>JAMKCF010000002.1:23152846-23585346 GCA_023634235.1 Pisaster brevispinus | reverse complement strand
TGGCTTTGCTTAATCAGGAGGTCTCTTCACCTTTCCCACCCCTCCCCCGTAAGAACACCCCCACCATCTCCCTGATCCAGCCTAATGCCTTTGGTCAGCAAGTTGGAGTGAGGAAGGGTTTGTCAGATTGGGCTGATGTCTTAAGTGCCATTCCCCAAAGCACAGTATACCACTACATTTTGTTTTATATGTCAATGACTTACCAGAAGTGGTCTTGTCAAAAACAAAGATGTTTGCAGATGATAACCAAACTATATAGCAGAGTCCAAAGGAAAAACTCAGCAGATGGAGATGCAATCCAGGAAGATCTTAACCATCTCAAGGACTGGTCAGATATTTGGCTTCTTCCGTTCAATGCCTCGAAATGTAAATGCATGAATATGGGAACAGACAATCCTGAAAGAGCTTTTTACTCTTGGGGGGTTAGGACATCCTGACGGCAAAGGAGGAGGAGAAGGACCCGGGAGTGTCCTTGACAGATTACCGTAGACCACGCAATGCAATGCACAAAGGCAGCCACCAAAGATATGACCAGCCTGCTGATCATGAAGAGAACAATTTAACGACATCGATAAGGAGAGCTATATAAATCATTTATCCACCCACCAATGGACTGTCCAGGCATGGATCCCCTTTTAAGTTAATGATATCGAGACACTAGAGAAGGTACAAAGGAGAGCCACCAATCTACCAAGAGAGACTTGAAGAATTTAACCTTTACACCTCGGATGTTAGAAGAATGAGAGACAATCTGATTGAAGAGATACCCAACCAGCAGTGTTTTTCACAATGTCGTACAACACAAGCACAAGGGGAAACAACTTGAAACTCTTCAAAAGCAGCTCCACAAGGGGTTAAATTTGAGGAAAAACTTCTTCTCCCAACGAGTTGTTGAATTGTGGAATAATCTTCCCGAACATGTTGTCAATGTAAAAAAAAAGAAAGACCAACACGCTCAAAGGAAAAATAGACAAATTCTGGAAAGAAAATGGATATGGGGTACTAAAAGGTTTTTTAACCTATAAATTTCACCCATCAATCCTAAGTAAATAAGCAAGTAAAAAGCATAGATTGTTTGAGATACTTCAATACTTTTCTAATGACATCCATTATTTTGAACAAAGCAATATTTTCTCAAACTTTCAGGTGCAAATAAGGCCGTATCTGAATTGGCGTTAGAGCTACAGCTACAGCTACAACTATTTCTAAGGGTGTTGCTAAGGACGTTCTATACTTCAATGCATGGAGTACTTCTAATTCGGAGTACTGCCTTATTTTTGTGTTGAGATCAAATATTTAACTTTCTGTTTTTGTTTCAACATATTTTTATTTTATTCCCTCCCCCCTTAATTATTTGGACAGCAAAAAAAAAAAAAAAAAAAGAGGGTGCGCCAATGACCTCAGCCAAGCACTGAAATTGGGCTGGGAAAATCTTCAATTCTAACATCCATCCTACATTGGAGTACAGGGTTTGTTTAAATAGAGCTCAAATGTCAATAAGTGTCATTTGAAGAATAAGAGAAATCCGAAGATGTTTCCACCGTTAGGTTTGTTGACAAGTACCTCCTGCAGATGAACTGTGTTTACGTTTGAAAATGGTTGGGGCAGGGGGTGGTGCGTTAATGAAGTGATGAGGGATTTTTTTTAAGGATCAGTGGAGATAAGTATACTGTCATTGTCTGGGTGACCAGAAGTACTTGTCACAGAAGAGAAATTGGACCCAATAAATTAGTCGCTAGACCAGGGGGGTCCCCCTGGACGACTGCCAGGGTTGGGCCCCATGCTATGTAAAATGCGGCATGTCATACTTCTCCACTTCTGGACGAGGTTTGAACCAAAAAAAGTCATTTGAACAAAAAGTAAATAATTTGTTAGTGTAGCTATTCGTGTGGACGTTTTTAAATGTTATGTAATCAAGAATATATGGAAATCAACAAAATCCAAGCTCCACTGTATTAAAACTTGACACTTAAATGTTTGGACTCAAGACAGGGGGAAATTTGGTTTTGGCAGTGTAATAGTGCTAATTTATATGCACAGTTATCAAGAAAGATACAACAACAGTCACCCGTGAAAGTGTCAGTTGAATGCAGTTTCTACTTAATAAGAAAACAGCACAAAACAGTTAACAATATTTTCATCAAGATAGTCAAATTCATCCACCTTAAGCGAGGTGACAGCTGATACCAACTGCATCTTTGGCCGTATTGTATTGTATTGTTTTCTGGGGCAATTCAGATGAAATAATTTCACAGTATGCTTACTACCATTACCATCTTTATAACAAGTAGGCTTTCCGATAAAAGTTATCCAAATTCTTTTGGGGATCTAAGCTCATTTGTGTACATGCTTGAGAAGTTTCTAAACTTGGCCCTGGTTTCGCTTCAGGTAATTAATTGTCTTTGCCGCTATTTCTAAGCTGATTTTAAAAATAAGTAACTCAATTTATCGGCTATGAAAATACATTTTCTCAGATTTTATTTCTTTTTCAAAACCATACAGTAAGGAGCTTCACAATATGAACCACTTAATAAAAATAATGAGTTTTAATTAAGTTGAACAAAGGAATAAAATGATAAGATGAACTAAGGTTTTTAAGATTATGTTGTGGGACGGAGGTACAAAACCAAAGCGTTTATACAAATGACAACAGTAAATGTACAATGCAATATTCCTAATTTATTATTTGAACCAATTTTCCTCACCGACCTATTTTTTCAATGAGACTTTTGACACACAGGAATTTATGGTCTGTGCATATAGCGCCCTCGTGTGTGTATCATCCCAAAAATAATAACTTGGTCGGTCCAACAAAAATGAATGGAAATATGGTACCAATAAAATTTGCAATAACGGACACTGAAAATATATGAACCTATATTTGAATCAAAGTTTAAACCTGCAAAACTTTTTTAAAAGTGAAGAAAATATTGCTGATGAAATTACTTTGCTAAGCAAAAACCAAGCAGGCCCTCACTTGCAACAATGTAAACTATATATAGTACATGTATTTTGGCTGCTAAACTATTTCTACTCTGCAAGATTTCTTCTGAGCTTAGCAAAAATTTGTTTACAAGCTTTACGAAACTGGGAAAACTTTTGGGAAAACTGTTTCAGGGAAAATCTGACCTCCAGATTTCAACTTTCCATTATTTCCAATATTTGGTTGAATACTGAACTGATTTTATTAATAGGCAAAATTTCCTTAACTCATTCAAAATTCCCATCAAACCTCTTCATGGAGCTATAAATATTCAGCAGTCATGGCGACTCTGATTGGTGAATACATGCCTAGTCTTTCAATTTCTTAATCCAATGTGGCAAAATTGGGGGATAGCTTTTGAAGGGTATTCAGGCTTTTAAGAGTATACAAATTGGGCCCAATTTCATTGCACTGCTTATCACCAAGTTCTACATGCATGGCCCCCATAGAATCCTGCACTTTACAGGATGCCGTAAACACAGGCTTCTGTGGTAAGCTTCACCATGAAATTTGGGCCCAGAACGTACATGTACAAATCATACATCACATATTTTTACAGACACATCTGGACGGATTTCTTTCATTGGGTTTTTCATTTTCCACTTTTATGCAAGTGTTTTTACAAAAATAAATGTATGTAGTACTCCTTTTGATAGTTACCGGAAATATAAAAATGGTAACAACCAAAATGTTTGGTGAAATGGCCATAGTGCTTTATAATCTGATTGTATAAATTTGATATTTTGCAGAATTATTTTTTCTTTAGACTAACTACGTTTTTAATAAATACACTTTTTTGTACACACAGATGAAACATTTTCTAATCAAATTGTCTCCTCTGAAACGTATTCATTTTATGTAGGAATAAAATATACATCACATAAAAAATCTGCTTGAAATACAAGTTGAATTCTGAACATAAAACTGAAAAATCGTACTGGAATAATGTACATAATTTACACACAAGCCGCCTTATTTTTTTTAAAAGTTCAGCCACCCTTTTCATCGGTGAAAAAAATAGCATCCCTCTTTTTGTAATAGAATATGCCGTTTACATTGACCTAACACGAGGCAAGTCAATGTGAGGGCTTACAACAGGGGAGAATTAAAATGGGCGGAAAAAAATGGAATAGATGGATATATATTTTTGCGTTACATTTTAGACAATAAACTTTTTTTTAATGGACGGCTACATCTTGTTGTAAATTCTGAGAAGATATTGACATTGGCCCAATTTCATAATCTACATTACTATACCTCATACATATTCACGATGAAGAGCCAAAATCTCACAGGTCCATTAAGTCATCTCATGCCAAAAGCTATTTTTGCCATTTACAGAGAGTGCGTGTCAGTATTCATGCACAGCTTAAATGCGCACGCGTAGTAGACTTTTGCTTGTGCAGCAGCCTACTACGCATGCGCTTTACGAAGCAATCATGGAATTGTCGCATGAGTGTGATATACATACACAGCAAGCATCACTAGGTACATGAAAAAATGGGCACAAGCAAATTTCAATCTGCATTTTCCCCAGCTCAATGAACTAGAGAAGTATGAGGTATAGTAAAACAAACATAACATGGTTTATTTTGGGTAGACAGTTGGCATTACATGTAGCTTCCCTCGGTATTTTAAGTTGACAATCTAGTTCCTTTGACGATCAATGCTTGATGAATGTTGAAGTTCTTAATTAGTTCCCTGTCACTGGCTTTCTACAATGAGTTGCCAGAAAGGTCTCAACATCCTGTCAGGGAAAAAAGGGAAAGGATAAAATAAATCAACTTTACATCTTCAAAACTTTGTGTTAAGCTATGCATAGTGATACGTGGATGACAAATGTTCATAAATTTGTATTATACAATGGTTTAAATGTTCGTTGCTAGTACCATGATACACAAATTAAGATTTCACAACCTTGAACCCAGAGGGTTAATGAATCTTGCCAGAAATCATTGTGTATTTAAGCCGGAAATCCATGTGCCTGTCACGCATTGTGCATAAAGCGTATCGTGGCCGAGCGGTTTAGTTCATCGTACCCAAGCTCTGATGTTGTCAGCAGCAGAGTGTTGGTTCAAATCCCAGTAATGACACTTGTGTCCTTGAGCAAGGCACTTAACCATAATTGCTTCGTAAAAAGTTGGGAAGCTAGTGCACTCTGCTCTGCCAATCAGGCTCCTAGTGGATGATACCCATGCCTACATCCTTACGGACTGTGAAGGGGGTAACCCTGTTTCAGCCCCAGGAGTAGGTGGCATTACGCACAATGCATGATGGACACATGGATTTCCAGCCTTAACCAGCAATGTTTAAAGTATTATACACGCATTGATCTAGCCACAGCCATTAGCAAAAGCTGTGTAGTTTGTTTGGTGTTGTTGGTTTTTTTTACACTGCAACAATCATTACCAATAACTTAGTTTGGTTTGTACATGTGTTACATTTGCACAGTGATGTGAATTACATCAAATGTTTGTAAACTGTTATTTTAAAATGTGTTAAACTTCACTTACTGATTAATGGTTTAGATTTTGATAGTTTTTCAACAGTTTATTAATGCTAGTACCATGATACACAAATTAACTGATTCCACAACCTTGAACCCAGTGGCTGAGTGAACCTTGCCACAAACTGTTAGTTACTTAAGGGGGGATGAGTTTGCAGACCTATCAGTTTGAACTTCATCAACTCGGAAACATTTCTGAAACCTTGGAAAGTGGTGAGGTGCCCTTTACTAAGGCAAAACTGTCTTGCCTTTACAAGAACAAAGTATACCAGGCATGCACTGGTTAGGTTGTAAACCAGCTATGGTTGTTGGAAATACCAGGCATATATGTTGGAAATACTATACAAAATGATGTTGCTCAGATGTACAAGCGCAGTCCATGCCTGAAACTTGCTGGAGGCAATTGCCCCCATGCCCCAGATCACTGGTGCCCCCTTGAAAATATTCAAATGGAAATGTAGATTTCCCCAAATAGACGTGCCCTTTTACTGATGAAAAGCTACCCTGCCTTCACAAGAACGAACCACCAGCCATAGGGTTGTTCTTCCTGTAAAATGATAAACTACTACATGTTTACTACAGTGTACTGTATTATGTTGAATGTATTAAATTGACTTATCTTATGGTGTTACATCAAATTTAAAATGGATTACATCAGCTAGTATGATTTGAGCACTACAGAGTCCAATTTCATGGCTCTGCTTACCACGGAAGTCTGCGCTTACTAGTATGTCCCATAGAATTACATGCTTTACAGGGCACCCTAAACGCAGAATTCCGTGGTAAGCAGAGCCTTGAATTTTGACCCAGTTTGACATGTGAGTGGGCATCAGATCCACCTTGAGTTAAGTTTACAGTGACATGAGTTTGTAAGAGACAAAGGAATTAGGGTGAATTACTTGGGTTTAAAACACCTTAACAACAAACCCACATCCATTAAGGCAAATGATTTGATCATTGAGGTAAATAACCTTCAACCACCCTCCCTTTAACTTGCCATTGAAAACAATAAAATGCAGTTGATGTTTTTTTCCCCCGATGTTTTGTTTTCCTTTGTACACATTCTTCATTATACACATAACGAGAACAACTTTGGCTGCAACACCTTTGTTGTGGGAATGTTGTTAGCCAAATCAGTCTGACAGACTTTTGAGTCTGACAGACTTATGAGTCTAATGCTAGGACTCAAACTTGACCTTCTTGAGTCAAGACTACAACTCTACTTAACCAGTAAGCTTCAGGATTAAAACACTTATTCAGTCAGAAACCTTTTTTTTCTAGCCATTAATAATTGTTTTGTCAACAAAACTCTGTTTGGACATCCATACAAATGGGTTTTCTCTTTGACATTTCAAGATTGTAATGGCTTGTTTTTTAATTTAATGGTCATGTTTCTGAAGCACAATCAGACTGCTGGAAAGCCGTTATGTAATGACCAATCATAGACCCACGCCCGGATGAAAAGATGGCATCCCGGAGAGAGATGACAGGCCTCATGACAATGCAGCAAAATCTTGGCTGGTATGTCAAAGGAGCAGGTCTTTGACAAAGGCATTAGGCCCAAGTCCATCCAAAGAGTTAATCCATTTATTGTTTGCAGTGCCTTTTGAGTGGGTTCTTTGCACCATGACCATGGGAACTCAGTGCAACAGTTGCCTAAATGTACGCGCAACCCACCACACTGCCTCACCACACGTGGCATGACTATCGCCAAACACACACAGAAACTCGAATGCCTCTTTTTAAAACCGCCGCTGCGTGTTGCACGAGACCTCTCTGCATTATGGCGTTATTTTGTCTTTCGAAGCAAACTGGTTTATGAAAATGTATTCAGCCAATAGACTCGAATACAAATCTGGAATGGATGCAGAATTGTGGAATTTCTAATACCATACATGGAGAGTGCTGGATGGTTAGTCTGTTAGACACTGGGCATATGCAACCACATTGCATAGGTTCACTGTTGTTTTCTGAAAAACTCTCACTGGCAGTTAGTTAATTTTCAGATGCCAAAGACAAAGAGGAAAGTCTACATCTTTGACATCTGAAAACATTTCTTATCTAAAAAAACCCTTCAATTTGAAGCATAGCGTATGGATAAAGTGGTCGATTTTGCTTTGCAAGTTAGGAAACTCATATAATTGAACAAAATCCTGAGAACGAAATCCCTCAATTATTTTTTCCTAGTTTCAACTCAAACCTATGTGAATTCATATTGCGTATGCCCTTTTTATTATGCAGTGGTAGGTGCAGTGAGTTGCCAATTAATTTTGTGACCTGTACCCACAAAATAGGGGGCCAATTTCCAAACATTATCCACAGATGTCCACTTAAAACATTGAATTGATTGACTTCTAAACATTTCACAGTGACTTTCAAGAATGATGAAAACTTTGAGCATGAGACCCTTCCCAGATGGTGTCACTATTTTATCACTCCCCATGCTGGAGAACGTACACGTGCATGCCACGCCTCGCATTACTACAACCTGCGTGAACATTTGCTACAAAAGGCAACGCTGGGTGCCACTAAGCCTCTACTTTTCCCTAAAATGTGTGCAGCACTCCTGCGTGGCAGATATTCTATAGAATTGTGACGTCAGTGAGAAGGGCCCAATAGGTGGCTGCAGACATTCCAGGTATTCTTCTATTGTCTACTTGATTCTGAGCTTGCGCACATTTCCGAGCACAATGGATTTAATCTGCAAGTCTGCTGCCAACCTAGTGTCTCTTAAAATCTCCCAAGGTTGGATGTTACTAAAGAGCTCTTTTTCGTTCAGAATTCAGTTTGGAAAAAGTCAACTTTAACCCATTTTGTTTTTATGGAGGCAGGTCACATTTCTAGATCAAATTGGTAACCATTGGCACACTGACTGTAAGGGAATGTACTGCAGACCGCTAGTAATATCTGTCTCTGTGGGGAGGATACTCGGCAGACAATCTCAGGAACTCTTTCACATTCTGTGAAGAGAAGCTTCTTATTAAAAAAACAAACTCTCTAAACTTGTTATACTAATCAAAGTCGTTACCATTTCAAATGCACTATCTTGGGCTTTTCATGAGCTTCACCAACGCCTGGTTCAAACCTCCCTTTCGTGCGAAGCGAATTTTCTTGCGTCACAATTGGAAGGGCAGCGCGTACCGATTATTGCGTCACCAAAATTTGCTTAACATTCGCAGGAAGTATGAACCAGGCTTCAGTATGCTATTGTTTTGTCCTACTCCAATGTATAATAAAGCACTACAGATCCTTGTCATTTTATCGGTGGAAGACGCTCGCGTCATCTTTTACTTTGCCATGTGTACTGCCGCAACGCTCCAAAGTGTAATGAAGGAGACCTATAAGGATAATTATAATCATTCCCCACTCGTTTGTCCAAACAAGGCAAGGTCGTGTCACGGCCAACAAAGTTGATGTCTACATGCAATTGTTCAAAATGTGGGTTGGACAAGTTTTTCGTATCTATTTTGTTTCTATTGTGAAAATGTTTTAAATGACAAGGATCTTTGTGTGAGTTATATAAGACAAATCCTGAATGCATTTTGTTTGTGCATTGTCGCAGAATATGGTCACTCGGTGAAATCTGGACCCTTGAAAACAATTTCCTTGCCAATTTCAACAAAAATTCATTCAATTTAACACCCAACTCATTCAATATCGTTTGAAAATGAATGCTCTGTTGCATCAGCATTCAACAGTCAAAAGGAGTAATTCAATTTCAATAGTTCAGCATTCACTGATCAAATAAGATCATTTAAATTCATTAGATTGCAAAGATCTTCCAATTCCGCAAAAGCCAACAGCAACAGGCTGGTCAACCATTCAATTTCATTAAATAGACAGTAGAAATTCAAGTCAAGAATGGTGAAAATATAGTCTTAGATGTCTATAAATGAAATAGAATGACTGCAACGACTCTGAATGAGAAAAACGTGTGTGTATGTGTGTGCAGTAGCCGAAACGAAACCATAGTTTGAATTAATTAAGGTGATCCCGTGGCTGCCGCTTCCCAGGTTGTATAATAAACTTGGGTGTGATCCCTGGCTACATGGCAGCTAACGGTTGAATGGCTTCTGACTGGCACCCCCGAACAAAGATATTGACTAATAGGGAGACCGCCAACATAGGGCTGGATAGCTCAGTTGGTAGAGTGCCGGTACGTTAATCCGGAAGTCGTTGATTCAAGTCCCTCTCCAGTTAAAACTGCTAAAATATATATATATTTGTTTCTATTCAGTGACAGTATTCAGAAATTGTTTTTTTTAAGCCTGTTGGTTATTACAATGTAGACATTGCTTCTAGTACTAGGATTTTACCTCTTGTTCTGGTAAGCAGGAACCGAAATGCTCCAGGTACAACGGATCTACGGCAACAATGGCGGAAAAATCGTCAGGGCCAATCTTGTTGTCTTTGTCCAAATCCTGGCGTAAATAAAAGCAAAATATCAACATTTTCAGAAAGTGTAAGCAAATATTGTCTCGCATCTGCTGCATGGTGGAGAACAAACTTGGGCGGAAAAGGGTAAATAGTCCGATTTCTTTTTGGTAGCAGGTCAATTAGTGTTCATTATTGCAAGTGCGCAAGGGGGAACATGACAAGATGGTGGAAGCATTATAATGGAGCAAGTTTTATCAAGAACTATACTCAACCATAGTTCGACTGACTCTAATGGTATGCACGCCAGTCAACCATGGTTGGACTAGTCTCGTCGACGACCCGCAAACAGCCTATCAAGGCTTGTCGCATCGCTGGTTACCAATAGCTGTTTTTAATAGCACAGTGTAGAGAGGACCAGTTATCAAGAGACTTAACTACAATTGCTTCTCTTCACCCAGGGGTAAATGGCCACCAGTGAGGGCAGAGATGGTCCGTGTGGTTGATTTTTAGCTTGATGTGCTACACTTGGCAGCATACTCCCACAGGTGCTGAGATGGTTGAGATGCTTTAAGGAATGAGCGCCACTGAGTGATGGATTTGAGCGCTATATAAGAAGCCACTTTTATCATTATATCCCATGACATGCATGTAGGGCAAAATGATATCATGATAGATGTACTGAGTTCTTTTACGTGCAAGGCACAACACACTGGACCTTCCGGCTTACATCCCATCTGACGGACAAAATAATTATGGGTAATGACACAAGTGCAATGACCGGGACCCAAACCTACACTTAGACAACACCAGAACTTGAGTCCACAGCACACGACATCTTGGCCCTGATATTCATCGCGAAGAAACTTTTTACTGTTGGAGTCTGATAGACTCAGGTTCAGGGAAGTTCTGAAGAGTCTACTCTTATGTCTTACCATTTTCTTGATGGTGATGTCCACCAGGTCCTTGATGCCTTCGTCGGGATCTTCCTCTGTCTGCAGCTTGGCCATACTGTTCTTCAGCAAATTGAAGACTTCTTCTTTTGTGATAAAGCCATCGTCGTTTAAATCATAAACCTTGAAACAGACTGTGGAGGACAAAGCATGGTATTTTCAGCATGTTGAGAGGCAAAGAGAAAAACAAATTGCTCAGCTGTATTTTACCGAGTACAAGTACTGCTAGACTTGAAACCAGGCCAGTTTTTCAGAATGCAACCCAAAGCTCCCTTTCTCAGTTTGTATAGAAGTCTGTCGCTGCTTGAATTGAGGCTACTACGTGTGAACGATTGAGATTAAAGGACCAACAGGACAACACTCTTTGTGAGCGGTAATTCTTGTTTCTATTCAAATGTGATGGCCCTGCTAACTAATTCTTATATGCTCTACAGGTCCTTTAGGTTGGTAAAAGCAGTTTGAAAAAATTTTGATTTCCTGTATTTAATATTAAACTTTCCTAAAGTTGGACCATTCAATGTCATCCACTGCGCTTTTAAATGAAAGACAAATTATGCCAGCCTGCAAATATGATACCATGTGGTAACTGAGTGCATCTACACAGTACACAGTCAACCCTCCTACTGTCTGACCATTCAATACCATCCACTGTAGTTTTGCATGATACATTAACTATGCCAGCTTGCAGTATGATATCATGAGTTGAATGCATCCACACAGGTCACAGTCAACCTTCCTACTGTCTGACCATTCAATATCATCCGCTGCAGTTTCACATAAAAGATAATTATGCCAGCCTGCAATATGATATCATTTGGTGAATTCATTTTCTCAGTACACACCTGTATAGTTACACACAGTTCTTTGCACAGTTGTGCCGACATAGGCCTATACAGTTGAATGGTTCCAAATGGTTGATTAACCCCCTGGAAAATTGTTCACTTACATTGCTTCTTTTCTTCTATAGTTCCACGGAGAAATATTGAGAGACCATGAAGCCACTCTGACTGACTCACATAGTTGTCACTGTCTGTGTCAAAAACTCTCACAACTAGACAAGGAAAAACAAACACAATTTTAAATAGTGTTCGGGTCATGTCACACAGGGCAGTTCTTTTGGCCAACTTAGAGGCAATCAACCCCACTCTGTTGAAGATGAACTCTTCTCTTCCACAATCTACATTTTTCTGATGCATCTACACACACACACAACCTTATGGATCAGGTTTGTGTGGTCCTGCTATTGTTGTTCTATTGTGGGGCCCATTGTTCCATTGTTGAAAATACCCCACAAGGGCGCTCCCGTAAGCCCACACCCACACCCACACACACACACACACAAGTAAACACCTGCAATCGGGGACCTCCTATTGCCCTCTTTCGTTTGTACTTTTTGGCAGAAGCGCCCATTGGTTTTGTACAAACTTTCCAACTGGGGACCTTTACCTGATCAGGGACCCCATTATCCTACAGTTACGCAAGCCTACACTACCCATGCAGTTGAATGGTTTTGACTGGTTGGTCAACTTGCTGGAAAATGTTACCAACAGATTAGGAGAGTTATAAAGTGATGTTATAGTAGTCGTTTTGGGAAGAAAACAATAATTTGATTCTCTTATTTTCAAGACATATGGAAATGGTCAAATAGTGGTAGCTGAAGAGTTCTTTCTGCACTTGAAATTGTGTCCAACTCTTCCAAAACCCCCTCCCTTCCAAAACCAATTCGACCAGCCACCATGGTTTACTAGCAGGGGGGGGGGGGGGGTCAAGTATCATAATAACACTCCTCATCATCATCATCCATCAACCACGGTCCAGATCAAAGATACTCTGATACCCCACCCTGGTTGGATACCTCCTGTCAGGTCTTCCAAACTGCGTCCTGAAAATTGTGTCAGGATATGTGCGTGGTCGTCTCCCTCTTGCTGGACATGGTAGCCTACAGAGTAAGACGCTGGCACTTCTTATCCCTGAGGTAGAGTCCAGCAAAACTAGCACGCCTCTAAGCAGCAGTTGTCGAAGTCAGTGGTATATCTCCATAGATTTCAACTTTCATTTGGGGATTTCTCCCAGGCTCATGATAACCCTACTTTATAACCCGTTCTAAATTCGCCTAGCTTATATTTGTGGATGCTTTATCATGATGAGGTTTTATTTAGTGAAGCGGTCATACTTGGCAGCCCACTGACTTATGAACTTCAGGGGCTATGTAAATCTGCTGTCCCCCTCCCATAAAAGAAAAAATCAAATCAAATCAAGCAATTAAAAAAAAAATCCAAATTGGTTACTTCTATCCAGAATGAGGTCATCTGTCACTCCAAACTTAACATGAAGTTGCTCTCGGACCTGGGTACGTTCTAATTTGTCTGGTCTCGCTGGATTGACTTTTCCAAGGCTCCTGAACATGTTTATGAGGGACTCTGTTTCCTCCTTGGTAACTGTATACAAAGTGACAAAAAAGGAGTTTCAAAATCAAATTCAATTCACTTTGTTAGTATGTGGCAGGGCTCGAATTTGGGGTAAAATTCCACAAGACCGCAGGGCTTGTTGCTAGAAATGTTTACTGGACCAGAATTTATTTCACAAGACCAGATTCTTCATGAGAAAGAGCTTCACTAAGAGGAGATTTACAATGTATCTCATTATTTTGTCTGGATACTGATGAACAGAATTGTACTAGACTCGAGTTCAACATCTGAACACCATTTCTTTTTGTTAAAGATTTTACACAGTGGCTATTACTCAATTGAAAAACACGAGACCGCCAGACTTGTCAGGTCATGAGTTTACTGGCCCGAGGCTAAAATCACTGGCCTCGGGCCGGCGGTCCAGTGTCAAATTCAAGCCCTGTGTGGTAACAAAATCATCCATGTTTCAACTTCAATTCTTTTAATAAAGAAAATATATCACTAAGTTGTCTAAATGTTAATCATAATTTATAATGATTTGATTGAGCATTGAATGATTGATAAGTAAACATGATTCAGAAAAGATCTTGCTTTATTATGGTTCTGAACTTCTTTCTGGTAAAATTAATTTTAAAAATTTGACAATTCTTAAATCTTTGACAATAACATTTATTTAATTTTAAATGCCGTTTGTCATGGATATCATATTTTAAACCTAGATAATAGCTAGGGCTTCATGCCTCTTGAGGAATGTGTATTAGAATATTTTTTTTACGAAACAGCAATAAAAACTTTAAAACAAAAGGTAAGGAGTTACATCTTATAATTATATCACAACTGGGTAAGGTGAGATCTCCACGGCCGCTGCTTCACAGCAACGCCACTGCCAAGTAAATATTCGTGTTTTTCAGTATTTAACTACTACAAATTATTATACACAAAGTTCATACACTTCCATAAATATTATTTACTTACAGTGCAGCCCAGGCGCCATTTTGTACAATCTTGTGAAGAAAACTGTGTGCAAAAATACAGTAAAAAGTTAGTTGCACTCGCAGAGTTGTCCGAACTTTTGCGTCGTCCGTCGCTACGTAAAAATCATCTGCATGTAAATTTCGTTGGTTCCCACAGCAATTTCTCTGGTCACCATGAATATAGAAAGATGGCCAGTGGGTACCAGTAAATACCAAGTGAGTCTGATTTCCGCCTCGTGACGTAAGTATGCGCGGTTTGCACATGTACAGTCTTCGTGTTGGTATATTCACTATGCTCAATGTGGTTATTGGTCACGGCAGAAGAACGAAGTCGTCCAAATGTTCATTTTTATTCAACTCTTATAAATAACTTTGCATCATTACAATTCAATATGTTATTCGAATTTTATATTAATGTAATATTTTCTCTTGGAAGGACTTTTGAGGGAATTACTGAGTGAGTGCGTTAGTTTCCACCATCATAGAGCAAAGCCGGCTTATTCCTACCTCCTCACCGCATCCCATCGTAGAGCATAGAGCTCTACGATGGGATGCGGTGATACCCGCCGCCCCGCCCCCGTGACCCCCCCCCCCCCCGCCCGCCCAGTCCGAGGCAGTCAGTATGGGAAGGAATAATTATAAAGCAAACACGAAACCGTACAGTTACTACGTTTGTGGACAGCCATGGGCACCCCCGTACAAATCCCAAGAAGCAACAAAATAATATGACCATGGAGGAAGGAATGACCAAAGAGCAACCCTCTGAGGCCGGGGGGGGGGTAGGCGGGGCGTATCGGCTCAACATAACCTATGGAGTTGGGAAGACCTCCTGCAGTATAGGATAGAATTGTTGAAGGTAAAACATGTGCGACGGACCAAATTTAAATCAAATTGTCAACCAAAAATGTTTTTAAAGTTCGCATTCCCCAAAAATGCAGAGATGGCGAGCACGCTTACCGCATGGCACTGGGTGTATATAACAAAACGTACAATGCACGCACATGTACACCATGTGGTCACCTACCTGGGTTCGAAACAAGTGTTCTGTGCAATTTGCAATGTGCATTGATATCTCTGGGTAAAAGGTTGAATGGGCGACATCATGGCCGAGAATGGAGATGGAGGTAGTGAAATTTTACTCACAAATAGTGACCCAAACAAATCAACTAAAGAAAGCGAAAAGAGTGGAGATGCCTCCGTAAAGAAAGAGTAAGTATTCTGGAAATGTAGAAAGGAGTAAAGTGTTCAAAATGTGTAGCTTTGAGAGAAAATTTACCCCGACAAGTTGAAGGAAATTAACGAATGACTTGACTAATTTTTGGGGCGGCATGGCCATTGGGATTGTACTGGATAAAGACATTTTGCCCCGGTTCACCGTGTGCTGTTTGCCGACCCAACCCCACCACCAAGAAGGAGGGTCCAGGCCGCTTCATTGCCTGGGACTGTTGCTGTTGTAAACTTGCCCCGCCGCACCCATACGTTTTTAAATCTTCTTCGTTTAAAATGTAGTGTGATTTCCATTGTGAAACTTTTTTTTTTTTTAAATTACAGACAATGACGGGGAAAGTTACAATTACAAAAGCATTTTACTTTTTAGCTGCCTAAAAATTATCATAACACATTTGGAGACCACACACACACACACACAGACAGTTCACTGTGTGTGACAAAATCATTCATGTTTGTTACTCATTTTTGATAAAATTAAATATTAAAATTTGAGACGGAGAGACTGAGTTGTTTGGGTAATTTTTTGTATTTTTAAACTAATTTAAAGTTCAAATCTCAAGGAAGAGTGTCAAATAATTGGGGTATTTGTGTAAAATCAACTTCAAGTTCAACCAGGACTGGAATTTTATCTTTGAGGGGATTTTCATTTTGCCAAAAACTGCTAGTCTGACAAGACCAGGGCCCAATTTCATAGAGCTGCTTAAGCACAAAAGGTAGCTAAGCACAACAAAATGTTGCTTACCAGAATAAGGTTACCAGCCAAACTAGCATACCACAGGTACAATTTATGACTGGTATCTTGCTCAATTCTGCTTAGTAGAAAATTGTTAAGCAATATTTTCTGCTTAAGCAGCTCTGTGAAATTGGGCCTTGCTATGAAGTGATCAACAGCTGGCATTTCCATTATCCAGGCAAGGATGGGGAACCCTTGACCCCCCCTTAAATGAGATTCGAAAAAATGCACAAATGAATGGTTAGATACACAACAAATAAAAATAAATGTTTCCTCCCTCCCCTAATGAAAACGTTTAGCATATCCACAACTGAACTCAGGCTATAGTGATGCAGAGCATCAAGCTTGTTTTCCAGAGGGTAGGCCTCTGGAAAACAAGCTTGATGCTCTGCATCACTATAGCCTGAGTTCAGTTGTGGATATACTCCATTTGAGAGGTCTCTGCCTACGACAACAGAGCTTATGGACATTGGTCCATGTTAAATGCCCTGAGGTTAATGCCACATGTTAACCGATTACCGATCTCCTCTTTTCAGTCTGTCCAATCATGCAGTAAAATCCAACATCATGGCTAACCAATCAAACGGTGACGACACCGATGGCGCTTCCACCTCCGAGGCCAAAACAGCAGACCAGGCCATTGTGGGAAGCGGGGCCGTCCCCAAAGACAAAAAGAAGAAGAAGAAAAAGAAGAAAGGAGAAAAGCCTGGGGAGGAGGTTGAAGAAGCCAGCTCGGCAGTAGCTACAAACGCATCCGACCTCAAGGTCTGACATTTTGTTCTCTTTCACTCCAGCTTCTAATCTCATGTTACTTTTCATCTTTAAAAGAGTTTGCTGGATCCTTAAAATTCCAAGAGCATAACTCACTTCCCAAGCTCATTCAAATCAATCAGCATCAAAACCTGTGCTTGATCCCTCAGGGGAGAGAACGTTGCTGAATGTTACACAGTTTAAAAAAATGGTGAAGTGTGCGGTCAGTGTTGGGCTTGCCACTGGTACTTTGTTCATGCAAAGGTTAGCTTCAAGGTTTTTTAGAGGTTTTTTTCCGGGTTATCCGGTCTTCCGAATTGCCACTCCCTAAGGGGAATGAATATTTGTATCGGACAAATTCAAAGGTCATCAAGGCAATGACCAGGAGCATGGATGCAATTGCCTCTGTTAAGGATCAAGCATGCTGCCATGTTCAGCAACATCCCAGGCCCCAATTTTGTTTTGGCAGGTTTGTACAAATTTAATATCAATAACTGAATTGCAACAGCATTTATGACAGATATTTCTTTCTCCAGAATGCTCAGTTATCAATGGCCAAGCTGCGTGATTTCCAGAGAGCGATGGAAATGTTTGTGCATCAGGGACCAGCAAGGAGCATGGAGGATGCCAAGAAAAAGGTCTATAACTTCTGGGACACCCAACCTGTCCCCAAAATCGGTACAAATATATCCTTGTGCTTCTGACGTGCTTGGTGTCTGTTTTGTATGCTCTTTCAAATTTAAACTAAATTTTAATATCATACGGACCGTTACCATGCTGCCACCATCTTGGTTATGTTCCCTGTATCCAATAACAGTAATGGATGCAAGTATTCCTTGTACAAAAAGGAGCCAGACTATTTTTTTCTGTTTGGTTACATTGATTTGAATGGGAGGTCTATTGCAGGCAGGTATAGTTTATCTATCATACAAAACCATAGTGGATGATGTTAAATGGTCAGACGGTAGGAGGGTTCTGTTTGTTCTATTTTATTACTCGTATTTGATTTCTTTGTTTCTGTCTCAAGACGAGGACATTGATCCCATTGTGAACGAGCCAGTGGAACCAAACAAAGAAGAAGTCCGCAGCGAACCCTTCTCATTACCCTCACAGTTTGTCTGGGATACCCTGGACATCCACAACAAAGAGACTGTAAGTACCAAGAAAAGATAACCTTGTGCAAATGCTACACTCTGTTTTTCCTCTTTTCACGATAACTCCAGAGAGCAAGTTTTGCGCAGTCTTTTGACATTCTTTCATTTCATTCATGTTTGACAAAGGTTGATGACCTCTCTATCCTTTAGATTCGTTAGAAAAAATTGAGTGAGCCAATCTGTGCCCGAATGTGCTTGACAAATTCCATTGCTAAAAAAAAAGTAGCTAGGAAAGTGTAATTGAGTGTTTAATACACTCATGGTATTTAGGCAGATCTGCTGTACCTGCTTATCAAGAAGTGCTAAACACGTTTTGTATGCCTAGCATCTTTATAAAGTTGTGGCCGGACCTACGATAATGACATAGTCAGCCGTTACTTGAAGGGCGACGGAGCACATTTTTATCCTTACCCCTCCCCTCTCCACCATATGCCTCTTGAATGTGAGAAAGTAAGATTTGGTCACTTCTGACTTGACCATTTCAGCCAAACTTTTTTCAAACTGGATGGTAGAAATTCAAATCCCGGTGCATTTTATGAGACATTTACTTTACTTTATGTAGTCATGGTTTCACTTTGACTATGAAATTTTTGAAGTTCCAAAAAATAATAGCCCAGGGACGATAAATACTTTTCAAACCGACATTAAAAAGTGGTTGCAAAGACAAAGACTTAGTAGTTGCCCAACTAATGAGGTCTGACTTGTGTTTTTTCCACTTACAGTTACAAGAGTTGTACACACTCCTCAATGAAAACTACGTTGAGGATGACGACAACATGTTTCGGTTTGACTACTCGGCCGAGTTCTTGATTTGGTAAGTTAACAGGGGCATAGACTTTGGGTGGTTGATTGGTAGCCAATTTTCCGACTGGCGTTTCCTTTCAGGGGTTGAATGGAAGCCAGTTTGCTGACTTATCAACTGCCAATATTCTCCACTATTTCAAAACATAGTAACTCCTCCAGCACGGAACCTTACTTGTTTGCAATAATGTCAAATAAATAAACCCATTTTTTTGTTACACATTCTTGAGCTCAAAGGAAACTAAATAATTCAATTGGCATTATAACAGAATTTTAGACTGAATGCCCTTGTTCTGCTTAATTTAGTGCTTCTTTTGCAAAACAGAGTCTCAAAATGTTTTAGAGAAAAATTACTGGGGGTGTTACACCCCCTACACCCCCTGGTTGCTACACCCCTGTAAAAAGTTAATCCTAATCCTCCAGGGCTCAAGTTCTAAGATTGAATTTAAGCTGTGAATCAATCTTAATTACCAAGCAAAGTGTGATGTCACAATACAAATTACTGTGGTGATATTGACAACTCATCTTAAAGGCCATATCACACGGGGCAATTTTTTCAGGCAACTTGGAGGCAATCATTTGCACTGCATGCAGCAGGAATACTTCGGCCAGCACAAGAGACAAGTGCTCTAGCTGTAAATTACTATCCCTAAGAAAATGAGAAAAACAGAAACGTTGAATGGATTTTTTTCTTGGAGATTGCCTGGAGCTGATTGCCTGTAAATTGCCTCATGTGACAGGTGCTGGAGATGAATCTCAGTGCGTTGTGAAATCAAGACCAGGGCCCAATTTCATAGAGCTGCTTAAGCACAAAAAGTAGCCGAGCACAAGAAAATTATGCTTACCAGAATAAGGTTACCAGCCAAACTACCATGTCACCTGTACAATTGTTGACTGGTATCCTGCTCATTTCTGCTTAGCAGACAATTGTTAAGCAATATTTTCTGCTTAAGCAGCTCTATGAAATTGGGCCCAGGTGTTTTGGCTGCCAGCTTGTCTAAATCTGATGATAGATACCACTCCAGAGTAACCCGTAATTTTAACAACTTGAATGTTTTTCAATCTATGACTTGACAGGGCTCTTACCCCTCCTGGCTGGTTACAAGAGTGGCACTGCGGAGTCCGAGTAGCACTGAATAACAAACTGGTCGGCTTCATCAGCGGGGTACCAGCCAACATACAAATCTACGACAAGTAAGTGACTGTCACTGCATAATCGTTGCACAAGAGAGACAGACTCCACCCAGGTTGGCTCAGTGGTTTCTCCCCCAGTCTGAATCCCACCTCGGACCAAACCCTGAAAGCATGCGAACTAGATACTATTTGGGTTAACCCTACACCAATGTGTGTGAAGCACTGTATACTCAGTACCTTCCCGAGTCCTGTGA
Source organism: Pisaster brevispinus (assembly GCA_023634235.1). NCBI lineage: Eukaryota > Metazoa > Echinodermata > Asteroidea > Forcipulatida > Asteriidae > Pisaster > Pisaster brevispinus. The sequence continues at coordinate 23,565,092 of JAMKCF010000002.1, read as the reverse complement.
CAAAAAAAAATCCACAGGTATTTTACTCAGGTGGGATTCGAACCCACAACCTTTGCCATTCTAGAGCAGATGTCTACCACTAGACCACCGAGATTACTCAGTAGCTAGAATCCTATATTTTAACAGCGGGTTCTGTAGCAATTTTAATAGATGTTCAATTTGCATTCTTTATCCCCGGTGCAAATTTAACATCTATCATTATAACAATAATAATATTATTAGAATGTTCCTATCATTTCGACTTTTGAGACATTCACTTAGTCGGATCATACTTTCTCTGCTGATCATATTTGTTTCCTTTATATCAAAGAAGTGAATGAAGTAATCATTTTATGTTTGGTGCTAAGCTCTTTATCAATTTATCTCATCAGGACACAACGAATGGTAGAGATCAACTTCCTTTGTGTTCATAAGAAGCTGAGATCAAAGCGTGTCGCTCCTGTGTTGATCCGGGAGATCACAAGGAGAGTTAACCAACAGGGGATCTTCCAGGCTGTTTACACAGCCGGTGTGGTCCTCCCAAAACCCCTTGCTACTTGTAGGTGAGTGTCCGAACTCGTACATCGAAACTCGCAAGATGGGTCTGCAGAGCCGGAATTTGAAGGCACGGTCCCAAAAAATTTAATGGACGTTTATTGAAATCTTATCTGGAAGGTTGTATTAACAATGGACCTCTAGCATATGACATCAGCAGCACTGAGGTCAAAGGTCAAAAGAAGACTTTTGGAAGGTTTGAAATGGTTGGTACAGGTTAGTGAACCCCCACAAGCAGACGTTACCAAGAATGGAAGGTCCATTTTATTTTGTGCTTATACTTTGATTGACAGGTACTGGCATCGATCTTTGAATCCAAAGAAGCTAATAGATGTGAAGTTTTCCCACATAGGTAGAAATATGACGCTACAACGCACCATCAAACTATACAAGCTTCCTGAGGTGAGCCGCTTTTAGTCTTGTTCCCTGTGTGCTTTAGTAACTTAGAATCCCTGATTCATATTTAACAAAAAGGCACCAGACTACTTTTCCCATCAAGCCTCAGTTTGGTTTATATTGGTATGAATGTCAAAAAAAAAAAATGGCAGCACTGTTATAAAAGTCTTCTTGCTTTAGGTTGAATAGGAAGTTGTGGCCGAGCAGTCTAGTGCACCTGACTCGAGTTCAGGGCCCCATTTCATAGAACGGTTTGAAAAGCAGAAAATATTGCTTAACACTTTTCTGCTCAGCACAAATGAGCAGGATACAGTCACAAATTGTACATGTGACATGGTTGTTTGCCTGTTAACCTTGTTCTGGTAAGCATAACTTGTTTGTGCTTGGCTACTTTTTGTGCTTTTAATAGCAGCTCTATGAAATTGGGCCCAGGTGTTGTCAGAGATTGAGTTCAGGTACTAGTGGTGGCATCTGTGTCCTTGAGCAAGATACTTAACCATACTTGTTTTGTTTTTTTAATTTTTATGGAACATGAAGTGGTACAGAGTTCTCCCCAGAATGTTTCTGTTGGGCAATCTCGATCCAAGTTTTGCAAGTTTGGCCAAAGTATGCTGAATTGAAACTTAAGTAAGAAGCTATACTACTAAAGTAAGAAACTTTAATATATTCATTGTTTTTTTCTTCGTTCCTTGATTAGAAACCAAAGCTTAACATGCGCCCACTGAAGGACAGCGACGTCTCCACCTGCTGCATACTCCTCAAGTCCTACCAGAAGAAGTTCTCCATGGCACCGATCTTCAACGAGGTAGGAAACAAGCAAAAAGACTCACTAGTACCTGTCTGAAGCTGATGAAGTATCACTCTGAGATATGCAGGGATGAGAAATGTCAGTCTGTTATCTAAATCCAAAATTGTTTATGTCTTGTTTGTGAACAAAATAGCGGTTTTGTTTCTTTAGACATAAATAAATCCTGCTCTTTGATCTACAACTCTAGTGCTGAGGATGCTGTTCCTAGAAGCTTCTTGAAATCTGTTACTCCAGGGGTTACCAAAAGGTGGAAATGACAACATCTGAATGTAACTCCTTAAATTCGGAGCCAAGTTACAGAAATTTTTGTCAGCACTGACTCCACCCTTGGGATATGTATCTCTCTTGAGCGTAGAATTTCACTGATAGCAGAGCCATAAAACTGGGCCCTGATTTCTCAACCACTACAGCACCGAGCTTACCTGATCACAGTTTCATCATTTGTCTACTTCTATCATTTCCTTGATGTTTACAGGAAGAATTCCGCCATTGGTTCATCCCTGTTGAGGGCATCATCAGTACATACGTCTTAGAGGTGAGTTTGTCAGTATGCACTAAAACCATCTTTAAAAGTCCAAGAATTGTATCCCTGTTAACATGAGGCTACGCCCCAAGTTCTGGTTGTCAGAGTGTGGGTTCGGGTCCTGGTCTCAGCATTTGTATCCTTGAGCAAGACACTTAACCTAATTGTTGTCCTACCGCTTATTACAGACAAAATTGCTATTAATCAATTAGTTATATTGCGTGTACATTATAATAGCCTACTTTACCATAAACATGTCATTGTGTAACTGAATGTAATGTTAAACTATGTACTTGAATTATGTAAGATGAATGGACAACGATAAAATAAATGTTAATAATAACTAAAAATAATAAATGCCTCGTCCTGTCCATGGGACTGAAAGTTCTGTGTGTTATGTAATGCATGTAAGCAGAACTCAACGCTCAAATTGTTCCGAGGAGGGGTGTTTCCTGGCATGGTTGGCTTCAAGCAGAGCTGCCAACTCTCCCTGATTCTGCAGAAAGTTTGATGAAAATAAACCAATCTTTCCATGTTCTGAGGAGCAAATAAAAAAAATCCCTCTGATTGTGGAAAAATGTTCCCTCTTATATTCAATGTGATTCTAAATGTCTGCCTGTTTGTTGTACAAGATCTCTCTGATTGCAAGATGCAAATGTTGGCTGCTCTGGTTCAGATTGTGCTGCATCACCTTGTGAACCCTCGCAATGTGCTATATAAGTAGTTCTCATAACTCAAACGTAGCATAACCTCTAGTTAAGATAAACACTTTGAGATGCTCATAGATAAAATCAATGTACATGTGTAAGAACCAGGTATTATTATTTTGCTCATTTTTGTAGCGAGGGTTCTTTGTTCATTCCTTGTTTGTAACTTTTGAAAATTTTTGAATTTCTTGTTTTGCAAGACGGATGGCAAAGTGACAGATTTTATTAGTTACTACACACTGCCATCGTCTATTATGCACCATCCTGTACACAAAAAGCTCAAGGCAGCGTACGCTTTCTACAACGTGAGCACCAAGACGAATATGGTGGACCTGATGCAAACAGCACTTACACTGGCTAAACAGGTAAGAACGACTGTAGCTGGAGTTAGTCATTACCTGTAGGGCCAAAAGACCAAAGAAATTTTGCAGGATTTGCCGGTAACTGTTTCAGTGAAAGGCCAGCAGGACCAGTCAGCTTGTCCATGTTTCATATTAAATAGAAATGCTTTAGCCAGCTGGAACACTTGGAGAGAATTTTGACCAGTCGAGACGTGTTTTAACTAGCACTGTTAAGGGAGACAGATTGATTTTTGATTGATTGATTAGAATTAGTTAAATGTTCAATTTATATCATCCGATTGATTTGTTGGTAGATCTTTTGTCATTGACTTAATAATGTGATTGATTGATTGATTGATTGACTATCGGTTTTTTTTAAATTCATTAAGTTGACACAAATGATCAATTAATTCAAAAATATTTCAACTTGTGGATGATAAATTGATTGATTGATTGATTTATTTATTTTCTGTTAATTGATTGATGGTATTGATCTTTATTGATCACATTTATTGGATTGACTGAAGATTTATATATTGTGTGTGAATGAATCAGGATGGTTTTGATGTGTTCAATGCTCTGGACCTGATGGAGAACAAGACATTCCTGGAGAAGCTCAAGTTCGGTATCGGTGACGGTAACCTGCAATACTACCTGTACAACTGGCGATGCAAAACCATGGAACCAGAGCAGGTAGGGTGGCCATTCTCTACTCCCCCCCCCCTAAAAACCTGATTTGCCTGTTCATTAATTCTATTCTTCATAATGAGGAGGACCTCCTACCAGATATTTGATCTCATTCTTCCAATCCTGTCTGTTTCTCAATAGATCGGCCTAGTGCTACAGTAGAAATCACCCACAGGGGCTCAGAGTCAAACCAAAGGATCCACCAGAGTGCTTGTTGAGGAAAATCCCACCCCATGAGGGAGCTATAACTCGTGTTCAGTCAACAAAAACTGACCCCCCCCAGGAAGTACCTCCCGCCAGCTGACATTATGGCCCCACCCATCCCCCATCAGAATTGAGTTTAGCACAGACTGTCCACAACGACCGTTGGCCACGGCAGCTGTTGTTCTCTTCTGTTTGTTGGAATTCTATGAACGCTGCGCCAAGTTCTCAGCATTACTATGGACTTAACCAATCAAGATAGGTTTGTCAACTCAGTGTTTGTAAGAGGCTTTCTGATTCGTTGACTGGTCCGCCCAAAAAGGCCTTTATTTTATTTATTTTTTTAGATGCAGGTTAATTTGGGGGTTGTTTGTCAATAAAGATGATATGATCTGGAAAACAATTCAGCCATCTTGATAACCTGTCGCACAAGCCCTTGGGAGCTGAAAGTGAGGCTTGGTTCATCAATGGTCAGTTCCCCCTGCATGCAGAACTGATTCAACAGCATGTGGGGAGTCAAGGTACCATTGTGTGATGTGAATCAGTTTGAGTGCGACTACAAACTGTGTATGCATAGTGAAAGCTAGGGCTCATGCCATGTAGTTATTAAAAAGACAGCTGTTTAAAAAATTGCTCACCCAGGTTTAAGCTTAGTTTAAACTTCTTTGTCCTTGGTTCTTCCCTTTAACCAAAAAAAAAATCAAAATCGAATGTAGATTTACCCAAATGAAGTTTGTTGATGCGAATTAGGGTTTATGTTATTTTCTCGAACCGATTTTGATCAGCGTGAGTCGGGTTCCTACCAGTTACCTGCAGTATTTTTATATTTTTTAATGGGCTCAGTACTGCAAGACTGAAAGATTTATGCTCTCTAATCTATAGACCCCCTTGCATATGATGTCACAAGGTCAAACAGTGCCCTCACAAAAGCAAATTTTTGCGGATGCAAAATGGGGTGTAGACGGGTGTACGTTTTCATTGTTTGTCACCAGCGATGGCAGCCTTCACAGGGATTCTATTTGCTTTGGGTTGTTTTCGAGTTTGAATGACCCAAGACTGTAAGGCATGAGGCTATATAAGCACAATCAGCGCTGTTGAATAATCTCAAATGGCCGGTCAATGCGCTGGAAATTATCACCAAGAGTAGCAGAGTTAAATGACATCTGTGTACATTCGAACAAATAACCTAAGAACAGCAGCTGTATCTTTTTACTTACAAGTAACCCTGCTTCTCAGGCAAAGCTTTCCACCGTTGTTTATCAGAGTAGGTGTAAAATTAATTTTGACCTTTTTTTTTTTCACCATTTAATGCTGAACATTACCCAGGTCTTTAAAAACCTCCCACTGTAAATTGCCCTAAGCTCTGCCCATTTATCGGACCATTAACAAACACTAAATTGAGTATGCCAGGTTCATGGTTGGTACAAATGTGCATGCAACACGAATCATCAGCGTCAAAATCAGTAACGAGGAAAGTCGCTCGTATAAGTTGAGTGTACGGATTTGAAACAAGCACAAACTGTCGACTGTGTACTGATGACGGTGTGTTTCTCTGCGCATTCCTGTTTGCATCAAGCACGAATCACTCGTTTAAGACGTATCGCTAAGAAATTCTTATTTACACATTCTCCTCTGTCTTGATGTTTTTATTATGTTCGTTGCAGATGTAACTTTTTAGAAAGTTTGTATTCTTTTCGACTATGGTCTTTCTTGAGAAATGATCGGGAAATGTACACCAATATTTAATAGGGCCTTGTCACACGATGCAATCTTCACAGGCATCCAGCAGAATTAAAAATTTCCAATCTGTGAACCTACCTTGAACAGCTGCTCATATGGCAGTATTTCTGGGCCATTCGTAGAACACTCGCACCAAACGTTGTGATTCGTAAATTAAGTTGAATGAATTGTGCCTTTTGTATTAGGAACTGAAAAAAAGTAACAATCTATTTTGCCCTTCGTTGTTCTGTTTTTTTTTAAAGTAGAATGTAGTGGGGTTTGTCGTCATCCCTAGTCTCTTGTGGATTTTGCCCAGAGGGGACTCCTTTTGTTTATCAAGTTCCTGCGCTGGAAATAGATAGTTTAATCTATACCATTCACTGACCTAGATATGAATAACTGAGAGTGAAGCTAATTTGGTTATGGAGCCTAGACCATCTTACATTGCAAAGGTTATATTTGAATGAGCTTCAGCCCTCATTTGAAGCTGGATATGTGGCATGGTGTACCACCCCCCCCCCCATTGTGTCGCCATTGTGTTCTGGGATCCCAGGAATTCTTAAGAGGATTCTGGGGGGGGGGGGGGGTGTACTTCTGTACACGAGGAAAAGAATGTGTTAAAGTATGGGAACATGGGGGGGGGTACACTCTCTGCCACTTATCAGGCATTGTAGATCAGCCCTCCAAGTTTCTGGCTAGCTGCAGAGACTTACTGGGGGTTCCAATCCCAATGCTGCCGTTGTGAATTGTTTCCAAGAAACTCATTATATGCATTTAGTATACAGTGCTTCAGAGCTATGCTGGTGAGAGACAACAATGAAATTATGGTCAAAGCAATTTCCGTGTAGTTTGTTAGTTTAACTTGTTTTATGATTGCATAGAGAGAAAAAACCCAAGGAAATTTATTGGTGTATCAAAACTTACTAGGTTTATGACAATTAAATTAATAATTCATTACTTTCATGCAATGGAATATGGATATTAATGTATACCACTGCATCAATTTGCATAATATTTAAATGTAATTATTATACATATTTACTGGTGTCAGCACATTCTAATGTGTAATTTTTCTACTTCCTTTTCTTGACAAATGCCATTTCAAATACAAGTTAATATTGTCCCAGGCACAACTTGGTATATGTATGTTTGTTTTTCTGTATTGTGCCCCCACCCCAACCGTTTTTATAATTTTTCCAAGAAAAATACACCTCACTTTTATCTAAGTAAAAGCCATCAATTAACCAGTTCGCTTCAGGGTTAAAAATATTTTTCCCTTTAACGGTGCAGGTTTATTTTCAGTCAAAAAGCAACTTTTTTTTCCTAGCCAATGCTGGCAATGCAGTATAGAATCTTTTTTTTACAAACTGTTGACAGGTATGTGAAAGGAACAGGCCTTCGACAAAGGCATTAGGTACAAATCAATCAAAAAAGCTAATCTGTTCGTTGTTTGCTGTGCCTTTTCACTGGGCCCAACGAACCTCGACCAAAGGGACTCTGTGAAAGAGTTACCTAGGTATGGCAACCTGCCACAGTCCCTCACCACACATGGCATGTTGACATGACTACTGCCAAACATGCACAGAAAGCGAACTGGTTAATTATGTCCCAAGTCATGAAAAATTGCTATATAGTTCAATTGTCTCATTGCTTCACAGTCACGGCAGATAGTTTACTTTATCATTTGAATGTTGCCCTTTTTCACAATGTTGAGTGTTGACATTATTTTCCTAAATCCACAATTGATTCAATGCATAAGTGTGTCGTACTGCACATGTGCAATTCGCTAGGCACTTGTATTTTACTTTGTAAAGTTTGTTAAATTGCATTAGGTGCGTTTATTTTGATGTGCAAGGTCATGAAATTGAATTAGGTGTATTTAATTTGCCAAAGTGTTTTAAATGTCAAGTGCTTCAAACTGAAGGCGTTTGAAGGAAACATTTCTTTGATTGCACAAATTTTGAAAAATGTGTACTGGTTGGTCATGTCATAAATTTAATCTCATTAAAATTGCATATAGTGTGTTAATTTGCACAAATGCGAAATGTGGTACATTTATTTGGTTTTATTTCACAAAATGTGTAAAAGTGTATGGTGGGTAGTACGTGCATTTTAACTAAAATAAATATTATAAATTGCCTGAATGCATTCAAGTCCATAAGTGTGTGAAACAGCTCTGTGGTGCAGTCACTCTGTGGACATTCCTTTGTTCTATACACATAAGGAAAATCCTATTCTTCAACACTGTAAAAAAAAACACTGTGGACGTGTGTAAGTCCACATAGTGTTTCAAGTCCCTACATTATGAGGACCTCTTTTGTTTTCAGGTCTATGTATGCAGCGTTAAAACAATTCCACATGTGTTAAACTACAAGTGTATGGGTTTAGCTGCCCAAGTAAGTTTGATTCCACACTTAATGTGTTTTGCAGGTGGAATGAAATATTTGTAATTTAAATTGCAAATGTGCTGAAAACTGCGCGTGTTGTAAACTGCACGTCCTTTGAATTACACATGTGCCACGTACTGCTCAAGTGCGTTAAACAGAATGTGCGATAAACTATATAAAGGTGTAACATACAGCAAATTTGCATAAAACTGTACAAGGAATTGCACAGTTGCTTAAACAAATTAAATGTACTGTTTCATCTGTACACATTACTTTGTTTAATTTTTACCCTTTTGTCTTTACCTGCAACACTGCAAATCTAACAAAATACTTTTGGTTCAAATTAACTTGTAGATAGTAGTACATTATGCTTATATGGAATTTTGATAACTTTTGCAGTAAACGGAATGTCCATTTTTTATTTTTCATAAATTTAAGTATGCAAAGTGTCATCTACATGTAGAATACAACATAGTCATCTTCATTGTTTATGTCAAGTTTGATTGTGTGACCCCCTTTCCCCAGCATGTTTGTACACTTGACAAAAGATGACCCCCTAAGTTTGTATTATTTCAACAAACTTGAATAAATTCTTCTCCAACTAGATTCCAACTTGTGTTGTTCATTTTGTGGTATATCAAAGTGACTCCATACACTTGCATTAAACCCAGTTTGTGACATAATTTTTTGTTTATTTACGTCAAAAACGAATTTGTCATGAAATGTAAAGGCAGTTTAGAGCCTTGTACGAACCAAGTGACTTGGGAACAGCTATGGCTGTTCAGCAAGCAGCAACTTTGAAAAATATCCATTTTCAGTAATCCGACCGTAGCCACCTACAAAGCCATCAATCCAGACATGGCCTTGGTAACACTTGTGTCAGCCAGTTTCATACTTTCATATAAAGCAGTCACCATTCAGTAAAAATAACGTTTTTTGTTTTAAGTGACAGTCACAAGTATTCAATGGCTGTTGCTGTATGTTCGTCTTTCACATCCTCCTATTATTGGGTAGATTGTGGAGTGCTGTTCCACCATCCAAAACCATTTACACGCTTTACTGGTTATGCATGGGTGTGTACACCTTAATCCAAGGGTGTGTACGAAGCAAAAATTATAGAGCGCCAAAGGAGGTAGCTAGGGTTCTCAATTATCCAAACATCACACCACTTTTTTACAACATTGGGTTGGCCACCGACAGGCATTCGTCTTTTTTTTGTGCTTTGCTTAATTTGTTGTGTAAGAGCCTCTTTAGACTCAAACTGGTGTTGGAATATTTCATTCCGTAGTGAAGCACAAGAATCCTGGAAAGTGCGTTTCAGCTCGGCTGTGGTTACTTGAAATGCTTGAATTAGCTGCTCGGCTGTGGTTCTTGGCCGATCGCCAGAATGGCCTTCCATTGTATGAAAGAATGCTACTAATGTTACTGATGTTGTAGAGTAGGAATAAAATTATGTTATGGAATTTAGCCTGCCGGTGCCCAGTTCAACTGAATGAAATAACATATCTCTGGCTGAAACGTATAATGTGCACTGGACGCCATTTCAGCAAGCAAGCAATTACAGTAGCAGGGAATTCTGTGCTTACATCAAGCGTATTTCATGGGTTAGCAGGGAATTTTTGCTTTTGCGCATGCGTACTCCACGTTACTAGGCATTCTTCGCTTACAAAGCTAGTGCAGAAATTCGGCGGTTAGACAGTAAGCGGAGAACGGGCAGAATTTGGCGGTAAGCAGAGCCATCATGAAATTGGACCTTGTGCAGACAATGACCATTGCTGTCGATGCTATAATGAGACATTTGCTTGCTGAAACAGCGCCCATGCTTATTTCACGTTCCAACAAATATATCTGGCACCTTCGGTACTTTATAATATTTAGTACAACGCTCTAGGCAAGTGTGAAGAATGGTTTCAAATGGTGAATCTGCAGGAGGACAAACAATAAATCAACCAATCGTAACAGGTTTTTCTTTTGTTAAAACTAATGTAAATTTATTATGGAAAAATTAGTTTCTCTGATGACACATGTCGCAACCATAAAATTTACAGCCAAAAAGGAATTATACACCACAATCATCAATACTGCGTAATTTACAAAGCTTTACAGCCAAAATACAAACGAGTTCTATTAAATTTGTTAGTCAAAAGTAGACAAGGAAATCCAGTGATCAAACAAATTGCAAAAAGCACAAGTTTTGTACTGGAATTCTACTGAAAAATTATCTACAAACACCGATAGTTAATTTTTAAAAAAACGTATACATAAATAGGGAAATAAAATATTTAAAAATGTACCATATCACAGCTCTGGTTTGGGGAGGATTTGAGGAAAATATAATTCAAAGTTTCTGCGGGGAAGAAGGTGGGGGTTAACCCTTAAAAATGTTGGTGGGGGATACACACTTCAACAACTCCCTACATTTGACTTCTCATCTCGAGGTCTTGAATTAGCCTCATTTCTGTATTACACCAGTCCCAATGTTTGGTATTGCACAAGAGCGTCCAGATTGTCGAACCAGCTCGCCCCATCCAGTGGCCGATTTCACAAAAAGCCAAGATTAATCTTAAGCGCCAATCAATCTTAACTGCTAAGCAAAATGTGATGTCACAATACAAATCACTTATACAGACAGCTCATCTGAACTGTTTCAGTGCCAGCTTTTTGGGGGCGTTTTGAACCTAGAATCCCCAGCTTTTTTAAGTTTTTAAAAATTCTGTATAAATGTGGGTTTTTTTTTTAAGTCTTTCTCACCAAACAATAATATATCTTGCTGATTTGTGTTGCCTTGATACATCCTAAAGTCACTAGTATTTCTAGAGTAATAAAGCCCTCTTGTGATAACATAGTATATTATGGGTTGCACATGATTGATGACACTTGTCGAGTATACATGTACATAAAAAAGATCGTACATGTATGATAATGGGGCTATCGAAATACATAAAATAGATTGTACATGTCAACCCTGGCACTGAAAGAGTTCAGATGAATCTTAGTGCTATGTGAAATTGAGCCTTGACAGGACACAAAAGGCCAGGATGTGAAATTTCTTTCATTTGCTACTTTTAAGAAAATTGCACGAAACATCTGTCGTTTTGAGAAGCTAGTCTCTTGGTTACTCAGCCTCGTCCTCGTTATTCTTATCTTTTCTTTGACCTTGTACTCACGACTCACTCTCACAAATAATTCATATACTCAATTATGATTCTGGGTTGAAGTCTGTCGCATCTAGTGGTCATAGACGAGTTTGATTCGAGCTTGCGGTAGTGTTAGCGTTATACTGGGTAAGAAATCAAAAGTACTGAAGAAACTACTTCAAATCATTGCATTGTACAAAATTGTCAATTTACATGTACAGATTAAAAAAATTATAGCTTAATGGAATATTTAACTGAAGTAAATGAACTTTTGAAATCACTTTTGAAATGTTCTTTACTTGTCTGTTTTGAGCTGTCCTACTCCAGTGATTTAGTGGATGGGATTATTAGTTCAGTTGGGATTAAGACTAGTTGGGATAAGCCTTCTGATAGCCAAAAGATGGGATTAAAGCCCGACAGCAGGGATCTGTCAGTGAGTATTCCAACTAACCAATAAATGATGGCTTGAAATTGCCAGATAAATTTCAAACTAATTGAAGTCGATACCAAAAGTTTTGTTACGCTTCAGTTGAATTTCCCAAATTAATATTAATACAAGTTAACATAAAAAAAATTTGTATATGGTAAATCTGCCATATATACATATGCAAGCACATCACCATTGCAGTAGTAAACTGTGCAAGTAAGCACGAACAAGCATCTTGGATGGGAGTGAATTTTTAGGGGGGGTGGAGGGGGAGGGGAGGGGGGTTCCCATGCACGTTTTCTTTGTTTGTCTCCTTTTGATTGAACATTAGCCAAAAATGCAATTTCTACACAACTGAATGCATAAACTAGTTAAGTGTGAAAAATATTTAACTGACTCTATTTCTCGCTCAGACTTTATCTACCATTTCAAATCCCAACACTCAAAACGCAGTTTTAAAATGGCCGACTTGGCCACAGCCAGAGCCACAGTCAGGTTCCCATGCTAACCACAGAGAGAAGTCAGGTACTCAGACAAAGTTAATGATGGATGAATTTGGCACAAGGGGACCAGACTGTCTGAACAGTAAGCCACATCCAATTTAAATGTCTTTGGCTGCTTACCATCATATTCTATGCTTACCAGTGCCCTATTTTAGGGTTTTAGCACAAAATTCATTGATAAGCAGTGCAATGATGCTTAGCCTAATTCACTTAGAATATCGGTCTTTGCTGATCTGAAGGTTGCAATGCAAAAGTTCGCTCCGAACCATGTGAAACAGCAACACTGGACTTAGTCTGCAGAATTCAAATTGAACATTCACTTGTACGCGAACAAGGCAGTGTTCCAGACATCATTCAAATATTGCTTGTAAATGGCTTATTCCAACCCCACACACTAATGCAATCCCAAGCCAGAACACTAAATGATTAGACCCAAAGAAAACACATGCAAATGTCTTTTTAACTCTCTTGAAACAGATATATTTACAACCTAAATTATGTTTGGTTGTCAGTTCTGGTGTACATTCCGTCTCCACATTACAAGATTAAAAATACCTTTTGTTATCCTAATCAACAATACGCCTCTTGTTTACACTTCAAGACATTTTTTTACAAAATATTTGTATGTATCGTTAATAGATGAATCAAAAATGATATACAGAAACAAACAGACTGTTTGTCTTTCCAAATGTCTGGACAAAAAGATTATATAAAGGTATGTTACACAACCAGGTTTTTTTTTGCAATTTAGTCCAATTCCAAGTTGTGAGTACGATTGTTTTTAGCCGACCTGCTTTTGGGGGCAAAATAGCCTCTCCAAGGCAAACAATAGAGGGCGCACTGCATTATGAACCGCCTGTATTGTTTACAATTTTGTCTGGAATTCATGAGCAAGATTGAATGTGGTTAACTTTGTCTGGCACATCCAAATAAGAAATTACGTTGAGTGAAAATTAGTCTCACATAGAGCAAAAGTTCAAATGAATATATTTCTTCAACTGGTTCAATTCACCTGATGTTATCACTCACAGAACCTTTTTGGTTGTGCCACGTTGGGGGTCAAGATACCCTGTGTGCTAATAATTACAATAATAATAGGCTGGCATTAAAAGAGCGCCTTTTCCAGAGGTTGCAAAGCGGTGTTATTGCATGGTGCGCATTTTGGGTGGAAAGGATTAATGGCTAGATGCGCACCATATCTTGACACGCAATCTGACTCCCAACAATGGCAGACCGTGGGCAGAAAGTAGCCATTTGTGACATCAGCACGACTGCTCCATAAGACAAATTGCACTGCTGTCAAGTCGATGAGAAAAAAAAAACTACAAATAAAAAATCTTTTCCCCTTACTTTTCCACGATGGAAATGGATAAATATTCGTCTCTGGAGGTGAAAAAAAAAAATTAAAAATCACACAATCTTTTTTCCACCACATTTCAAAATCAATGTGATCAAAATGAGCCTTAAGGGCAAAGTAACCAGGCCCCTTATTTGGTATGATGGGAAACCGTATCCCCTTTTCAGTACAGTCTAGGACCTAGACGAAATTACAATATTCAATTGCCACCCATTAACAATGCTGTATATTAAAGCCTGAACCGCAAAACAAAATGGCTTCACACAAAGGTTTCTGTATCAAAATGCAATCATCTCAATTAAAAATAAACATGTACTTTGAAGTTACCATACACCACGTTGTAAAGTACCGACTAAAAGTTGAAATTTTTCTGTGGTGGAACTTTAATTCTTTTCTTTCAATAGACTGTGCAAGTCTCGTGCATATCCAAACTTTCGGAACCAAGTAGGTCCCAACCATATTGAGTTTTACATGTGCACGATTCTGTTTCTTCAAAAACTTCTGTTTAACATGGCTATAAAAAGTCTATTTTATTGTTGGGAGGGTCAAATTGAGCCATGAAATATATGAGAGTAAAATCATTTTAACAAATCAACAAAGAACACCACAGAACAAGGCTGGACATCAGTTTCTGGTTACCTGTAAACAATTAAGAATTTTGCCCAACTGACAATAATGTCATCATACCTATGTAGATGGTTGCACAAAGTCAGGTTTGATTAGCAAATGGGGTTTCTGAAAAAATTAGTCTCCTCGTCCCAAGTTTTAATTTTGTTTCAATGTTTAACCAATTATTTGTATTCTATAAAAACACTAAAATTGAATTTCTAACAAATTGCTATGTGTATTTTTATTTTCAAGAAATTGTATGAATAGAATTTAAAAAGAATATTTGATTTTATAGAAAAGTTAAGTCTTCGTTCCAGTCGTTTTCTGTTTTTTTCGATATGCAGGAGACTTGCACAGTCTGTAACTGGAAAAATATAACAATAAAAGTAGTAAGCCAGTTCACTTCTCCCATTGACAACAATAATAAATCCCAAATTACTATTGTCCTTATGTTACTCATGAGGCAATGGGCTCAACTGGAGCAGTGGCTTGGGTTGTATTGCTAGCCAATTCCTGATAGGGCGGCGGTTCCGGCATGGGCGTGGCAGGGGCATTGGAAGGCGTAGCTGCAGCAGGATGTGCAGTGGTAGGGGGATAGGCGGGGTTGGGTGAAGTTGGGGGGTAGGCGGGGTTGGGCGAGGTTGGGGGGTAGGCCGGGTTGGGTGAGGTTGGCGGGTAGGCCGGGTTTGGCTGTGGGTAGGGTGTAGCTCCGTTGATTGGCATCACTGGTGGTGGCTGGCAGTAAGGTTCGGTCTTTGGGTACATGTACGGTTTGTTCACCGCCTGTCAATCAAAAAGACAAACAAGTCTATAAATTATGTAATTCCTGCATTTCTTGTTAAGAATATTCAAAGCCTCTGCATCGTGAGAAGATTATCTTCTGCATTATTAACAATTAACCCTCCCACTGCCTGACCATTCAATCTCATCCCCTGTAATTTTGAATGATGGATAACCTATGCCAGCATGTAATATGATGTCGTGGATGCATCTGCACAGTAAACAGTCAGCCCTCCAACCATCTGATCATTCGATATATTCAACTCTGGTTTTGGATCATACATATCATGTGGTGAAGGCATCTACACAACACAGTATAGTCAACCCTCCTACTGCCTGACCATTCAATATCGTTCAATATTTTAGAGGTGTACAGACGCTCCACAACACTACAAATACAAATCTAAAGGTTTGCTCTCATGACATGGGCTACTACACGATTCATTCCTTTTGATAGCAACTTCATTTCTCTCCAGAAAATCTGAAAGTACAGGGAGATCAATCCTGACATATCACAGATGGCACGCGACCATTCGAAAAGAAGAAAACACAAAAACAAGATCATCACCTCGTCATATGTAGGAGGACCTTGGTAGTAACCCTGTGGGGCAGTTGAGATCGGGTGAGCGGGGTAAGACCCTACGGGTGCGGTGCCCCCTCGTGGGGGTGGGACGATGGCACCGGGGCCGGCGATGATGGTGCTTCGGTTGCTGTTTAAGTATGCCTGCCGACGACGGTAGAAACCACACCCGCCACAGCAAGTCATCAAGATGAAGAAGACGATGAACCTTTGGGGGAAAGAAAATAGTAACAAAATTGGGTTGATGTTCATCCAGTTACCTATTGTGACTTTATGATAAAGTGTACCTTCTCATGCTTTTACGAACAGCAGAATTTTGAAATAGTGTGTCAGATTGTGCTGTAAATTGAAAAATATGACCAAAAAATGACATGTTGTCATTTGTGATACTATTGCTCCATGCAACTAAATCAGTTGATTTTGATGGAAGTGAAGCAGTTTATGAAATACAATAGTGGAAGCCTATCGATGCCACATAATCCTCTTCAACAATAGGACAAAGGTCTGGAATGGGGGATCACACAACGACCCTCGCACAAAGGCAGAAATTGAGCATTATTTCTACCACCACCAATCCTCTTTGGTGTGGTTGAAACGAAGCGTTGCAGGGTTAGTGCCTGCTCTGTCCAAACTCTGTAGTGGAAAGCACTGGCGACTTGTGTTCCGGTCATCCAATGTGACATACAAAATACAAAAGTCACGCCCCCCCGGCATGCATCTGGTTAAAAATTGGCATGTTAACACATCCTCCGGCCTTAACTAGTTAAAGTAGATGATGTTTAAGTTAAAACCAAAAGTGCTTTTTATATCTCTTTCATTCTAATCGTTATATCAATAAATAGTTAATGGCCTGCTGTTTCGACCCTTGCAGAGTCTCTCCCAAGGGATAATATAATTATTTCATTAATGTCACGAGTCATGGGCTTACCAGAAATACCAGATGTTCCAGAAGCCATAGCTGTAGTAACCTCCGTCATAATTAGTGCAGCATAACGACCCACCACAACAGTATTGGTTGTAGTCACAGCTATTGGAAAGAGGGAAGAAAAAAAAACCACACACACACAGATGAGACGGTTACTTCAAAACACACAAATACTATCAGGCCTGGAATTACACCGAGGCCTCAGAGTCAGAGGCAATGTCCTCTGTTGCCCCTGGTCTTGGCCTTGGCATCTTGCATCTTACATGGCCTGTACTCTCCTACAAGCATTGCTATTGTCCCGGGAGAGGGTGGGTTTCAACTCCATTTGTGCACCATGTTTGTGCTGTCAAAGGATGCTTTTAAGATGGTGATAATTTCAACTTTGTCCTGACAGAGATTGGAAGCTCCATCCCTCTTAGAGCTGGCAGTTCTCCTCTCTGGATCTCCTTTCAGATTTGTTGCAGTGTCTGCAGCCACCGGTAGCCTTGGTGCCCCTTCAGCCCTTTGCAAAATGAAAATGGCCTTGCCCTCCCAAAGATGAAATTCCCGACCTGTAATGTGGCATTTTTAGAGATGCTCACTTCCGGGGTTTGCCCTTAACTTTTTCAGTGACTAGCCATTAGCTTGTCATTTCACTGGTTCCTCAACTTTTACGCCAGTCCATTTACGTTTCTTTTCAACATTATGATTTACTTGGGACATGTAGCTTGAAGCCCTACGAACAAACAGTGGTTTGTACAGCAGCAGTGGCTATTTTTGGTACAATTATCAGTGACAAAAATGCATTTTCACTGTAAAGTTTTGTTACAACACGAATGATGACAATAAAACTAATGGGCTCTTGTTGACCTTTTGAAAAAATAAAACATCACGAACAGCATTTAACTCTTAAGTCATCACTCACCGTGGCTAGAGCTGTATTTCAATGCATGTTTACCATTTGGGGGGTGGCTAGAGCTGTATTTCAATGCATGTTTACCATTTAAGGCCAGTGAAAAAAAGTAACAATAACATGTTTGTGATTGTGACTTTGCATTTTTATTTTGTTAGATGAGATATTCCGAGTTAACAAATGGAATAGCTGAATGCGGATGTTATGCATGATTTGTGACTACATCCTGATGCCCATTCTAATTGCTCAAGGAAACTTGCTATTGTGAAAACTTCATAAATGCTGCTGTGGTTGTAACAGTTTCCATGCAGGAAATCAAGGTAATTGTTGGGAGTGCAAATGTACACTTTGTATAATTTTCATTTTGTCCAATAGTACAATTACTGTAGTTGAATGCACTGTACAATCTGGGCATTATTTACTTCACTTTGTAATGTTGTGTTGTCGTGTATGAGGTACTTATAATACCCCTAGTCAAAAGGAACAGCCGAAGGGGAAAGGGTGTCTTTTGAATACCCTTTTGTACAAAAACTCAATGTACATAGACATGTACGTGCGTGTGTGCATAGTGCATGTATAGCCCAAATCATCATTCAATCATGGAGTTATGACATCAAAATGATTCAATTTATCATCCAATGTGCATGAACAGTACTGTAAATAGGCGGTTTTTACACCTTGATGTTAAACTTCATGGGAATTGGGCGGACTATGTTCGAATTTCGGACTCAAACGTGGACAAGATGCGAAATCCCATTTGATAAACTACTGCAAATATGAACTATAAAAACTGTCCTTTTAATTACTCATAAATCAAATGAGAGCAAATTGTGTCGACTTTCAACTGTCAGACAGACCTTGTAATAAAACTCATAAATCCAAACAATGGTCGGCCGACCATTGCTTCAAAATGATACAAAATTGAATTTTTCTTCAAAATGAAATAACACTTGGCGAAACCATTTCACTGGACATAAGAGATATGTGCTTTCAGTCAAGTGAGTTATTTTGTCATAATTTAGATTTTTGTTTCCTTCATGTCTGCAAATGATGTACAATGTATTCTACCTTTAAAGTAGTTACAAGTACACTACACAAGTGGGTATAAACAGGAAACTATAATCTACAACAAACTGGGTCACGGTTTTTCCAACTCATTGTCGAAACTCCATCATAACCCAATGTCAGACTAATGCTCATATCTGATACGCAAGCACCCATGCACAACCCGTATTGCAGACAACATCCGCACAAATGATTGAAAACTTGTCCCTCAAGACTGGCCATTACTAATAGTGCTCAACATCCCCCCCCCCCCCCCCCCCCCCCGGGCTGGGCATTGTGCTGGATTCGGCACTGTGTCTGCAAGGCTTTCAAATGACAGCGACCAGACGACAAAAACGGGGTCCGTGATTACCTGGCATAATTAAACATTGTAGGCTACATATTTTCTGTTGAATACATACTGAACATTAATAAGTACAGTATTAAACGCACCGTTGGGTACATGTTCTGTAGAATACATGAAATTACAGTACATTAAAGGCAAAGTACAGTACATGATGTACAGAGAACACATTCTGAAGAATAATACGCATACATCTGCTACAGTTAAAGGCACAGTTTGGGTACACTATTAGTTACATGTATTACACGAGCACGAGTGGAATTCTGACAAATAAATGTAAAGCACTTCTGCATCCCATCCAACTCGGCCGTCAGCCTCGTTGGATATAGGCGTGCATGAACAAGTACATGACATACATGTAGACACTCGATAGCGCTTCTGCGTAAAAAGCAAAGGATTCAAACTGCCTACCGGGCAAGCTTGTTGATGGTCCAGTGGATCTGCTCTAGAATGTCAAAAGTCCTGAGTTCGAATCCCTGCAGGGGGCCACCATCCTCTTATGCTCTTGGCATTTTGTGGCTGCAGTAGCGAGCTTGATCGCGACCGTTCACTACATCAGATTATACAAACACACATTTTCCTCCTTTTCCCCTTTTCTTTTGCTTTTTTTTTGGTGTGAGCACTGTCGCGATTTTTTTTGTAGAGGGCACCTGGGGGCACTGGAAATTGTGTGTGTGTGTGGGGGGGAAGGGGGCCCCCCCTCCGGCTATGCTGCTGTATTGCAGCCTTAGAATTTCATGCATGAGAATGAGAGGGCAAGGCCATTTTCATTTTGCAAAGGGAACTTCCACTGCACAGTCTATGGGAAACGTTTGAAAGGGCACCAAGGCCAAAACCAGGGGCAACAGAGGTGCAATTCCAAGCCTGATTTTGACCATAGAAATAAGATTTTGTTTCCTTCGCCTTCTTTAGAGATTGTAATTAATACTGCCAAAGGGAAATCTCATCATATCGAGCCGAGTTAGTGATAAAAAGAAAGAAGATTTTTGATTTTTGGACCGTGAAATTGCCCATTCATGTGAACAGCCATGATCCTTCTTGCAGTCTAGTACCTGATTCATGAGTTTATCTCGATAACCATCTCATATCTTACTCCCTGAATACCAAGGTTATTTTTAGGTGAAATGCTGAATGTTTATAATGGTTATCAGACTATTGTCTGTCTACCAGTCTACAGTGGGGAACCTTGCTTTTACATTATGTATTAAATGTCAATGCTGCATTCAGCTCGTAATAATTTTTTCTTAGAAAGGAGTAAATGTTGTTTAAATTAGATGTTTGGGCATTATCATCACTGATGCATGCCGCCAGAAATCTACAGCAGGTTGGTTGTGAAAATGCCAGCGTAAATTTCATGTCAACCGCGAATGAGACCCATCCTGAAAGCCTATTACCTGTGTACTCAAAATACATAATTCAATGACAAGTCAGTGTGCTGATAATGACAGCTGTGGCTTCTGACATACATTACATGTACATGTCCAGATAAATGTATGGTTCCTTGAAATAATCAGCTTCTCAGGAGAAATGTTATGGCCACTTTACTACAGGTATTCACCCCAGCGAACCTATTGGACATTATTAACACGTTGACTGCCGGTCATAGATTCGTAGGGCATTCCCAGTTGCCAAGTGTGGTGCGCATGCACGCATACCACATACATGTAGGTACTTTTTTGGTGTCTACATGTTGTAATACATACGTTCATTTCTAACCCTAACCCTCACCACTGCCAGAAGCGTATTTGTTGCGTTCTCAGTGATGCCAGTGTATTCAATTAACAATACAAAAACCTTTCATTCTCTACGAGTATACCCGTAGTGGCAGAATCCGTTACACCTGGTAGGCGGCAGTCAACGTGTTAAGGGGTGGTATTGTTACCGCTGTTGAAAATTTCTGCAATATAGCCAAGTCATGCTTTGGAAATGGGTTTATTACATTGTATTTACTGAAAGAGCTTTGGGTGTGAACAAGGATGTACAGCACACCTACATGTACATGTACATGTAAATGCACTAATCTTTGTGATTGACCACAGACATGACAGAAGTTGGAAACAATCGTACAATATATAATAAATGTAGATCTTAATAGTGTCTGGTACAATGACTTGTACAAGTCACCATATAAATTTGAGTTCCTCAGACTATAGAGACAGTTGCTATAAATGTCACATGATTCGAGGCGAGCTTTTGTAAAGCAACGTCCAGATGAGCAAAAGCTGGTACCATTCATACCATTCATTCATTCAGTGTGGGTGTTCGCCGTCTCTTACATAACTATGCAAAAGCTTGCCCCAAATCATGTGACATAGCAACTGTCTGATTAGCATTAGACTGAGAAATTCACAGTTGAGCAAGTCATTGTATCAGACATTACTCACTTGGCTAATTTTACGAGGTATGTTGAAATACTGGCGTTTCTACATGTTGATAACCTCTGAAGTTGTCCGTTCAGGCAGGCCTGGAATTTCATCTTTGAATAAGGGCAAGGCCATTGTCATTTTCCAAAGGACCCATCCATTGGAAAATCTCTAAGTCTGTGGGAAACTATTGCAGGAGCACTGAGGCCAAGACCAGGGGCAACAGAGGCCATGGCCTCCGCGTGATTCTAGGCCTGTAAATTTCAAGCAGCTTTTGGGAACAGTATCCGCAGTGCAGGCCCCTGATTATTGCCTTGCTGCCCCTTGAAATGTTCCAATAGAAATGTACCTTTTCCTTATTGAGGTTCCCTTTTGCCAAGGAAACAAAAAAACGCCTTGGTGCCCTTCCCCTTTCCAAGAACGAAGCATCAGGCCTGCCAACCAAATTGTAGTGTTGTGGGGTTTTTTTTCCCGCTTTTAAACACTTGGTCGACCAGTGAAATGACGAGCTAACTCAACCAGCCTGATGGGTTATTTACCGATGGGCAAACCATGGCGTAGGAAACGCCATTAGGACTTAGAGTATGTGTAAATAAAATGCTGACAAAACTCCATTAAGCGTTGTCTTTGAACCGTGACAATTGATTGGAACAACACCTTGAGGAGTCCAGCACTGGATTTACAACAACGGAAAATACCTTCCTGATGACAAAGACCGGCTGGGTGCCATATATTGCAAGCTTCTTCCATCCATCAAAACCACAATCCTATCACCTAATGTACCTGCCACGCTATATCTTGATAATGAGGACAGGTTACAGACTGGGAACGTTAAAATACCCCATCTTTGAACCAGGAATGTTTGTTCATAAAAACCTTCCAGGGAGAATTGGATTTGAGATCCAAGCCATTATTCTGTTTGTTTCGTCGGTGAAACTGCCACTTTAACCTTCGGTACCCATGACTGTGACTCATGATATTCTTGCCATGATGGGTGCCCCTACACTACACTGGCCGCGTGGAGTCCTTTGTAGAATTCCGGTAGAAATTAACATTTTTCTCATTAGATGTTCCCTTTTCCATAACCCGAGGAAACACTGCATGCAATGTTCCTAATAAAGAATAGAATATGAAGGTCTGAAACTCCAATTGGTTGGTTTTTGGCATGTTAAGGGAGGACACCATACGACATGTATGCTGAACATAAAATAATTCCCAAGGCAAACTCTCTTTCGCTTTTGAAATTCAGCTTGATCAAATAATCTTTTAGTACAAAAGCATACACGTACACACATAATTGTAAAGAAAGACGCGTTTATGTCTCAGACACAGTACACATTATACATGTATTCTTAGTTTCCATACGTACATTAATGGAAGATGGGTGTGGAGTTGTATGACACGGTGAACACAATGTATTCAGAGTGTCCACTTACTACATGGACATGTTGTACATTCACAGTCAGTATTCCATGATAAAAGAAATGTGTCGGCAATTTTTGTGATCACAACAGCACTTTAGGGATGTACATGTACATGTATGTACACTCCATGTAACAATACACTCAGTTCTTCTATAGCGTTTTTCACGTCCAAAAGGCATCCCAATGCATTCATATTTTGGCTACAGGAATGCAGAGCTATGTTTGAAATTATTTGAGAGCCATTTTACATGTACATTGAAGCATTATGGATTACAAGGTCCTGTGGTGCAAACTTAATGCAGTCAGCCATGCAATAATACACCAAGGCCAAAGTGTACTGGGTTCTTTTACAGGCATTACACAACACATGGGACCAATGGCTTTAAAACCCATGCGGAAGTGCGAAGCAATAATGGTAAAGTAGGGTACTGCTTAAAGGACACAAGTGCCAAGACCGGGACTTGAACCCACACTCTGCTGGTCAGAAACACCAGAGCTGGAGTCCAGTGCGCTTGACCACTCAGCCACGACACATTCATACACTTACATGATGTATGTACAATGTACATGTACAGTGTTTCATTGTACACTTTCAGTACAGGACCATGCCGAATATGGGGGCAGATGGTACAGAAGTACCCCCTAAATTCCTGAGATTCCAAGCACACAATGATTTACACAATAGAGGGGGTACCAATGTTCCGTCCCAACTTGACTATTGTCCCAACTATAGTTGGGACTGGTCCCAACTTGAGTGTTAAAGTTGGGACGTCCCAATTATAGTTGGGATTGCCCATAGACTTCAACAGGACACCGTGTCTGTGATCGATCATGGGTCCTGATGCGATTGGCGTTAACTAACAACATTCTTTATTTCAAACCCGGGTCTCGGCTCTGTACAAAATCATGTCAAAACTGGTTTAGAATGATAGTTTATCGCTCACAATGGACCGCTAACTCAGTGTAAATAGTGTTTTTGGAGGGTTCTGACAGCGGCCTCATGCTCAGTGCCGCCGCAGGTGACGCTTTCTCGGTCTCAGTAGGCCCATGGAGGCTAGGTCTTTTCCTTCCTCCATGGTAGGCCTACGCATTTCAGTTTCCCTTCTCTCAGAAAAACAAAATTCTGTTTAATCTCAAATATTCTCAAGGGAAAGGGGTCTTAAAAACTTCATACTATGATACTTACATTACTACTAATGATTTTAGTTTATTCGTGAGGTGATTTGTGTGCACTGCGATCCCAACTATAGTTGGGACGCCCCAACTTTAACACTCAAGTTGGGACCAGTCCCAACTATAGTTGGGACGATCATCAAGTTGGGGCGGAACACCAACATGCCCCATATGGAGCACCAAATATACAATGACATAACAACAGGCCTGATGCCCCACATGTACACCAAGGCCAGAGCAGTAGGCCAGGGTGGGAGAATTGAGTTGTCTAGTGTCACCACATAGGATAGACAAAACAAAATGTTCATTTCACATTGTCATGTTGTACTACACGCTCAAGTACATTTTGTTTGTCAATATTGCACTTTAACCATTTTTCTAAACCACAGAATTACACGTACTTCCTATGCTTCTATGAATTTGGCAATGTAATATTATACATTCAAAATGTACTTTGTACTTAGTTAGATGCGATAAAGAAACTGTGATTCATACCACTTGAGACTTGACCCCAGAAACCTTTAATGATTTCCACATAACCAGGATTCCAACCAAGGGAACTTTTGCTGACATAGGCCAGTACAAAACAACTACGTATCCCAAAACAAATTCCACAATAATTGTTTTTTTCTTTTTTACTTTTTCTCCCTTTTTCACTATTGATTTTGTCAGTTTTTGTTTGAACCAGCTTCTTTGTATCTGTTAGATGTGTGTTTGGTCAACACTATTCTGACTCATTCTACCACACCCCCCACCCCACCACCTTCATGTCCTTTCTGATTAATGTTCTTGGTGTAACTTCTCCATATTTTGTCACGCCCCTTGATTTTCACTTTACTGCAACTTTTCCGCCCAACCACTTTTTGCAGGATCAAAAAAAAAAACCAGCAAATTTACCACGATGCAAAAAAAAAACTGCACAACATTACCAAAGCTCCTAATCTCTGCAAATTATCTCTGCCCTTCCTGAAGAATGGTTGAGCTACAGTTTGCCTTTTCCCCATGTTTACCATCTACACATTATCCCTCCAGTATGGGTTAAGCTGTTTACTCAGCCAACTTTTGCTTGGATATGTTGAGGACAAATACATTTAGATGACCTGCTACAAGGCAATTTGACCTCTTGAAAAATCACTGTCGGGTAAACGCCCTTTGTTGATTTAGGAGTGATCATGTGACAAAGGATCAGTTTCGTGAAAGCCGATTAGCGCAAGGGATGAGATTTTGATGAATGTGAAAATTCCTCAAAATAGTTTGCAGGCCTGAGTTCCCCCTTATTCTGGACCCAGAAGCCAGAACCTCCTTGATGTTATCATTCAGGAGGTTTACAGATTCTGTGCACTACCAAACAATTTTTTCAACTACTGGTATGGACACAATGTGTACCATTTATTTCTCTCTTTGGTGACTTTTCTTCTATAGAGAATATTTAAAGGTTCAAAGTGATTTTGAACAAATCCTGAAATCAGGAAAAATCCTGAGAAATCCCATGCCTGCTTTGATTACAAGACACTGGTTACCTGCCAAATGCTGTGTCATTTAAATTCTTGCCACTGGCACCCTGCAATTATCAATTCCCACAACTACCTGCTTCCAAACAAACTGTTTTGCAAAACAGCTATACGAGAGCTCAGCTGAGGCCAAAAAGTTTACATCAAAATTGGAAACAAGAAAATGGTAATCTATTCTCAAAATAAATACGAACTAGCATTGTCAAAATAATTTGGGTACATACAACAGACATCAATCAGAACAGTTCACCACTTCTTTATTTTTTAATGGTGTTTACAGGATCGGTAGAGTTGACAAAATAGTTGCAAACAGTGTTCATGTTCTGTGTGATCAACCAAAAATGAAATAACAAAGTTTGGGCTCAATACGTTGTGCGAGTCAGGAGAAAATGGTATAAAACCATGCACAATTTTCACATAACAACCGATAGGCCTATCAGCCATTACAGGTTTTTAGGTTTTCAGATAGTTTTCTCAATGACTTCATTTCAAAGGGGAAACAATTCACAGAAAAAAATGGTTTTAGAGGGAACCTCCTTATTCGGTAAGATTTTTTCGGACTAAAATTAAACAATGATTTTTTTTTTCATCCTTACCAATCCTGCACAATACCTTTAAGCATGAGACTGATGGTGAAGACATATTTTGCCTTCACCAATAAAACCATAATTCTATATACTTACTATACATTATCTGTATTTGGGCAAAGCTCTGCATTAACCTGGAAATTAAGAAAACAAGAAATAGAAAAAGAGAGAAATATTACAAGCTGTTATACCCAATTTTTTATGGTTGTGTTGTAACAGGGTCCCTCATTTGTTTCCTAGACCAAGTAACTGGGGCGCTGGATCCTTTTTTTTTTACAACTCCCCAGTTACTGGGTCTACTCATTTCCCATATTTGCAACTTTTTGTTTTAGCTGCGATAGGCTGCGGTCCTACTACTTGCCGTCAACTCGCTGACTTGCCGTCAACTTGCCGTCAACTCGCCGTCAACTCATTTTCGTGCCGTCAACTCATTAAATATACATCAAACATTTATAAATGGGGCATGGAAGTGTTAAGTCTGGGCTAAACTACATATTTCTTATGGTTTTCGGTACAACATCATTTACAAAAACGATTTTGTGTTGATAAATAAATAGTATAAACGCAGCGTTAGCCGTTGGCCGTAATCATTCCTTTTCACGGAGCTTGGACTGTACCATTCATATTATGGGTGTGCAGAGAAATGCAAGTATTTTAATGTACATTGTACAGAGGGAAAAAATTACGCGTAAAATAGATTTATTTCTTACGAACGCCCTCTATTGGTGTATGTGTAATATTATCGCCCCTTTAGCATAATGGTATGGTCCGCGCAAGGCGACATGGCTGCTGATTCGTGGTTGTACGTAGAAAACAATATTCGTGCACTTGAAATGGCACATTTCAGACGTCTACAACCTTATTCTGTTACATCAAATATCGTTTTGACCAGTATTAAAGGTTCCATGCCACTTATAATGGATTAGAACATGTTTTGGGTGAGTTGACGGCGAGTTGACGGCGAGTTGACGGCACGAAGCGAGTTGACGGCAAGTAGTAGGACCCATAATCTTAGATCTTGGCCTTGTTCCGTCCGTCCCAACTACAGTTGGGACTGGTCCCAACTCCCATTCCCAACTTAAGTGTTAAACTTGGGGCGTGCCAACTAAATTAATAGAATCAGCAAGCATTTGAATGTGGAACGTGTGATTAAAGTGGGAGCGTAGGGCTACTCCATGTGGATGATAAATTTTGTAATTTAATGTCCTCTACTCGAGTCACGCAGTCAAAGATGGCACTTTACGATTTGCCACTAAAACAGCTTTTGGGATGATTCTCTTTTACTTTCGTCGACCGATAAAACATCAAGTGGCACTACATAAGTATCCTACTATTACTAAGTAATAATAGTAATACATTACTTGTTGCCTAAGCCTAGTGTTGACCTTTTGAAAAAGCATAGAAGATAGTGGAGGTTGTTGTTTATTTGTATGGTACTCCTACCTAGAACTATGAATTTAATGCGGTTCATTCTGCTATTGTGGAGACGATACAAAACAAACCGCATAGTTCTACTTAGGCGTGTTAGGACTCAGGAGTAATTGTATCATCATGTATGGCATTTTAGTTTTCCCTTTTTTTAGCATAGTTTTGCCATAAAGTTTATAAACTGTATACACTCCATGTGACCAGTCCATAAATTAATACTAATAATAACAATAATATTATTATTACTATTAATAATAAATATTTATAGTATTCACATCAAAAGTATAAGGTTATCAAAACTATTACCGATATTGCAATCATCATATGATATGGACAATGAATGAATGATGGACGCTAAAATTTTGAAATATTTACAAACTCAACCCTTTTGTAGAACCCCAAAAATGCTTACCTGTGCTACGAATATAAAAAGAAACGAAAATAAGACACTCCAGGCATTATCTCTACCCATGTTTTGTTGTAAAAATGTTCCTCCAAAAGTCCTCGATGTCAAAAATAGGCGAGCAAAAAAACTTAATGAATTGAAGGCAATCCTAATTATACAAGTACAACGTTCTACGTGATCACAGGTTTATGCGCGTTGTAGAACTTTCACGATCACAACACTAGCATTCAATGACTGATCAAAATTTATTGTGCACGCTTTGTACACACTAAACACATCAGCAAAACGGATCTCCAGCAAAACACCAATTGACCATATGCATGCAATGCAATAACACTCACATACACACAAAGTGATGACGATGCACCTTTTACGCAATCCCCTTAAAAAACGCCCAGCAGCCAACTCGGCACCACAGGCGCTGGACACCTTGCAGCCGTTGTTATGAGACACTCGACCTCAAGTACTCGGCACCAAAGGACGGCTTGACCGACGTTTCTCTAAGGTGCGCAATTTCTGATGACGTTCAACGACGCTTTTGGATGATGACTTCATACTCTCAAAAAAAAACTATGCGAAAGTTGACTGAGGCGGAAGTATTGAAGGTTCAGAACTTCCATGGTCCAACTGACAGTGTTCCCGGTATTTTCTTTACGTCACTCTATAGAGAAAGGCCAATCAACTTCCAACTTCCGTGTTGACTGCCAAACCCGTGGTGAATGATTACATTTTATGCGACGTCTAAAAAAGTCATTGCACGAAACTTGTGTTAGGCCTACATTCCTCTATGGTAAAACATGAGGGTCGATTTGGGTCACAATCAAGGGTGGTGGTGGTGGTCAGGGACTGCGTGTGAAGAAATGAGCGGCTAAACTGTTAAAACGGTGATTTGGTACACCCCACCTTACGGCAATTCCTCAGTTTATTTTGGGTGTTGAAATCATTTTTATAAAATAATATCAAGTAATAAGCCACAAGGGAAACTTTTTTTAAATTTTTTTTATCTTCGATTTTGCGTGATTATAAGCTTGGCGTGCAGCTATAACCTGTAGTCATAAGTGTTAATGTCGTGTTAGCTCTTTTCGGCAAAGATTCCTGGGATTCGTTAGATAAAGAAAATGATTATATGTAAAGCACCGCACCCTTGGGGTTTGTTGCAACGACTCGAACAAGTTATTAGCCTTTGTTTCCGTCTGTCAAAGAACTTTCGTTTCTTTCTCTCTCTCTCTCTCTCTCATCTCTCTGCGGATGCAGGTGTCCGGTCGCGTCCATTCAAATCACAGTGGATACTTTTTATGCGCCCTGTACTGTATATTCGTATGAATAATGACACCCCTGAAACAAAATGGTGTGGGAGGGGGGGGTGTGTTCTTTACGTGCCTATGTACGTACGCCCCCCCCCCCCGCGCACAATTCAAATAGAGGGCGGTGTTTGAAAGGCCAATTTTGTTCACGTGGTGATGATGACACCGTTACGGGGTACCACACTGCACTAGGATTAGGAAGACAACTACGGGAGGCATGCTGGAACAGATGCTTTTGACTGGCACACTGCTTATAATATTGCCTAGCAAGAAACAATTTTCTGTTTATGAGCAGCTGCGTGGAATTGGACCTCCTCAGAGCTCGAGTCCGGTGCTCTGTAACCGCTCGGCCACGACACGCCGACCATCATCACCACTAGAGTCGCGGCTCCCTCATCTTTTATTACTATAAAATTGAATTATTTTCGCAGTTTTCCTGTTTTGACTCGCTGTTGGAATCGAATCTGTTTGGTCTAGGTTTAGTTTTTTCTGCGTTGGTCTTTGTTTCGTTTTTAGTGTGTTTTTCATCTTGTCATTACTGTATTTCAATGACTGGTTTTACTTTTGGTAATTTTGTTAATCAATAAAGTTTTTGGCTGTAGATTTCAGGGAAATCTATACATTAAAATACCATGGGCCTACTACTTCATGGCATTTGCTTGTGTCTTTACCATTAATCGATCATTAGATCAGTTTTGACTTTGTATGGGGGACCGAATCTCCGGCGGACATTCGCTCGTCCCCAGCGCCTTGCCTTAAAACCAAAGGCGCTGGGATGGGCAAACGTATCAAGCACGCTCATTGGTTAATGCTCAGTCCCATCATGCATCACACTCACACTGCAAGCACTGCACGCATGACGTACTTTCTGAACAAGAATCTGTGCAAGCTGATTAGCCCATCCCAACGGTCCTGGATAGGCCGCTGGGGCCGAGCGAACGGCGGACAGAAATCCCTGGGACACCGGCCGCCGAGTGTACGATTTTTTCATACACGGACGACCGGACTGTCAAAACAGTCGCCAAGAGAGGGCTCACTTTCAGTCTAACATTCATCTGTGAGAAAACGAAATTCCCACACAAAAATAATTGCAAAGAAGAAAAGGGTAGCACTCGAGCTTTTGATATTTATTATCTAATTCGGCGACTTAAACGATAATAAATTATTTTCTTTGCCGCCTTCCTAATTATTTGACCTGAAAGAGAATACATTTTATAATGGCATTACGTTTGGGGAACACCGAGCTTCGACGCAAGTGTTGGACATAATCAACGGCTTTGCTGGATCAGTCCTCTGTTCAAAAGGCTTGCACTGGGTTTTAAGACAAATCTGAGTGCTCTATAGCTGCTGTTATAGCTTGTTGTTCTTATGGGCTTTTGGGCCCGGTGTGGATATGAAAGGAAGTTTATATCCTTTGTGTATAATATCCAGCACTACGGGATTATTGGCATCAACTTCTTTCCAAAATTCGGGCGGCTTTTAATCTGCCTATTACAATAGGTTATTTGTTATCTTGTTCATATTCATAGTAATTGCCAATGTAAAATTCCATTATTATAATACCCGCAGCTCTTGGAATTTGGGTTGGAATCCTCCTTTTCCACAAATCCTGTGTGATCTACAAGGCTACCAATGGGGTTTCTGATGGCCGTATCTTTGTATGATACCTGATGGGTCTGTTTCTGCTGGCCGCAATTTCTTCTCCACTGTCCGCGGGTTTGCCGCAGCTGAAACAGAGATTGGACGATTTTGGTGTTGGAATCCAGTTTGGTGTAACCCCAGCATTGTATCTACGAAAAAAACCGTCGGCACTAGTAGAAGTACTAGAGCAGTGGCCGCTGTCTGTGACACACTTGGCGTGGGCGCTTGGTTGTTCCCACAAGTTGCCTTTGTTGACCCGTTTCTTACGAACTGCTCTGCTTTAAAATTGTGGGCTCAACACAGTGGGGACAATTCGGGCACGGCAAGAAGAAAAATTGCAAGAAAAGGCAAAATAAGACTTTTTATCCAGTATTAAAATGAATTGAATACTTATCTGTGTAAAATTCGGGCAAATCAGTTATTCTTCCCCTCCCTTTACGTAAAAAGAGTCACAACAATACACGCACGGGCGGGGGGGGGGGGGGCAAGAGGGCTATTGTCTCCCAAATTCTGACAAAACTGGGTAAAATGCGAGCACAGCAAAAAGGGGGGTCGCAAGAAAGCAAAACATTTAAAATACTTTTTAACCAGTCAGAAACTATACTTATGTGCACCCCTTCCAACCAAAGAGTCCCCCAAGCCCATGGGACTAAATCAAAATAACTGACGCCAGCGGGGTTTTCAGTCGCACGTTATAGCTTATTAGATAACGGACCCCCCCCCCCCCTATTAAAATAAAACTAAAGGCTGATCGGTGATCATAATATGGGAAATTAACAAGGGCTGACAGAGGATGATTCAAAAGAGGGCGCTATCAGAAGAAGTTTGTACACAGTTTGCAGAAGGGGACAGAATCTCCTGCCACACCGGCCGGTGAATTTCATCAGCGTTTTTTTGTTTTTTGCGCCCCCCGCCGCCCGCTCGCTCCTGATCCTCACAGCTCTCTAGATGTGTGTGTGTGTGTGTTTGGTCGTTGACTAAAGTGTTTATCCGAATGCCCCCGAATGTAGAGATCTGTTGTGATCGGCTGACTGGCCTGTTCGCCATTTGTCATAATTTATTTCACTCGTCATCGTAATTCACATTGCATTCATCGAGAGCAGAGGTGAATGCAAAATCGACGACCGCAGTGTGCAGGGTCTCTTCTTGCTGACAGTGACACGGGTAGCCAGAGAAGCATCCTTCCTTGTCTCCTGTGCGCCGTGATCCTCTGCCCCGTCACGGTAGAGTGACACCACCATCTCCCGCTGCTTCTATCTCCCCGTCGGTGTCTTTTTGTGCCGCATTTCAGATCACCTTGTTAGGGTTTGCAGGAGATAGAAACAAGACAAATTTTGCAGTTTTTGCAGTCGGTAAGAGTTGTCTTTTTGACTTCACCTGTGTTGTTGCTATTCTTCAAGAGAAAGGGGTGGTCGATTCATCATGGCGGAAAGTCCAACCGAGAAGACCCACATAACCAGCAATGAGGTAAAGTTTAAACAATATATGTTTCTCTCATTGCTAAATGCTAGCTTTGTAGCTGTGTTCTTTATTTTATTAACCTGGGATCAATTTCCCAAAGGAAGAACCAAGATTCTTATTAAGATTCATATTAAATAATGTGAATCTTGTGCATTAATAATAATATTATTAAACTAAAGGCAAAGCACTAAAGTATCAATATCATTATTAAGATGAGTTGACAGTGTTTGGCGCAATCTTTAAAGATGGCCTTTTAATTTTTTTTATTACTTACTAATACATTATTTTCACATTTTTCCTGTTTTGAACGATACTGCTAAGAACTCGGTTTTGACTCGCTTTTTGAATCCAATCTGTTTGGTCTTGGTTTAGTTTTTGTGTGTGTTGGTCTTTGTTTCGTTTTTAGTGTGTTTTTGTTCTTGTCCTTACTGTATTTCAATGACTGGTTTTACTTTTGGTAATTTTTTTAATCAACAGCCTACAGTTTTTGTTTGTAGATTGCCGGGAAATCTACATTAAAGTACTATTGGCCTTTTCCTGGCATTTCCTCGTGTCTTGACCAGTAATCGATCGTTAGATCAGTTTAGACTTTGATCACTTATCAGCTTTTAGTTTGATTTAATTTAATAGGGGGTCCTTTATGTAATAACACTATAACACTATAGTGCGACTCAGCGAAAGCCCCGCTGGAGTCAGTTAATTTGATTTGGTCCCATGGGCTTATTTATAGGGGGGAGGGGGGTCTCTTTGGTGTGTGTGGGCTTACAGGGAGCACCCTTGTGGGGGTATTTTCAACAATGGAATAATGGACCCCACAAGAGAATCCTTTAGAAAAGGGAATAATAGAATAACAATAGCAGGACCCCACAAGCCACCATCGGTTTCCCATAGACTTTGTACTCAAATTTCCTTGTGGAGCACCCTGATCTTTAGAATATCCTTGTTGAGTCCTTTTGACTTCCCTTTTTTGTTTTGTCCTAGCAATGAGGTAAAGTTTAAACAATATTTGTTTTCCTCATTGCTAAATGCTAGCTTTTGTAGCTGTGTTCTTTATTTTATTAACCTGGGATCAATTTCACAAAGGAGGAACCAAGATTCTTATTAAGATTCATATTAAATAATGTGAATCTTACTGCATTGATATTATTAAACTAAAGGCAAAGCACTAAAGTATCAATATCATTATTAAAATGAGTTGACAGTGTTTGGCGCAATCTTTAAAGATGGTCTTTTTAAAAATTAGCGCAAGCCAATTTTAAAATTTGTGCGCAATTTTTGAGCTAAAGTTTGCCCACACAAAATTGTGCGGCTGAGGCACAAAATTGACACAGAGGCGGCTTCTATTTATTGTTATTTATTGTTATTTATTTAACCAAGTTGGCGCAGTTGTTATCATCGCCAGTCAGAAGAAACCCCCCCCCCAAAAAAAAAACCCCAACAAACTAAAACGGATGCATCTGTCTTGCAAACATATTTGCGAAATTGTTCCTCTATTTTAAAATTTTCTCGACATTCTTTAAGTTTTTGACTGAAAGTATCACTTCAGACAGAAGTAAAAATCCAGCAGAATACTACTTTGAACTTACCCTTTTAACATGCTTTTCCTTCATAATAGTGTATATTTCACGATAAATGGTGAGAATTACATGTATGGTTGAACAACAAAGACCGTGCGGTAATAAAAAATTGCACCCCAAGCTATCCTGTGCAAATTTTAAAATCATGCAGGGAAACAAAATTTGCATCTTCACAAAATGGCACACTGCGCGAAAAAAAAAACAAAAAAAAAAACCCTTCAAAAATTGCGCCCAACAAACAGTATTGCCTTGAGACATCACACTTTTCAAATTAAGATTGATTTATAGTTAACACTGTGTTGTAATGTAATGGAGGAGTCCAACCTGGGCTAAGAATAGAACAGTTCACCATACTCCTAGAACTATGAAGCTTGTGTTGCGCTAATTGTCTGCGACGATAATGGAATGAACCTCATCATACATGTAGTTTTAGGAGTATGTTCACCATAGTCATTACTACTCTAAATAGGCTTACATGTAGTACATGTATACTATTAAATTATTATATTAACCTTGAACTGCATTGTTTGTGCATTCTACTCCATTTCCCTCATTGTGTTGCTTCAATAATTCTTTCTTCCATGCTTCAATAATTGCAAACATTGCTTTATTTTCCTGGGGGGGGGGGGGGTCCGTACCCGACAAGCTCTGTTTTGATGGGCCCCCTCCACCTCCATTTCCTTGTTTTTTTGTGTATTTTTTCCCCATGTATTGTTCTTTGGCTTTATACAACTTTAAATTATTTATTGGTATACATGTAATCTTTATAATTTATATTTGTATCTTGTATCTTGTCTTGTTACTCTTTCAATTATTTTCAAAAGGGTAAGATTCAGTATCGGACTGCCGCTTTTTCTTTGTGACCAAAAGCAATGTTTTTTGTTGTTTTATTTGTTTGGTAGTAAGCAACTATTTGTTTTGGTCAAAATTAGTGGTAGTCAGATTTGGAATCTTTTTCTAATGTAGTAATGTGAAGTTATCTGTCAATTATTGTGATTAACTCTCTCGTTACCCAATGTTTTGACATAACTGTTTCAGTGCATACATTCCAAGCTGTTTTACAAGATTCAAAGGCAATGTGGCCATTTAATTTTCCATTGCTTCCGGAGAGCATGTCTGCAGCAAACTCGTGGGATGAAAACAGGTCTTTTATCCATTGTTATAATTCCATTGGGAAATGAACACCGTTGAACGAACATGCTCAGTGAACCAAAGTCATGAAAACATAATTGCCTCCAAAACAGACTGATAAAAATCTTTTGATCAGCTGTCAGTTCACTCACATCCGCAGCCAGACAAAAAAGACACACAAAAAGCTCAGTATTTATATTGGAAAGAAGGTCTTTCATGAAGGTATGTATCATGCAGCCAGACAATTGAAAAAAATGGGTCGGCTCCTGAACCCAAAGCTCAATGAGCATAGAGCACTTGAAGCCAGGAACAGCCATCGATAACTCCTGAGCTGGGAGAACATTGATCTGAAATATCTGCCTTTATATTAAGGCATTACTTTGTTCTTCAGTGTATGTGGTATAATATTTCAATGTTTAAAAATTGAAAATTGGGATGGTGCGTGGGTCAAAACAAACTTGAAAAGAGATCGAAATTGTTAAAACATTGATTACTTTGAGTAGCCCCTTAGGTTAGGTTAAATTCCTAAAAAATATTTTACAACCCCCCCCTATTTTATGTACTTCATTTTTGTAAGGGTGACTAAGGCAGTTTTTCCAAGGTAAGGGCACCTGACTACGAGGGACATTAGGAGGAAGGGAAATGTCAAATTCAAATTTGTGATGTACTCATTTTTCCACAGTAGACATAGTCCTCATATAAGTGGGGAAAAATGTTTTGGTTCGTTTCTGACTTTCAATGTTAATCAATCAAAACAGCCTTGAATTTGACATTTTGACTGACGAAATATTCCTCCTTTTTAAACCTGTGAGTTGTTGAAATCCAATGAGATCATGTTTCAAATTTCGCTCTGAAAAAGTCGGGAATGAACCAAAACATCCTGGTAGAAAAAGTGTGACCCATGATTCTCAGAATTATGTCATCCGATTTTTTGGATGTTGACACATTTTACTCCGGCAGAGTATCGAGTACCCGTTTTAATGTGAGGTTGGGGACTTGTACATGTAATTTTTCCCCATCTCATATAAGGACTCTCTTTTGGAAAATTAGTACATATCACAAAATTGGAATTGACATTTCCCTTCCTCTTTAAACTTTCTACTTCTACATTTGCAGAGGGAATTGCCCCCTTTGCCGTAGCATCAAGCTTGTAAAACTAGCGCATGTAATCAAATCTGGATGTCTCTTTAAGTAGATCAAAGGTTACTGTAGTGTTGCCCAAAAGCACACAGTAAATAAATCTTGTCTCAAAAAAAGCACTTGAGATTGAACCGTTAAAGTGTTATTAAATGTTTTAGACAGCTTGCAGTTATTATATCAGACTACTTTTTTGTGAGTTAGAAAAGTTATTTTGTTTCACATTTTTTTGGTAATATCACATAAAAATAAAAGGACATACACCATGTACATGTAATGAGGGATTTGGCAAAACTTGTGAGTATTTCGCCGCTGAGAGCGTTTGATTGATTAGAAAAATCATAACGTCACACGGTGGAAGAGGTTGCTGATGACTACGTGCGTATAAACAATGCAACGAAGGCCTGCCGAGGCACAGACCTCATGCATGTGATGTGTAAATAAGACTATAAAATGCCGAAATAGTGTCCTTTTGGAGGCTGCACAAGGAACAGTGACAACAATCCTAACCTCAGCTTCCAAAAATATCCAGCTGATTCAGCTATTTAGGAATGAATCGGTACATTAAACGCGATCCAACTTCAGGGTTTCAAATGTGTAGTTGACCGATGACAATAGGCGTGTAACGATACGATACAGTACGATCACAATGCACCACAGTTTGTTTCATGAAGAAAAAAATAATTGGGAAATGAACACCGTTGAACGAACATGCTCAGTGAACCAAAGTCATGAAAACATAATTGCCTCCAAAACAGACTGATAAAAATCTTTTGATCAGCTGTCAGTTCACTCACATCCGCAGCCAGACAAAAAAGACACACAAAAAGCTCAGTATTTATATTGGAAAGAAGGTCTTTCATGAAGGTATGTATCATGCAGCCAGACAATTGAAAAAAATGGGTCGGCTCCTGAACCCAAAGCTCAATGAGCATAGAGCACTTGAAGCCAGGAACAGCCATCGATAACTCCTGAGCTGGGAGAACATTGATCTGAAATATCTGCCTTTATATTAAGGCATTACTTTGTTCTTCAGTGTATGTGGTATAATATTTCAATGTTTAAAAATTGAAAATTGGGATGGTGCGTGGGTCAAAACAAACTTGAAAAGAGATCGAAATTGTTAAAACATTGATTACTTTGAGTAGCCCCTTAGGTTAGGTTAAATTCCTAAAAAATATTTTACAACCCCCCCCCTATTTTATGTACTTCATTTTTGTAAGGGTGACTAAGGCAGTTTTTCCAAGGTAAGGGCACCTGACTACGAGGGACATTAGGAGGAAGGGAAATGTCAAATTCAAATTTGTGATGTACTCATTTTTCCACAGTAGACATAGTCCTCATATAAGTGGGGAAAAATGTTTTGGTTCGTTTCTGACTTTCAATGTTAATCAATCAAAACGGCCTTGAATTTGACATTTTGACTGACGAAATATTCCTCCTTTTTAAACCTGTGAGTTGTTGAAATCCAATGAGATCATGTTTCAAATTTCGCTCTGAAAAAGTCGGGAATGAACCAAAACATCCTGGTAGAAAAAGTGTGACCCATGATTCTCAGAATTATGTCATCCGATTTTTTGGATGTTGACACATTTTACACCGGCAGAGTATCGAGTACCCGTTTTAATGTGAGGTTGGGGACTTGTACATGTAATTTTTCCCCATCTCATATGAGGACTCTCTTTTGGAAAATTAGTACATATCACAAAATTGAAATTGACATTTCCCTTCCTCTTTAAACTTTCTACTTCTACATTTGCAGAGGGAATTGCCCCCTTTGCCGTAGCATCAAGCTTGTAAAACTAGCGCATGTAATCGAATCTGGATGTCTCTTTAAGTAGATCAAAGGTTACTGTAGTGTTGCCCAAAAGCACACAGTAAATAAATCTTGTCTAAAAAAAAGCACTTGAGATTGAACCGTTAAAGTGTTATTAAATGTTTTAGACAGCTTGCAGTTATTATATCAGACTACTTTTTTGTGAGTTAGAAAAGTTATTTTGTTTCACATTTTTTTGGTAATATCACATAAAAATAAAAGGACATACATGTAATGAGGGATTTGGCAAAACTTGTGAGTATTTCGCCGCTGAGAGCGTTTGATTGATTACTGAAAAATCATAACGTCACATGGTGGACGAGGTTGCTGATGACTACGTGCGTATAAACAATGCAATGAAGGGCTGCCGAGGCACAGACCTCATGCATGTGAAGTGTAAATAAGACTATAAAATGC
Organism: Pisaster brevispinus; assembly: GCA_023634235.1. Lineage (NCBI taxonomy): Eukaryota > Metazoa > Echinodermata > Asteroidea > Forcipulatida > Asteriidae > Pisaster > Pisaster brevispinus. Next base: position 23,526,795 of record JAMKCF010000002.1, on the reverse strand, counting down.
CGAAATAGTGTCCTTTTGGAGGCTGCACAAGGAACAGTGACAACAATCCTAACCTCAGCTTCCAAAAATATCCAGCTGATTCAGCTATTTAGGAATGAATCGGTACATTAAACGCGATCCAACTTCAGGGTTTCAAATGTGTAGTTGACCGATGACAATAGGCGTGTAACGATACGATACAGTACGATCACAATGCACCACAGTTTGTTTCATGAAGAAAACAATAATTTCAGAAAAAACGTTAAACAGGTAATTATTCCATGGCAATAAAACAAGCACACAAATTTCCTGGGTTTGCATTTGAAAATGTGTGGAACAAACACTACCATCATAAAAACTAATTAGATATCATGTTTATTGTCAATGTATCGTTACATCCCCAATAGCACGAGTACTATGGAATTTCACTCTTTAATATTCATTAAATGAGGAAAAGTAACAATGTAACATGACTAGCACTGTGGGCTACCGTCGTAAATTTAACTATCAAATGAAAAACACATTGATGTATGCACATTTCTGTTTGCTGTTCAGTTTTTTTCCCCTTCAAAATTGCATGTCCATGTCCAAGGTGAAGTTAAACAACAAAATATTTATGAAGAAATACATGTTCATGAAAAATCCAGTTCAGGATAAATGGAAACCTTTATGTATCATCTGGGTTTGGGAACAACCGCCGGATTATATTCATTACACAGGTTGGGAGTGGAACCTAGTTGAATCTTTCCAAATATACCCAACACCATCTTTTGACTTGACGATAAGCCACATGTCCATATTTCCTGGAGATTAATGAGAAATAAATATATATGGATCCAATCAGTAGTACCAAGTGGGGAAACTCAGTATGTACAGTTTCTAGCCATTTATTTTATATTCAATCCATGACGGATCAATCTTATCTACTTGCATGGTCTTCGACTTCGTCAACTGAAACTGCTAAAACTACTAGCAGAATTACCGCCACCGTCGCTGCCACTGTCATAAATAACTTCCTCAATTGTGCTATGATCTTCCAAAGAATTGTCACTTTTAGCCATGGTGGAATTTGTTGGAGAAAATTCACCAAATAAGCTTGAGTGCATACCGTGTATGCACTCAACACAAGACCTCTTCCACTGGTGACGTCATGTAGTTGTTCACGGAAGCAGTGTACACGTGGGGGGGGGGGGGGGGGTCTTTTCGGGATTCGGAGTGGCGAGTGCAAAAAATGGGTCTGTAAAAGTCGTTATTTAGGCATGACTGAAAGGGCCAAATCTTTTTTTAAATTTTTATGTAGTATAATGAAGTATCATTCTACAGCTTTATTGGAAAAGGGAGCTGTCGCAAAAAATGCTCTAGTAACACTTTAATATCTCAGAGACTAGAACCACAGCAAAAATGAACAAAGGTGACATTTAATAGTCAGCCGTACTGCCCAAATCCTCTACGGTAAGACTGCACAAATCCCCTCGATAGGTAGTAAGTGTAATATCTAAGTGGGTTCAGTTGCAACTAATTCCCACAGCCTGTCCTCCCGTAGGCTTCGGCCGTCTCTCTGTGCATCTAATTAGAGTGGCTGCGAGTGGTTTACAGCGCACTGGGCCTTGTACGCCGTGCCTCCTCCATTGCAAATGTGTATGTGGGAGCACAACCATTGCTGCTTGTGTCTCTAAATACACTGATGGGTAAATGTGCTGCACATTGCATGGTGGTTGTTGCACTACAAAAGCAACCGATTCTTTTCATATCAACTGTACATAGTAAAAGGAATGTTGGCTTTACCCCTTCATTCTACAATGGGAAACCTTTGATCTCGCTCTGCTTTACTCAATACATTTCATAAAACATGGATTTATGTTAGGTCTACGCTAGGATATGCTGATGTAGTTTGGCGTTCTAGTCTGACACCCCCAAAAAAGTGATGGTATTGAAAGGTTACAATTGAGAGCTTGCAGAACCATCTTGTGTTGTGAATAATTTTCTCATACTGATGCCTTATATGTGTGATCATAACTCTCCCTGACCGGAGGGTGGATCACTGTCGTGGGTTTGTGGATGGGTTGTCTAAATCAGATGGTACCAATGATCACATCCCTTTATCCAGGTTGTCGAGTCAAGGCAGATGTCTTCGTAGTTCAACCAATATTTCCAAGCTCCCTTCAGAACCACTTGTTTTAAGAAAAATGACCAATTCCTTGTTCTATTAATTTACTAATAATAAATGCCTGTTCAAAATTGTTTAACTCGTAAAGTAGGTTTCATACTGTATTCCACTGTGTTTTTAGGGTCATTGCTTATTGCTTATAATTATTGATTGTAAATCACTTACCCATTCCTGTTTTAAGTTTTTTTTACTGTTTTTTTTAAATGTTGTTAAAAATTCTACTTATATTTTCCCCATTTTTACTATTTATTTCTTATGACTGATTGTTAATCACATGTGATGTTAATGTGATGTTAATGAAATGAAAAGAAATGAAACACATATAAACATTGTACCTTTCACAGGTTGGAAAAATTTCACCTCTATAAAACTTTCAGTGATATCAAAAGAGTTGTACATAGACATTCTGTGAAACTTTCACGTTCATTTAAAAACATTTTTTAAGACCTACATACATTGCATCTAACAATCTACAGAAGTTTCACAGGTCAGGGAAAAAAATCACATACTTCATAAAAATGCCCATATTCTGTTAAAAATTTCACACATTCTGTGAAGTTTTCACACATCTCAAAAGGTTATCACACCATCGGTGAAGCTAATGCTAAATTTTCGCTCATACTCTACAGGTATTTTGCAAAATTTCACACATTCGTAATCGACCATAATTTTTTTCTAATGCAGATTGTGAATTTTCAAAATAGATTTTACCATATGTAAATGTGGTATAGGCCTTGACCCTAGCTTGGCATATGTGGATTCACTCATTTAAATTTTATTAAAAATTGTTCGGGTTTAGCCGTTTTTGAGAAAAAGGCACATAGCAGGCCTGGAACAACATGGAGGCCATGGCATCTGTTGCCCTGGTCTTGGCCTTGGTGCCCCCTTAAAAGTTTCCCACAGGCTCTGTAATTTTTGCGGTGTGTTACGTACGACCAGCTCACAAGGTTGAACACCATAAGTCGGCACGCACGGCAGAAGAATAAATCAATGGAATTACCAAAACAATTAAAGAAAGGGGAAACCAGCAACTGACAGCGGAAACGGTTGAATCATTCTGTGTACGATAACAAATAATTAAGTAATTTATTTACATAATCAAAGCTTACAAAGGGTGATGACAAAATGAAGTTAGATATAGCATAAATCAAGGCATCATTTGTAGATGAAATGAATCAATATTAAAGTAAGAATTCGGCCGAATATGAATGAAATTTGAATACCTAAATTAATACCAGTTTGCTCAATCAACCCAGGAGGGGCATGTTCTAAATGAAAATGGCTTTGCCCTCTCAAAGATGAAATTCCATGCCTGACATAGGTCATCCAGATTTTCTTTTCATTGAAAAAGAGCTTGTCTAACAGAAATTGCTCATTCAAAAAAATTGTAAAATTTACTCTTTAAAAAAAATCAATGATGAAGTTGTGAGTCCGAAATCAAAACAGGATTTCTCAAAAGACATGCAGATGCCACCCTGGCTAGAATCCCTGGATGAAAAGAAGAGAGAAAAAAGTCAAGCTACCATTTAATACATTTTTTTAAAGACAACATCTACTGGGACAGAAAAAATTGATGTCATCCTGCAGAATGTTTGAGCAGCAAAAACAGAGTCTATATTTTTGTTATGATGTGCTTATGATCTGATGATACTGATTGGAAAGTGTTGATTTTTTTTTGTATTGACGTCAAATGCACATGAATTTGGAACCAGCTGTATGGTGATAAAAGTACAAGACCTGTCTGGGAGAAGCTGGGAAAATCTTGACTATGTTTAGGCCACTGTAGAGATTCTTTTTAACATAGTATATGTAGCTCAACATTATCCCCTATAAGTGAGTGTTAAAAATGTCAAACTGCCAGGTAAAATTTTTGCAAAATTTATGAAGTTATCATTTACGCAAAAATATGAAGATATTCTGACAAGAATTATTTTCTGTATTGAGTCTCTAGCACAAGGTAAATGTCAAGTGTCAAATACATGTATGCACCTGGAATAAATTTATTAAATTAAAATATTATGATATATCTGCTTTCACATAAAGATATTCCGTGTATCAAAACGGAATAAGGATCCTACGCAAGTGCTTCGTAAATTTGTTTGCGTAGGCGTCCAGCACATGAAACGAAAGATACTAAAAGGTAGGGCCAAAGATTGGTTTTTGTCAACGTAATGTTGATTTATCGGCAAAATTATAAAGAAAGATACAATAAAAGTCTCATGTGAAAGTTTCAGCTGAATTACAGTGTCTGCTTGCTGGGAAAACGACAAAATTGAAACTGTCACTGTATTTTCACAAGAATGTCGAGTCCATTCACGTTTAGCGAGCCTGTGACAGTGGGTACCAACCGCACTGGCCACAACATTCGAGAATGGACACCAACCCTCAGAAATCTGAGAAACGATTCGTCACAGATTCAATGTTTTGGGGTGAAAGATGTTCCGACCATAGCACTTCGAAGGGAATCTTTTCTCAAAATAGTTTATACTATCAGCAGCTGCAGTGCTCCTCACCAAGTACATTTTTATGGTCATAAATTTTGACCCTATCTGTAAAGAAAAAAGAATTATTAAGGGCTTCAAATACCCACTGGACCACTGGCCAGAGTCAACTAAACCCAATCCTGTAGTCTAGTGCCTTTCAAACGCAAGATATGCGTACTTGTGATTTCACAAGTGCCTTCCAAAAAGCATATATATGTCCTTTGGAAGATTTACCTGTTTATACTTTGGATTTTTCAAGTTGAAAAATCCTCCTGAGAATTCAGCAAATATTGAAAGAGAGGGGACAGTACATGTGTGTGTATTTGGTCTTGTGTACAAAATGAGTCTGGTGCATTAAAATTTCCAAGCTACAATAGTTGGAGTTTATTGTGGACTTTCTTGAAATGGTACTTCCTTCTTGTAAAGGGCAATGCTTCCTTGGTATGGGGCACCTTTGAAAAAATGAAGGAAAATTTAAATTTCCACTGGAAAGGGGGCACCAAGGCAATGTCTGACCAGGGGCATGGAGGCAATTGCCTTCCTTGTCTCCATGAAGTATGAGACCTGCTGTATTGTCGTTTCAGTCCACACGCTGGTGAACATCTCCATTTTTCTTGTTATCAGTGCGTAGCATCATCAGCTACACATAACATTAAAACCACCTGATTATTCAATGTGTCTATTTTTGATTAGCGTAAAGCTACGTGGGTGGAAACTCCCCCGAGTAGAGTGAGGACGGTGCTTGCATGCCAGCATCGTCTTTCCCCTCCCTGTTGGTCCGTGCAGGATGATCCGCCGCATGAAATCAAATTATCATATTGATTGGTGGTTTATTAGACATGTACACGCCATATGGGCTGACATTGTGTGAGGGTTTTTGCGGTCCGATGCAATGCAGGATTTGAATGCTCTCCAATTCACAATGGATAGTTATTTATAGGGTGATTCATTATAATTGAAAAAAAAAAAAAAATGATGAAGTGTGACACATAATAGTATATAGCAACTGGCAGGTGTTATTTGTAATGATTTGTGTAAAATTGCAAATAAAATTCCGTCAGAAATTTAACCTGACAATAATTTACAGTGTTCATGTAACGGATTTTTATTTTTCTAGGCTATGTATTCATATAATTTTTTAGGTGACACACTACCTGATTCTTCTTTACTTATAAGGGCAAGACATTTTTGTTTCTGTGGCAGAGGGTACAATTTCTACTGGATTGTTTCAAGGGGCACTAAGGCGTTGACTTAAACCAAGTGTTTCCCAGGAAATTCCTGTGAAAATTTGGTTGACTTGTCCACACTTTTTGCTGACCCTGGCAAACTCCTGGGAAACAGCCATTGCTTGGCAAATAGCTACCCCTGCTTGGGAGTAGGGTTTAACCCAGATAACCCAGGGTTAGCATGCTGAATAAGCATTTATTCAACAAACATGGGGTGGTGGTGGGTTAAAATTCCCCAGGAATTTCCTGGGGTTTTATTTCCTTGGAATTTGCTCTGTAGTGTGAAAAGTGCTTAAGGAATGTGGAGGCAATATCACTCTGCACAAAATGGCCTCACTTTTGCTGAAAAGACCAGTATTTCAGACAAACATTCCACCTCTAGCTGACTGCATTCTGACCCTGTCTGTTTACTCCTTTTCCCCATGACTGCTTCTGCTACAATTCTATACCTTTACTCCTGCGTTGTGTTGTCAATAAGCTTTGCAGAAATAAAAACTCTGCTTTGGTTGAAATGTGAGGCCATTGGCCATTGGTAATTTTTACACTTATACTATGGGTCAAATAATGTTCATGTTTTCTAAACACAAACAAATACATGAGTGATTGTTAAGAGATGATACTACTTTCTGCTTGTTCTCATCCATATCACTCTTTCTTTGCTGAGATGTAGAACAAAGGGCCATCCCAACAGCTTTATTCCACGTACTGCATCTCTTTTGAACTCCTTGCCTGGTGCATGTGTTTCTCTCCATCCTACAATCTAGACTGTTTTAGGAGGAATATCAATTCCTACCTTCAGCTCCCCATGAGTTATTTTCATCTTTAATAATTTTCTTCTTGTGGCCCCTCACAAAGAGTGGCTAGTTTGGTGACAAAATTGCATGAACCCCCCCACCCCAAAACAAAACAAAACAAAAACCCAAACTACTTTGAAACATTGATAATAAAAAGCAAAACAAACTTACTGTGATCATAAAAACGAGTAAGACCGATACATTTGTTTCTCTCATTTATAACTTTAAGAAAAGCTAGAAATGCTCTCAAACTACATGCTCTTCCAACCAAGTTAGAAACATTTGTTTTCAATTCAGGACCTTGTTTTAATTCACGTGCGCGGGTCAAACGTCCAGAATGACCCACAGTTTTCAAAATCCTTGTTGGGAAAACCCAGGGATGGGACTACTTGTCTAAAACCATCAATGCACTGTCCCTTGACATTTTTAATGAGGGATGTTTTTTTATTTGTATATATTTATTTTATTTTTTTCTCACTCACATTTAATGCATTCATTTATTATTTACATGTTCATTTTGATTTACCTGTCCATTATACTTTCTTGATTACCTGATTTACCATTTTGTTTTTGATTTGCTTACCCGTATGTTTATGACTTTAAATTTTTGCATTCCTCTATTGCCATCCTATCGTTTGTCTTAATTTGTTTTGTCTAGTTCCTTCTATGTTTATTTTGTTGTGTTGCTTGTAGATTGGGTCCTTCCCTATCCTTGTGTGCACCCAATCTACAATCAACACAATTTAGGGGGCCCATACTCGACAAGCTGTGCTTCTTATGGACCCCCTCCATTTCCAAGCTTTGTTTTCATTATATTTATTTCTTTTTTACTGCATTATTTACTCTCTTATCCATACTATCTGTATATATTGTTCAGCATTGGAATAGACCTTTATCATGGTACTGCCATCTTGATTTTCTCCCATTCAAATTAATGGAACCAAACCGAGGCTGGAAGGAGAAATAGTCTTGTTTCCTTTTTGTGCATTGAATACTAGCATTCATTACTGCTAATTGGATACAAGGGACATGACCAAGATGGTGGCAGCATGATAATGGTCTATTGGAAATAAAGTTAAGAAAGTTACAAAAAGTTATTTGATGTTTTTTTTAGATGATGCCGGTGGCGACTCATGACACGGCGCAGTTGGTTGAGAAAGGGGCAGAGGCAGCCCTTGATGAAGCCAAGGAAGAAGACCGCAGTGGCATCCCTGGGGCTAGCTTCAATATCGCCAATAGCATCCTGGGATCTGGGATTATAGGTACGTCTGGGTTTGTGGTGGGTAGAGGGGTGGAGGGGTGGAGGGGTGTCTGGGATATTCTTCTACATGTAGCTTCTGTATGGCTTGTAGCATCCTGGGATCTGGGATTATAGGTACGTCTGGGTTTGTGTGTGGGGGGGGGGGGGGAGGGGGTTGGCCGGGGTATACTGTCCTTCTACATGTTGCTTCAATATCTCCAATAGCATCCTGGGATCTGGGATTTTAGGTACGTCTGGGTTTGTGTGGGGGGGGGGGTGGCTGGGGTATACTGTCCTACATGTTGCTTCAATATCTCCATTAGCATCCTGGGATCTGGGATTATAGGTACGTCTGGGTCTGTGGTAGGCGAGGGGGCAGCTGGGGTATCCTTCTAGCTTTCGTATATTGGTAATACAGAAGTATCCTGGGATCTGGTGATCAGGTATGAGTGGGCGCGTTTTAAAATGGAGGAGTGGAGGGGGGGAGGGCGCCTATTGGGGAGCCACCTAGTTTCCATTAAGTGCTTTCCACAACAATTATAATTATGTGGTTTTGAAATGTTCTTTTTCATTTGCATTTTTTTTCCACAAACTTATAACTTATTAGTTTTTATCACTGGACTATGTGGTAAGACCTCTGTCATAAATTTTTGTCGTACCGTAACAAATTAACGTTAATGTTATAATCAAAAGAATGGGTCTTTAAAGCCGTGTGTGGCTGACTTCGGTTATGGCATGGACGTTTTCTTAAGTGGCACTGCTGGAGAACAGGGCCATAAACAACTTCGCAAATACTTGGTACGTGCGCATTAGCTGTGGAATGACATGCATGCTGGTCAAAAAAATTAAATAAAAAGACAAGTAAAGTCTTGCCCGAGTCAATATGGCTTATCGGTGTTTATATCCGGTTTCATTGGCATTAAACGATTGAGAATATTTGTACCCCCCCTGGACAGGATGACAGTCCAACTCCCCAGCTCTCACCGGTACCCATTTGTACTCCTGAGTGAATAGAGACAATTATGATAAAGTGCCTTGCTCAAGGACACAGGTGTCACGACTGACCAGGACGGGATTCGAACCCACATTCTGTAAATTACAGAACTTAAGTCAACCGCCCTAGACAGGCCAGTAAACTCACAAACGGACAAGCCCGGTGGTCTTGTGTTTTTTCAGTTGAATGATAATAGGCTACCTCATTGTGTAATACTTTCGTGAAAAAATGTTGACTAAGGAATCGGATAAATATCTTTCAATTCTCTTCGTTATCGAAGTGCTACACGTAAGACAAATCAGAAAGATTTTCTCTTGGTGCTTGTTCAACTCATTTTGATTCTGGTCTTGTGAAATAAATTCTGGTCCAGTAAACATTTTGAGCTACAAGCCCTGCAGTCTTGTGGATAATTTCCCCCAAATTCGAGCCCGGCACACTGTACAATGTGAAGTAATGCCTTGTTATGTTGCATGCTCTATTCTCAGGCAGATATCTGTGTTAGCAGTTACCTAACAATAGTGACCATGGGTGGTCAATAATGAGAACCGACCAATAGAATAGAGTCAATCAATACTTGCTGTGAATTCCTTTGAACCACAACAGCGGGATTCAAGCTGGAGGGACGAAGATGCTTCTGCTGTGTATAGGTTGAACAAAGTGTTTACCAAAAACAGGAATCTTTTAAAGGGGTCATTGGGGATTTGGTTTCCTGGAGGTGGATATTGGTTTATCTCTTTACTTCCAAGGCAGGGTATGCATGTACTTTTGGTAATTTTAAAAGACCATTCAAACTTGGTGTATCCCAACATAAAGTAAAAAAAACCCTGTGCAAATTTTGGCTATTTGCATGGTAATCGAAGTTGCAAGAAAATAATGAAAGAAAATCAACCCTTGTTGCATAGAATTGTGTGCTTTCAGATGCCAAAGAAAGGCTTCATGCCTGAAGCCTTTTCTCGGATTCAAATTTGGGGGTGAAAAATTACCTCTTTCTCTAAAACTTCAAAGGGGGTCGTTTCTAATGATGTTTTATATAACAGCTCTCCAGCGCTCTTTACCAAGTAAGTTTTTATGGTCATTAACTTGTGGAGTAATTACCAAAAGTACACCCTGACTTTAAAGGTATTGTACTGGGTTGCAAGGATATAAAACAGCGTTTTATTTTAGTCTCAAGGCGTACTGATTATGAAGTTCATACAAGAACCATTTTTTCTGTGAAATATTTCCCTCTGAAATGAAGTCATATTCAAGAAACTGTATCTGAAAACTTTAAAAAAAAACAACAACCCCAAAACACCAAGTCCTACAGTTGATTTCATTTTTTTACAACCGAAAATACAAAGTGTTTACAATGCAACAAATTGTGCATAGTTTTTTTACTATTTTCTCCTGACTCACTTAAAAGATTAAGCCCCAAAAGGTTTGTCATTTCATGTATATGGTTGATCGCCTAAAACATGAACTTTGCAACTATGTTGGCAGCTCTACCCATCATGTATAATACCTTTTTAAAGAAACATTCAATACTCAATTGTTATAGTCTGTTTGCAGTGGGCCCTGCAAGAACCATGTACCAGTAATAACATTTCATGCATGACATAGATTAATTAACCCTTGGTTGACTGGGTTTTTAAGTATGCTTTCAGGAGTTAAAGAATTGGTAGATATACAAAAATGTATTTAAATCCATATTTTAATGGAAAAACAACCTGTTCACAATGTCGATTTTGTCCTCGAATTCATTCAATTTTTGTTGTTGAGACTTTGTTTTTTTACTGAAAGAGTGCCAAACATGTTTTTCCACCATCTCTTCAAAGGATACACTTGCTATCTCACGCCACTGCAAACAAATCTTCATATTTGTACATATTTATTTTAGGAAGTGTCTCTATATTTGTTTTTTATTGATCTAAAAACCTGCATAATTTATTGATAAAATGTGTAATGGTTATGCATGTTTCCTGGGTGCAGAACACCTGCTTCCACCCACTCTGTAAACACCGGAGATCCTGTGCATTAATTTCACCCGGGATTCTATTTTTCATAACATTGTCAAAGTGTTGTTGTAGTAAACTTTAACCCTTCCCCCTTCAAAATCCAACTGCATGTTTTGTTTGATTTTGTTGGACTGAGGACTGCACTATAGTAAACTGATCATGTTTTACATGGAATCAGGCATACTACCATAATCAGAGTCCAACAGTTTGGGTGTTGAGTTACTGAATGGTGTTGGACTGAGGACTGCACTATAGTAAACTGATCATTCTTTACATGGGGTCAGGCATACTACCATAATCATAGTCCAACAGTTTGGGTGTTGAGTTACTCTATGGTCTTGTACTGAGGACTGATCATGCTTAACATGGGATCAGGCATAATAATAATAATAATAATAATAATAATAATAATAATAATAATAATAATAATAATAATAATAATAATAATAATAATAATAATAATAATAATAATAATAATAATAATAATAATAATAATAATAATAATAATAATAATAATAATAATAATAATAATAGTACTAATAATACAAATAATAGGTATTTATAAAGCCCTTTTACAAAAAGATCAAAGCGCTGTACAAAAAAAGACGAGAACAAAAATGTTTTAAGACGTTTCCTGAAAATGACGATAGAAGGAGCATTCCTGATGCTGATGGGGATAGAGTTCCACAGTTTGGGACCAGCTTTAGAAAAGGATCTATCTCTGAGAGATTTTGAACCTGTAGGAACAGACAGAAGAGTCATCAGAAGATCGAAGTCCCACCCTACTCAGAGCCAAACAGTTTGGGTGTTGAGTTACTGTATGGTGTTGGACTGAGGACTACACTACTGATCATGCTTCTTTACATGGCGTCAGACACACCATCGTAATCTGAGTTTGGCTTTGGTGTTGAGTCACCATACAGTGTTGGATTTTGTTAGAGTGAGGAAGGATCCCAGTAAATCCCTCAGTAGTACTCCCCGTCTGTACAGGTTATTTTTCCAATGGGTTTAGGGCCTCTCGACCAATCAGAAGGCTGCATTTAGGGTCACATGATACCTAATTTGCATAATTTGAGGAGCCGATAGACTGAACCATTAATTCAGGGAGGGGTGTACATAAATGCGTGGCGTGTATGAACAATTAGTTTGGAGGGGGGGGAGTTTTATATCCAGCATGATACTGTAGTCTCAACTAAATTAGTTTCCATTTCCTTACATAACAATTTGATTTTATTTCAATAAAGAAAATTACCTACCTTATAAAGTTATATTTGGGGCGCGTTTCACCTACGTGAATGGTGTCTGCCATTCGGACGAATCATGTCCGGTGTCGTAATGGTAATCCTACGTATAACGATAGGGTCTAGTTCCCCTAGCCACAGCCATGGCGATCACACAATATTTCTCAGACTACAGACTAAACACACGACGGCACTAAGTTTGTGTCGAGGCAAGTCAATAAGAAAACGGCGGATACCACACAAACAAATACGATTTAATGTCACCTTTTTTTGATGATAGTACCCCCACGCGTAGCATTTTTTTTATGAGGCAATTCATTTGTTTCCAATGGAGGAAAACCGGACTGAATTTCACGTATAATAAATCTAACGTGATTCGTACCTTGACATCATTACGAATCACGATTACCGAATAAAATAAACTCACCGACATCCGATTATTGGCATGTGTTCGTACATCCATTATATCCAAGACATTATGAATTATGAGGATGAGATTTAGCCCATATCCAGTGTTTCTCGCGATACTGCATACTCAAGCTGCAATAACAATTCATTATGAAGTATGTGATCCTTGTTCGGTAGACTTTGTTGGGACATGTTGATTTGTACACGTACGATCGAGTCTTTACGTGTCTCCAGCCCGCATGCCCACATCGCATCATTAATACATGTACACAGTTTGGTCATTGCGTCATGGATCCCCCTTTCTTTGTTGTTGACGAATCGATAGTGGTGTTCCCCACTCTTTGGTTAAAGGATAAGGGTTCACCCTGTGCCTATAGGTTATGTTGTCACGCTTGGGCCTGTTTTGTTTTGTACATACACAAACTTGTGTTTGCAACTCTGAATTTTAGAAATGACGTTACTTTTTACGAGGTGTTTTAGACCAAAAAAAAACCCACCGGAATATCTTCTACATGGTGATTGTTTTGTTCATTTCATGCCCTGAGCTTTTAGATCTGTGAATCAGCGCTATATCACGTATAAATTATGTGAAAGACGGGAGATGTGTGTGTGCATGTGGAAGAAATCATTACAAACTTTAATACGGAATTTAGTACTAACGCATTCTTCAATAGGTATACACTGTATGTGAATTTAATTAATCCCTGTTAAAATTTGTTTGTATTATGTATCGATATGTTTAGGTCATGCGTACTACAGTTTTTAAGTTTTTTTAAGGATTTGGGGGACCTACTATATAAATATAAACAGCTAAGGCAATCTACCCTACTCATTGTATAATATAATTATAGGCATATCAAATAAACATAAGAAGGGGCAAAAACTATATACTTTACACAAAATGTGTAGTATACCACTCAGATCTTACAACGCAATAAATTTTTTAAGTATACTTGGGGGACAAAACCCAACAATATACAGTTCAGCAAACCTTAACTCTAAGAGCTATGTGCATGTTTGTACCATCTTGCCATTAAAAAGTAACAACAAATCAAACTTATTTTAGATGTTCCCTCGTGTCAGCATCCCTGCGCAAACGAATAACCACACGTATTGGCGGATCAATCAATGTTTAAGTTTGTTTTGCTCGTTCCCTTTGTGTTAACCCATGAGTGGCACAACGCATCTCGGCCCTACTGCATAGTTTTCTTTTTGAAATGTCGGCTCACTACTTTTAGCTCGCTTTGTTAGTTACATCCCTCTTTCATCGCGTGAATAAGTTGTCTCATTAAGACTACCAGTCATCCTTTGTTATTCTTTTCGTTTTTCCTAAACCTTTTCGGGTATACAGCGATGCCTGTAAACAAGTGTTTTGAAAAGACTTGGCTTGGAAGAAGATTCTCTTTATCAAGGTTCAACACACACACACAATACGGTACATTGACATCGTTGTGATGGCGGTAAAAGATTTCTATTACCTGTAAGCGTACGTGCTGCTCTTTGCCCATCTTAGAGGTAAAATAATGCCAATGCATTTTCCACGTCTTCGAATAACACGCAGTTTCAATGCGATATATTGCACTACAGCGTTATTTTTTAACACAATGTATTAACACTCAAGTCTGGATGAGCTTTATTGCCCACTTCTTCTTGCATAAAGGGGGGGGTGCGTTCGTCGTCAAAATGAACGCAAGCACTCCATCAGGACCAGATCTTTAGGGGGAATGATTGTTCAAGTCATTTCTCAACGTACGGTGAACATGTTTAAACACTAACTTTGAAGAATGAAAACTAAATGCACCGCATTTGGGAATCGAGGTAAATACGTTGCATCTGATCAGCTGAACTGACCATCTAAAGTTTCTAAAGTAATGTTTCGGGACAGGGAGGGATCGTGTGATGATACGCACCATTGGTCGCGTGTAATATTGGGGGATGGCTAATGCAATATACAAGCTATAATGCAACTTACAAGCTATAAATAAATCAAGAGGGGGCATTGCACAACTACCGGCAACAATCGATAGATGGCATTGTTATGTAGATCTTAAGTTTACGACGGCACACGCATAGAGCATGTGAAGGAGGTGCCTGTATCGCTTCATCAATGGACGTGTTGATATTTTACATGGACTCGTAAACAAGTCAGTGACGTCATATAACAACTGGGTTGAACGACAGACCACACGTCCGTCGTGTCTGGAACATGTTTTGAGAGAGGATTAAATGTATATTAATAAAAAAAAAATACGTCATTTGTTGTTGCAAGACAATAGGTATCGTACCAACTCATGTATTTTGAGTTAAAGTACTTACTTTATAAAGTAGTCAGTGGCAACCCGTATGATTTAGTAATTCACATTTTAAAAATTCCAAACCGAATAACCGACTAAGCGACACACCGATTATAGAAACGGTACACATACTTGTGTACAAAATGAGTTACATGAAGAAGAAAAAAAATAAGTCACAAATTTTAAGTTTTTGTTACACGTTTTCTGAATTTTTTTACACGTTTTTGAAAAGTTGAAAAGTTTTCCCATAGCAATGTACACGTTTCTTATGTTTGTTGTTTACCATTTTTTTTACACGTTTTGAGAATTTTTTACACGTTTTGATTTTTTTTTACACGTTTTCAGATTTTTTTTACACGTTTTCAGAATTTTTTTACACGTTTTGAGAATTTTTTTAACGTTTTCAGATTTTTTTTACACGTTTTCTGAATTTTTTTACACGTTTTTGAAAAGTTGAAAAGTTTTCCCATAGCAATGTACACGTTTCTTATGTTTGTTGTTTACCATTTTTTTACACGTTTTGATATTTTTTTTACACGTTTTGATTTTTTTTTTTACACGTTTTAATTTTTTTTTTACACGTTTTCAGTTTTTTTTTACACGTTTTCACTTTTTTTTTACACGTTTTCAGGTTTTTTTTACACGTTTTCAGTTTTTTTTTACACGTTTTGAGAATTTTTTTACACGTTTTTGAAAAATTGAAAAATTTTCCCATAGTAATGTACACGTTTCTTATGTTTTTTTGTTAACCATTTTTTACACGTTTTCAGTTTTTTTACACGTTTTCAGTTGTTTTTTACACGTTTTCAATTTTTTTTTACAAGTTTTCAGTTTTTTTTACACGTTTTCAGGTTTTTTTACACGTTTTGAGAATTTTTTTACACGTTTTGGTAATATTTTAACATGTTTTTGAAAAATTAAAACATTTTCCCTTGGTAATGTACACGTTTTTTATGCTTTGTTGTTTAGCATTTTACTACACGTTTTGAGAATTTTTTTAGTGTATAAGCTTAATGACTATAATCGTGAGGAAATTTTGGGATCATTTTATGAAGATGAGTTACAAATAGTACGCAAAACAGACAATGTTTACAGAGTAGAAAAAGTGATTCGTAAACGTCGGGAAAATGGTAAAATTTAATATTTAGATATAATGGTTGGGGTATCCCTCATCCTTTAACAGTTGGGTGACAGAAGTTGAACAGTACAGATCACAATGGCATCATCATCTACTCAGTTTTACGTTACACTACCCAGTAATGCTTCCATGGGGATGTATCCGAATAACACATTGAGTAGTTATACAACGCATTTACTAGATCAGATTAATCTGAAAGGCAATTTGGAAGCAGCCATCACTGAGATTCATTACCCCTTTTCATGGTACGAAGACGAACAACTTTTTTACTTACAGTGAATTTGGCAGTGTACAAAAGCGTGAACAAATTAAACCTATTTTTTAATTATTGTGAACTTAATCTATCATCCCTCATACTATATTACTTTTTATAATTTTGACACAACTGTGCATTATTGTGTTGAACGACAGCGTTGAAATAAATGTTACTGAATGAATGAATGAATGAATGAATGAGTAGTGCGCAGTACGGGATGCACTGTAATAAAAAACAACGAAGAAAGTATGTACAATGTATTTTTTCATCACCTCAGCTCTTGGCCGTTTTATTTAAATTTACTCAAAGCTTACAAATAATAACAACATAAATATACATGTGCCCCTTGTTCAACTCGGTTAGTTTAATGAAATTAACAAGTTATTATCGACAATCAAAAAGAACATTTTGTCTTTAAGATGTGCATTTCTTTTTAGTTACATTAATAAAAATTATTTAACAAAATCCCCACACAAACAAACACAAACAAACCGGGAAAGTTCAGTCCATATAGCATTATGAGCGAACTTGTTTTCATTTTCAAGGTAGTAATTTTCCTCATAACAAGCACTAACATTGTTCAAAATACAATTCATTGATAATTTTCAAAATATTTGAACAAAGTTTGCCTGGCTATGTATAAAACGTTGCATAAAGCACCGTTCTCGTATGGTAAATCCCACGACAACGTACAACATACGAAATTGTGCCTACATTACTGCTTGCTTGTTAATAAGGTTTGAGGTTGTCTTTTCATACTCATATTAAGTTTAATAAAGTTTAAATCCTTTCATTACATCGTAGTTTAGTGGGTAATTTTGTTATGGGTTTGTTTAAAATCCATAAGGCAATGTATCATAATCATCTATGGGTACCCTCTTTGTGTAAACCACCCTGTAGTCTTTCTTCGCTTCTTTTGTTTCAATGTTCATAGTTTTCTTATTTCTGGAGATTTGATACGAATCCACAACTGTAATCTCATCCGGACCAATTTTCTTCACCATATTGGACATGGTTTCAAAGTTCACGTGAATTTGATTCCTGTAGTTAAGAGTAATACCCCTTACTTTACAATGTGTAGTATATCCATTTCTATCAGGTTTAGCTAACTTGTAGGCGTAATTTTTGGGACCACCACTAACAAATGCAACAATATGATTGCCATGGTCTAGTTCGTTCGTCAATTCACCCAAATAATCTCCAGTTTTAGGCTCCCATTCCCCCTCCTTGCTAACATAGATCACACTATCTGTATCGTAATACAGTACTCTGCGCCCCAATTGTTCCAACAGTTCGTAAAGTTCAAGTCTAGCATGAGCCGTAGTGTACGCTGCGATGATCACATTTGTACGTCCAGACGGTTCGATGAACTCCTCTTTGTTCTGCCAGTTGACTTCGATCATTTCCTCATTGATGAAGTTTGCGCTATTGATTTCAATTTCTTCATTAGTCATTAGCTCGATGTATTCAGCAGGGTCAACAATGTGAGACGTTTTTGACATGTTACTCCTTTGTCCAAACTTGCCCCAAAAACTGTTTAGCATCAGTTTTGCCAGAGCCCTTAGCCCAGGATTTTTCTCGATATGGTTCCAGTCCAGATGAATTCCTTCTCTATCGTAGTACTGTTGGATGTATTGATGTTTTTCCTTATCCGTCTGACACCACTTTGGCCAGTCGCTTGACTCTTGCTTCAGTTTAAGGAAGGCATTTACGTAGGCAGCAAACAATCCACCTTCCTTCGTATCTGGATCATAGACTGATACCTCTTCAAAATGCCATACTTCGTAAATATGAAGTAAGTGATACCCCAATTTAAGCGCCTTCTGCAACTCAAAAGTTACCCACGTTCCTGTCAGTGCTCGTTCCTTGTCAGTATGCTGACATGAAGACTGCTGCATTGTCTCACTACATTTAGCACAGAGAGGAAACATCAACCTCTTACATGCTTTGTATGGGATAACTGGATGATATAACCCTCTTGGTGGCAGCACTTTACATTTCACCAAACCTTCGTATTTGTTAATGTCGCCAAAGTTTTCGGTGATGACAGTCGGGTGTCCAATGGGGTACTTTTTGTATTTGTTTACAAATGGGTAAAGACTCGTCACATCAGCATAAGAAATTTGTTCGCCCTTTCCAGCTTCATAGAAGAGTTTGGTAGCATTGGTTCGACCTCCGAAAAACGCATCGCGTGGCTTTAAAGGTGATGTAAGTTCCAGTGACGTCACAAACTCCTTCATGTCTGCATTCTTTGCCAATTCAGCATTGAACTCACACTCCCATTTTTCTATGTATCGGCACCCTTGATTGATGATAAACTGTCTTTTCTCGATCGTTTTCTGGTACAGTTCCTCCATAGTCAATTGACTTAAAGGATGTTTAGTATGACGTTTCATACAGGTATGTCCATGATGGAGACAACCGTGAAACTCTAGTACAGTTTCAACACCATCTTCGATGTAAAAACCATCTGCTTTGTAGTTACCGATGAGTTTCTCTCCATTATTGGCTGCATGTTGGATGGCATGGCCGGTTTGATGGGACACCCACTTGAGCCATTGTAGTGCTATGATCGACTGTCTGTCATTGGAAGGGTAGCCTTGTGGTGGTATGACGCCAATGGTGTTTGATTCAAGGTATTTAGTTCTATACACTAAGTTACAGGCAGAGGCAATGGTGATGCAATGCTGGAATGGATCAATACCAGGGGCTACACCATCCGCGGTCATACCCATGAAGAGAGATCTAAATTGCAGACAACATCGACGGAGAATGTCTACGTCAGATTGACAATACTTGATGAGTTCCAGCTTGAGATTGAATGTATCACCCCGATGCTCATTGTACCATTCAGTGAATGCTTGTCTGCTGGCAGGTTTCATGCTGTCGGGGTTATAGTGCTTCATATCAGGTAGATGGGGAAGTGTTGTGTCTTGGTTGGTTTCTGTGTTGTAAAAATGTGGGAAATAGCCCTTGGCAAGCTCTTTTAGACCAAACGTCCCAGGGAGTTTGGAGAGTGCCATGGGTAAAAAGTTGAAGGAGTCGATAAACTTCATGTTATTGAGGGCTACCTCGATACACATCACCTTAGCACCATTCAGAATGACCTTTGGGAGAACGGCATTGTCATAAAGGTATTGTAAAATGAAGTAAGAATCGTAACCCTTAAAGTTATGACAGATCACGATAGCTCCAGCATTTGCCTCCCCGAACAACCATTCACAAAATTGCGTTCTGGTGTTTGGACCTTGGAAGATCTTTTGACGTTCACCACAATTTTCACAAGTTGAAATTTCTTGATCTTGACATTGTTGACAAACTTTTTGAGCAATGCAGAGATTTGGCACGTGAACACCCGTCTCTTGCATGCATTCAAAATCAAAGAATATGTAGGGCGGATGTTTTGGACGCTGACCATCTTCGGTTGTGGGCTCGTCGTCGATTAAACTGACAAACTCTACAGAGTGTTCAGTTTTGTGTTCTTTACACATAGCCGGCTGCATGTAACAACGATGATCCTGCGGTACAAACTCTTTGCACACAGAACAATGTTTTTCACCACAAACATGTTCTTTGCCTCGGTGAAGTCTTCGATTGACAAACTGACTGCACGCGCTGCATCTATAATACTGTTCACAACGAGATTTCCCTTGACGCTCTGACCTTTTCAGATGGTTTTTGAAACACTGGGAACTCTTAAAGTTCAGGTTACATTTATCGCAGTATTGCCATTTTCCCTCAACACAGTCTGTTCCGAAGCAAAGCCGACACGTGTTCTCACATCTATGGTCTTCTTTGTGGTCGTATCCTTTCATGCAATGGGGGCAGAAATAACTCCTGTTGAGAAAGGATGGCATACTTGTGATGACGTCATAATGTCCATGGTGAAAGTAGAGACAAAGTTGATGTTCAGCCGATGGACCCCGAAAGATAATGGCATTGAAATGTTCTTTCGATGCAACAACAATGTGATAACCGGATAGAACATGTTGAAATTTCCTAATTTCATCTATGCCACAAACCGTTAAAGGTACTCCCGCTTGATGATGTAGCTCTTCCGCTAGATGCTGCTGTATTTTGTATCCATGACGTATAGCTTCCCATTTAGGATGATTATCGATGCGGGCTTTAGCCGTAACAATGGCCCGGGAGCAGCAAAGTTCATCTTTGTTTTTGATTTGAACAATGCACCGTTTCTCTTTGAGAAAACGTTCGAAATCTACATATCGTTTGGTGGGAATCTTCCCCCCTACGGGCAAAGATACATGGGTCACGTTGATTTCCAAACTGTCATCCAGTGAAAATTGTTCATAAGACTGTAGCACCTGCTCCACCCTGGCTAAAAATCTCTCTGCTGTCAGATGACCTTTAGTAATGAATGGTAGTTGTATTGGGAAATCTAACTCGGAGCAAGTAACCACTATGCGAACGAGATCATTAGGTGCAGCGCCAGTGGTCAGTGTGTCCAAAAGACTCTCAAACACTTTGTGTAAAGTTTCCAAGATGTCTGAAGGATCATAAATATCCAAGTTATCTTTAAATCTCACCGTATAGTCAGTTCCTTTTGTGTTGAATTTGTGCACTTTAACTTCCTTCACCCTCGTGACATGATAGAGGTTTTTAACATCACCACCAGAGATCTTTTGCTTCTTTGGTGTCGGCTCATCTCCATCCGTTGAAGCCCCCTGGCCAGTTTGGGGCAAATGCTGACTCTGCAGATGTCTGCGATAATTGTCGAGTCGTGCAAACACTCTCCCGCATTCACCACACTGATGTTGATTTATGTCATCATGGCGGGCTAGATGACGATTGAAATTGGCACGCCTCGAAAATAGTTTGTGGCATACGTTGCAGGAAAACATACTGATCAGATCTGCAGTTAACAGGGGGAAAAACTGAGTAAGTTTTATAGTATAATAAAATCATAATTTACACGAAATATATCAGATAGGAAAGTAACTTATCACTACAAGATCTCTTTGGTAAGAAAAAACCTATATTTATTTTCAAATGAGAAGTAGGCCTAGTGTCCTCTTTTTAAATTTTATGTTATGGTTTTTGGTAAACTATAATCAATGTGCTACAGAAAACAGAATCAACTCCAGTATATTGTCATAATTTCTGTTGTTTATAAGTTCATGGGTTTAAATGTTTAATCATATTGGTTCATTCTCAAAATCGTATCTGTGTAAATTATTACATAGTGTAATGAACACAGCTGTACCTTTAAATGGGAATAATCAAAAAGGCAACCAAAACTTTCTTATGATGTTGACATAATTAAACAAAGTGAAGACTTTGACTTGATAACATATAATTGCCAAGAAGTCCTTTGGATAAAATAACAACTGTCCCGGATTCAAGAAACAACAAGTACATGTGTCTACTTTAAACAAGAACTTAATTTTCTTATGCTGTTAAATTTACGGCATGAGTTAAAATTTAAAATAAAAAACAGTGAATAATTAAAATCACTGTTGAAAAAAATAAATAAATAAATAAAAAATTACAAATACATTTTTTTTCCGATAATAATTGGTATGTATTTCCAAAATAAATGTCAAGTGCGAAACATTCAAAACAAAAAAAAAGGAGAAAAGCATATCCTAAATTCATGGTTTACAATATTTTTTACAACAAAGATTGTTAGACGATCAACCTTGTTTGTTATGTCGTCATGGTTTATGTTGTGTTCATTGCTGAGTAGCCTAAAGCTCATGATTAATAAGTACAATGCAGCTACAAACTAGTGAATACGCTATCATTTTAAAACCTCGAATCATTAATCATGATTGGTTTATTTTATCACACCAATGTAAAAACTGTTCTAGTGAATAAAGTTCAGGATACCTTACCTCTCTTTTCCAAATTTGTGAAGATGAATACTTTGAAATGTGCTTGAAGTACCTCTTGCTCAATGCACCTCTTGCTGATGCGTCCTCTCCCAAAAGATGTGTTGAACGAAGTGATTTCAAAAACAGAGTGTGCTACCTCTGGTTTATTTCTATTTTATGTAGACCTTATCTCGATACAGCGCCGACTGTGATTGGTTGGATTGAATACGTTGCTGGTCTGTGATTGGCTAACAAGAAGGGTACGATACCTATTGTCTTGCAACAACAAATGACGTATTTTTTATATTAATATACATTTAATCCTCTCCCAAAACATGTTCCAGACACGACGGACGTGTGGTCTGTCGTTCAACCCAGTTGTTGTATGACGTCACTGACTTGTTTACGAGTCCATGTAAAATATCAACACGTCCATTGATGAAGCGATACAGGCACCTCCTTCACATGCTCTATGCGTGTGCCGTCGTAAACTTAAGATCTACATAACAATGCCATCTATCGATTGTTGCCGGAATTTTTAAAATGTGAATTACTAAATCATACGGGTTGCCACTGACTACTTTATAAAGTAAGTACTTTAACTCAAAATACATGAGTTGGTACGATACCTATTGTCTTGCAACAACAAATGACGTATTTTTTTTTTTATTAATATACATTTAATCCTCTCTCAAAACATGTTCCAGACACGACGGACGTGTGGTTTGTCGTTCAACCCAGTTGTTGTATGACGTCACTGACTTGTTTACGAGTCCATGTAAAATATCAACACGTCCATTGATGAAGCGATACAGGCACCTCCTTCACATGCTCTATGCGTGTGCCGTCGTAAACTTAAGATCTACATAACAATGCCATCTATCGATTGTTGCCGGTAGTTGTGCAATGCCCCCTCTTGATTTATTTATAGCTTGTAAGTTGCATTATAGCTTGTATATTGCATTAGCCATCCCCCAATATTACACGCGACCAATGGTGCGTATCATCACACGATCCCTCCCTGTCCCGAAACATTACTTTAGAAACTTTAGATGGTCAGTTCAGCTGATCAGATGCAACGTATTTACCTCGATTCCCAAATGCGGTGCATTTAGTTTTCATTCTTCAAAGTTAGTGTTTAAACATGTTCACCGTACGTTGAGAAATGACTTGAACAATCATTCCCCCTAAAGATCTGGTCCTGATGGAGTGCTTGCGTTCATTTTGACGACGAACGCACCCCCCCCCCTTTATGCAAGAAGAAGTGGGCAATAAAGCTCATCCAGACTTGAGTGTTAATACATTGTGTTAAAAAATAACGCTGTAGTGCAATATATCGCATTGAAACTGCGTGTTATTCGAAGACGTGGAAAATGCATTGGCATTATTTTACCTCTAAGATGGGCAAAGAGCAGCACGTACGCTTACAGGTAATAGAAATCTTTTACCGCCATCACAACGATGTCAATGTACCGGATTGTGTGTGTGTGTTGAACCTTGATAAAGAGAATCTTCTTCCAAGCCAAGTCTTTTCAAAACACTTGTTTACAGGCATCGCTGTATACCCGAAAAGGTTTAGGAAAAACGAAAAGAATAACAAAGGATGACTGGTAGTCTTAATGAGACAACTTATTCACGCGATGAAAGAGGGATGTAACTAACAAAGCGAGCTAAAAGTAGTGAGCCGACATTTCAAAAAGAAAACTATGCAGTAGGGCCGAGATGCGTTGTGCCACTCATGGGTTAACACAAAGGGAACGAGCAAAACAAACTTAAACATTGATTGATCCGCCAATACGTGTGGTTATTCGTTTGCGCAGGGATGCTGACACGAGGGAACATCTAAAATAAGTTTGATTTGTTGTTACTTTTTAATGGCAAGATGGTACAAACATGCACATAGCTCTTAGAGTTAAGGTTTGCTGAACTGTATATTGTTGGGTTTTGTCCCCCAAGTATACTTAAAAAATTTATTGCGTTGTAAGATCTGAGTGGTATACTACACATTTTGTGTAAAGTATATAGTTTTTGCCCCTTCTTATGTTTATTTGATATGCCTATAATTATATTATACAATGAGTAGGGTAGATTGCCTTAGCTGTTTATATTTATATAGTAGGTCCCCCAAATCCTTAAAAAAACTTAAAAACTGTAGTACGCATGACCTAAACATATCGATACATAATACAAACAAATTTTAACAGGGATTAATTAAATTCACATACAGTGTATACCTATTGAAGAATGCGTTAGTACTAAATTCCGTATTAAAGTTTGTAACGATTTCTTCCACATGCACACACACATCTCCCGTCTTTCACATAATTTATACGTGATATAGCGCTGATTCACAGATCTAAAGGCTCAGGGCATGAAATGAACAAAACAATCACCATGTAGAAGATATTCCGGTGGTTTTTTTTTTTGGTCTAAAACACCTCGTAAAAAGTAACGTCATTTCTAAAATTCAGAGTTGCAAACACAAGTTTGTGTATGTACAAAACAAAACAGGCCCAAGCGTGACAACATAACCTATAGGCACAGGGTGAACCCTTATCCTTTAACCAAAGAGTGGGGAACACCACTATCGATTCGTCAACAACAAAGAAAGGGGGATCCATGACGCAATGACCAAACTGTGTACATGTATTAATGATGCGATGTGGGCATGCGGGCTGGAGACACGTAAAGACTCGATCGTACGTGTACAAATCAACATGTCCCAACAAAGTCTACCGAACAAGGATCACATACTTCATAATGAATTGTTATTGCAGCTTGAGTATGCAGTATCGCGAGAAACACTGGATATGGGCTAAATCTCATCCTCATAATTCATAATGTCTTGGATATAATGGATGTACGAACACATGCCAATAATCGGATGTCGGTGAGTTTATTTTATTCGGTAATCGTGATTCGTAATGATGTCAAGGTACGAATCACGTTAGATTTATTATACGTGAAATTCAGTCCGGTTTTCCTCCATTGGAAACAAATGAATTGCCTCATAAAAAAAAATGCTACGCGTGGGGGTACTATCATCAAAAAAAGGTGACATTAAATCGTATTTGTTTGTGTGGTATCCGCCGTTTTCTTATTGACTTGCCTCGACACAAACTTAGTGCCGTCGTGTGTTTAGTCTGTAGTCTGAGAAATATTGTGTGATCGCCACGGCTGTGGCTAGGGGAACTAGACCCTATCGTTATACGTAGGATTACCATTACGACACCGGACATGATTCGTCCGAATGGCAGACACCATTCACGTAGGTGAAACGCGCCCCAAATATAACTTTATAAGGTAGGTAATTTTCTTTATTGAAATAAAATCAAATTGTTATGTAAGGAAATGGAAACTAATTTAGTTGAGACTACAGTATCATGCTGGATATAAAACTCCCCCCCCTCCAAACTAATTGTTCATACACGCCACGCATTTATGTACACCCCTCCCTGAATTAATGGTTCAGTCTATCGGCTCCTCAAATTATGCAAATTAGGTATCATGTGACCCTAAATGCAGCCTTCTGATTGGTCGAGAGGCCCTAAACCCATTGGAAAAATAACCTGTACAGACGGGGAGTACTACTTCCCTCAAGGTAGTTAGAGTTAAAGGTATTATACAGGATTGGTAAGGATAAACAAAAAAAAACAAAGTTTAGTTTTAGTCTGAAAACTGATTATGAAGTTTATGTTATAATCATTTTTTTCTGCAAAATATTTCTTTGGAGTTAAGCCTTATTCAAGAAACTGTATCTGAAAACCTTTAAAAAAAACCCGCAACAGCTGATTTTGGTTGTTACAACCAAATTTAAGGACAATGAGTTTACATGCTGAAAATTGTGCGTGATTTTTCACTATTTTCTCCTTACTCGCAAAAAAACGGATTAAGCCCTAAATTTTTTCAGGTTTATTATGTATATGGTTGATCACTCAAAACATAACTATTTTGCCAGCTTTACCAATCCCGTATAATACCTTCAATGGTAGCATTGGTTTTTAGATGACTAAAAATCCAGCAAGCACCAACCGGTGCAAACTCCATCAAACTAGGTGGTCAAAAATACAAAAATATATTTATATATATATATATTTTCCAGTTTTACAAAGTATAAATGTACAGTCCCTGCAATTCGACCTTTGATCGGTGTAGAATAATTTGAATGAATATTAACCATTAATGTGAAGCCATCAATCCAAATTGCATTGAGTGTAGTCTATTCAATTGTTTGCACATTGCACACATCTGTGTTTGATAAACATGCTTAGGGTTTGGTGTTTTCATTGATCGCTTTGTATAATTTTTTTATTTTCAATTTTTATATTTATTTTTAATTTTTGCAGGGTTACCGTATGCCATGAAGAAGGCTGGGCTACCCTTGGGAATTATACTTATTCTGTTGATAGCTGGTGTCACAGGTAGGAAAAATAAAGGACAAAGTTACAGAAAATTTTGGTGAAATGGGGACACAGCAAAGTTGGACAGTGCCAAATTGGTTCTGTCTGATTTAAAAATGTGTGGCCTGATTTTTTGCAGAATTTTTTTTTTGTAAAGAGTTTTTTTCTGGCAACAAATTTTGACAGATGATGCTGTTTCAAAATGAAAAACATATACAAACTTTGGCATATGCCGAGGACAATGCATAAAGAACATGTATCAGGCACAATTGTTTGTGCATGGCACATGGAGTAAATGGGTACCTGCTAGGGTAGAGATTGTTGCTGTGAATGGTTAGCAACATGTGTGCCCAATGGCTCTTGGTGCTGCATATTCCTAAGGAGTTGAGATGGTTTCAGGAATGTTTAGGGTCCAATAAAAAGGGGGTTTAATCGTATAAGGCACTCTTTGAGAGGCCCACTTGGCTTGGAAAATGCCTGCTCACAACATTGAACCGGCAGAAGTTAGTTTAATTTAATGAAATCAATCTCATGTCACTTTTTCCCCCCTCCCCAGATTATTCACTCCTTCTGTTGATCCGTGGTGGTGAGCTGACTGGAACCAGTTCTTACCAGGGCCTCGTCCAGGCCACTCTGGGGACACCTGGTTTCTACTTTCTGTCTTTCATCCAGTTCTGTTATCCGTTTGTCGGTGAGTGCTTCAGGACTGAACTTCGCTCTTGAGACAACTTGTCGGTTTTCAGTTGTCAGAGAAATTTCTTTGGTTGAGGAAGTTGTTCAGGGGGAAAAAAAGGCACTGAGGCAAAACAACAGCAAAGTGTAAGAGACAGCAGTGCCATTTTGTTGATTGGACGTCTGGTATTTGATTTGAATTTGTCTGCTACATTTCAGAACAAACGCATTTTATAGCCCAAAGTGCCCAATCCGAAGGCAAGGTGCCCCCTTTAAAAGTTACTCAGTGTCTTCTGCCACATACTGTCTGGTATTTTTAAATTCTCGCTTCTCACAATTTTTTTCTTGCTTCATTGTCTGCCTTGTTTGTATAAATTAACAAAATTTGATCAAATTTGTTTCTCTCCCTTTTAAGCGATGATCGGTTACAACGTGATTATTGGTGACACAATCACGAAGGTGTTTGAGCGTCTGTTGAGCGGTAAGTTAAACAACCAACCCCAGTGATATTCAATCAGTCGACTAGGGCTGTACCAAATTATTCAAGCCAAAGCTCTGCAACGGATTGTCGGTAAATTAATGTTTCAACTGCTTTTTACTTTTCAGCGGACCACGTTCTGGCGAATCGGTATTTTATCATCAGCATCATCACAGTGCTGATTTCTCTTCCCTTCTCGCTGTATCGCAACGTCTCCAAACTTGTTAAGGTAAGCTTCTCATGCCAAAGAAGTGTCTTAAAAACTCTGATTGTTTAGTTTGAATGAAAAACACCAAGTGAATTCAAAAATAATCAGCATGCCTGATTTTATGAAGAAAAACTATGATTTGTATAAAATTTATCGGGAGAAACATGAAAATGTATTCTTATGTTCCGTGCAGGTGGCCGTAGTGTCTATTGTACTTCTTGTAGTACTCATCATAATAATGTTCATCAGGGTCGGAACTCTACACATGTAAGTATGTCAGTTTTGATGGAATCTTAAAACTGTATGACCACAAGAGGGCACCCTCTACTCAATTTTCAGTGGCAATACAAGAAATGACGTAAAGTAAATTTACTTTTACTTTTTGTTTTGTCAGTCCTCACACGGATGGAGCCTGGAACTTTGCCAACTTCCAGTTCACTGAGTCCATTGGGATTATTACATTTGGTAAATATATGTGTTTGTTTCCTTCTTAGTGTGGGTGTGGCAAACAAACGGGACAATGGGGGTCCCTAGTTGGGTGAAAGTGACCAGTTGGAGAGTGGGTACAAAAACAATGGTAGCTGTTGCCAAAGTGTCAGTACAAACAAGAGAGGTACAACAGGACCCAGTTGGCACAATACGTTGTTACAACATTGTACAACATTGTGATAAAGGTACAATTTGGGGATGAGATGACAACATTTTAACTAGTTGCATGAGTGTTAGATCTGAACATCAGATCTCGGCCAAGACATGCCATTTATGACAACTGTTCAGTTTTCCTTTTTAATCCAGTCATAAAAGTGGAATGAGTTTGCAGTCTTATTAAGCGAAAATGGTGGTTCTTATATCTTGGTTTTTCCCTCTTCGGAATAATGTTTTCGGCTTGACATGACAGTTTGATTTATTCTTTATCATCTCCCTCCCCCACATCTACCTCAGCCTATATCTGCCACCACAATTCCTTCTTGGTTTACACTTCACTGGAGACACCGGACGCACACAACTGGTCGAAGGTCACACACTCGGCCGTCATCATGGCAACCTTTTTCTCCATCTTGGTTGGCTTGGGTGGATACGTCACCTTCACTGGTTACACCCAAGGTATGGTACCATAGTTGTTAGTATTTTTTTCAAATGCCAAAGACATAATGTTTGATATCGTTATTCCTTGACATGAATATAATTTTATAGTTGTGTATGTTTTGCTTATATATAAACGCTTAATAAATCATACCAAAATAATGTGTTTTTTTAAACAGTTATTATTGAGCAATTTCAAGCAGTTAAAATTGTTGTATGTGGATAATCTGGGTATTTTGTTGTTGTTATGTTTTAGTCTTTTTATAAAGACTCTACTAGGGTCAAAAATTTGAGACAGGGGCCCAATTTCATAGAGCTGCTGAATCTGAAAATATTGATTAACAGTTGTTTGCTTAGCAGAAATGAGCAGGATAACAGTCTGAAGTTGTACATGAGACGTGGTATTTTTGCTTGTAACCTTATTCTAGTGAGCATAATTTTGTTGTGCTTAGCTACTTTTTGTGCTTAAGCAGCTCTATGAAACGCCTAGGGCTAGATTGCTCAGTTGGTAGAGCACCGGCATGTAAATCCAGAGATAGCAGGTTCATATCCCACTCTGGTCAAACTTTCCTTGTGCACCCAAAATTGATAATATATGCCTTTCAGTTTCCCTTGAGGCTTATTACTTGATATTGATTCTGTTTTGGTAATCTTTCTATAAAAGGTGACGTTCTGCAGAATTACTGTCACACAGATGATCTCGCCAATGTGGGAAGGGTCGTGTTCGCTGTCACCATCGTCTGCACCTATCCTTTGGAGTGCTTCGTGTGCAGAGAGGTGATTTATAAATGCCTTAATCCTATTGGCCTCTAATCCCCCTTAATCCCTTCATAGCTTTCAGGCATAATGCTCTTTCAGTTTAGACCAATCCTTATGCGCAAGAGCTGCACGCGCGCCACTTTTACTAAGGTGCTGGCAGCCAATGTTTTGTACTCCAAGACATCCAAAATTAATTTATATTTTTTTACTTTTATGCAAACTAGGTGTCTTGCTCAACCATTTACACAATTTCGTGACAGCATGACATAACAGTGTAGCACACTGACCATACAAATTTGCAACTAAAAAACATAAACTGAATCTTGAAAAATGGCGCAGACAATTTTTTATAATACTCATACAGATGTACCAGTTTCTTTCTGCTATTACTGGGGTGCATGAAATGTTTGTACCCACAATGACAGAGGGCAGAACTATAAAATGAGACCACATTCTTTAACAAGCAAACCAATTTTATCAATGTTGGTTTTGTGCGCACCCTATCCCATTTTATCCTCGGACACTTGAGCTAAACACATTTTTTCAAGGCTGTACCTCACACCAAATCCCATTTGATCCTACATCCTTAAGAACTTTATCCTTGCCAGCAACAAAGAGGTTCAAACTGGGGGCAGACCTGAATAAAGCCGTGTTCGCATTGGATTAATGTTTTACCGAGACCGTGGTTAGCATTCCAATAGGTGAAACTTACCAGCGTCCGCACTTGGATTATTGACGTGGGTAAACTAACCGACACGACCGGTAAAACTAACCGACTAACTTAGGACAGACACAAGAGGGCGCTATTGCTGTGAACTTTGACCGGGATGCATGACAGCGAGAGTGCAACCGAACTTCCGTCCGTGTAAATTACATGTGCGTGGGATGTGTAAATACTTAATACGTGTACACTACGTGTGGCGCGGCGGGTCGGGGGACCGGATGTGGCTTTTTACCGGGGCGGCTTTTACCCAGATCGCGTTCGCACTGGACTTATCGGCTCGGTTAATATGACCTGGTCAATTTAACCGGGCAGACGTGGGTCGGTTAAACTACCCATTCAGGTCGGGTAAGTTACCTGCTGTTCGCATTGGACTTAAAATGGTTAAGTTACCCATTTGCTCGGTTAGTTTACCCAAAATAAGTCCAGTGCGAACAGGGCTTAAGTCACATTCTCTCTGTAGAAGCATACCCATTTTGTCAAGGCTTACGCCCATTTTATCCCCCAGAATGTTATCCCCCCAAATGTTACCTTTCATTATACCCACACCATTTAGATTCAAACAGGGAGGGCGTGCCTCAATGAGTCACATTTCTTTTTTGAAGCCTACAAATTTTGTCAGGGCTGTATCTTACGCCCAGTTTATCCCTTTTTATCCCACAGGTTCTTGAGAATTTTCTTGTGCATCATGGGTGGGCGAGCTCCCCTCAGCCCATACAACGCCACCTGATCCTCACTCTTGTCCTAGTGGGATTAACCCTGGGCTTCTCCATGAGTACATCATGTCTAGGAATCGTCTTATCCATTAACGTAAGAACAAAATTGCAGCTAAAAAAACTGGGAACCAGCCACAAATGATTTACATCATTAGGTCTTTTGGCTGGTAACCTCCTCTGATTTGCTTGTAAAGGGTGACATTTTTGGTTAGCTAATGCAGAAAATAATGCAAAACAAAGTTTATCTGGGGAACCAGCCACAATATTACAGTTCACATAGCTTTTTGGCTGGTAACCTAATTCTGATTATCACAAAATTAATATTCTGTCTGTGAACAACCTCTATGATCTAAAACTGTAAAT
Source organism: Pisaster brevispinus (assembly GCA_023634235.1). NCBI lineage: Eukaryota > Metazoa > Echinodermata > Asteroidea > Forcipulatida > Asteriidae > Pisaster > Pisaster brevispinus. The sequence continues at coordinate 23,495,347 of JAMKCF010000002.1, read as the reverse complement.
ATTGCCATTCTTAATCCACGGGATTATTTACTGCCAGCCCATTAGTTGTCAGCCTCCGTGCTGTACTGCATTCACACTATTAAATATTCATTGCTGAAGTGGTCATAAAACTGTCAGAGCTTTCATTTATGCCATTCTCAATCCATAGGGACATATGGCTGCTGTTCTATAATATTAGTTTTCACCAAGCTGATATAGAAAAGTTTCATTGCTGAAGTGGTCATAAAACTGTTAGAGCTTTCATTTATGCCATTCTCAATCCATAGGGACATATGGCTGCTGTTCTGTAATATTAGTTTTCACCAAGCTAATATAGAAAATTTGGCATGAGTAGTTTTCTAAAGATTTGTCATTTCTGACTTTTTGTTGTATATTATTTCATTCTACATCATGTATGGCAGTTAATCGTTGAGTTTGTGCCATTCTGATTCCACAGGGGATAATAGCCGCCGTTCCATTAGTCTTCATGCTCCCTACGCTGTGCTACATCCGGCTGGCAGAAGGTCACTGGTACGCTCTTAACAAGGTTCCCGCCCTCATCATCTTCTGCTTCGGGGGTCTGGTCTGCATCTTCGGCCTGGTGACGATTTTCATAGATCCCTCGAGCTCGCAGTGTAACAGCACCGATCTTGCGTACTGCATCAGCGATAACAGCACAGCACTACCCACAGCTATGTATACCTCATCATGATGGAGGCAGCTCATGGTGTCCAAACGGGGTATGCTAGTGCCATGGTAGGAAAAGCAAGTGTCCAATCGAGGTTATGGTATCACCCTAAGGGGATAGTATATTTAGTTGATTGTGTATTAACATTTCCTTGACATATGTGCTGACCCTAACATCCCAAATCTTTGTTGGATTCAATACTGCTCAAAGCAAATATGAGACCAATATGGCCCAATTTCACATTGAGCAGAAATTACTGCTCTGCGAACCTATTCCCTAAGCAATATATGATCAGGGCACCAGTCACAGCAATGTAAATGACATTTTTGGCTAGTGACCTGTTTCTGCTATTAAGCAAGATTGGTCTGTGCTTAGCAAATTGGGCTTTGAGTGATCTAGGTATAGGCACATACATGTAGTAGATATACCAAAATCATTGTGGTCAAAGTATAGTATTTATCTTTTATAGATTTTCGTCTCATGAAACATCTGAATAGTGTGGTACATGCCAAGACTGATAACACTCCTATATAAACCTCATCTGATCTACTAGGTACCAGACCACGGGGGCTGGTCACTGAAATAACATTCCAAAAGCCTTTTTAAAACACCACGGCCCAATTTTATGGCTCTGCTTACCGTGGAATTCGGCACTTCCACTCGCCGGTCATCATTCTCTGCAGTGTAGAATTTTTTGTGCTAGCTGTGCAAGTAATGCAATGAGAAGTACGCACAAGCACAAGCCCAAATGTTTTGCTCACTCATAGAGAAATGCTTCTGTCAAGCGTTTTTTTTCTTTCTGCATGAAGACAGTTTTGTACTCCAACAGTAAGCAGAGCCGTGGAAAGTGGGCCCAACTTTGGGAAAAAGAGGAAAAACAAATCTGCCTTTCCTTCTGCAATTTTTTTTTAATTTGTTAACTTTTTAGTCACCCTATATTTTGTAAAACGTTTGTTGACGACTCAATGTTCGTAAAACCAATGCAGTTATTTGGATCACAACTTTTTAGTTTTGTTGCGTTTCTCGTTGTATAGGGGGAACAAAAATGTCTTGTTTCTTTAAGTGGTTGAAAGAATAGAAATCATTGTGTCAGTGCAAAAACGTTGAATCTTCTAAGATAGCATTTATGTGCGTTACACAAATTTGAAAGTGTCCAAAACTTGTTTTTTTCACTGGAGCATTTTAGAGTGAGATGCATTGTTTTGTGCACTTTCCATGCTGGGCCCAATTGTTGTCTGCTTTGTGCACACGCCCTCTATGTCAGCTGTGGACATTGAGTATTAATACCATGTGACATGCATGGCAACCGACCAGGGCCCAATTTCATAGCGCTGCTTAAGGGCCGATTTTTTGCTTAATGTGCGATTTCCATTTCATAGCGCTGCCAACCGTAAGCACACGAAAAGGCATGCTAACCTTCTGGTGCTTACTGTATGAAAATGATTGACGTGACAATGCAAATCCACGGTGAATGCGCAGGATGGCTGCCCAATTTTCTTGTTAACCTGTGAAGTACGCTTACACTTAAGCACATTTTTCTGCTATAGTCAGCACGAAAATATGCTTACCGTTAAGCAGCGCCAGTAAGTGGAGAAGGACGCAACAACACAAGGTAGTTCTCAGCAGAATACTATTTAGATTACTCAAAAGGTACTTTTATTGACGAAAGGGATAAACGCAACTACAGGAAAATGGCGACGTTAACAAAAGGTATAGCGCCCTCTTGTGTTGCCTTTACCTTTTGTTTACGTTGCCATTTTCCTATAGTCGCATTTATCCCTTTCGTCAATAAAAGTACCTTTTGAGTAATCTATATAGTAATCTACTGCAAACTACCTTGTGTTGTTGCGTCCTTCTCCACTTACTGGTGCAGCACTATGAAATTGGGTCCTGATTATCCAATGGAAAACCTGAAATTTGCCACACAGCTTAAATGGCATCGCGCATGAATTGCCTCAGAGCAGACAGACAGATTTTACACACAGCATTTGCAGGTTAGGTTTTCTGTTTGTTTTATTCAAAGACATTGTACTTAAAAAAGTTGGTGAACAACACGTTGTGTTAAGTTGCTTGTAAATTTTGTCATATTTAAAAATACTAAACTTTGTATAGATATCCGTATGTATATTTGTATGTTTTATCGAGAAATACATGTATGTGAAGTTCAACAGATAAATTTACTACCATTATTTAAAATTTTTAATTTTTTTTATCTAACATTTTTTTTAAAATTAATTTTTTGGGGTGTCCGCCCTAGAAAATATGCACGTTAGTGGTGCAGACAAATGCTGTGTAAAGATGGTGCAATAAGGCCGAAATATAGTTTTTCATATACGGGCATTTTGGCATTGCAAAAAATGTCTTTTTTGGAATTTAGCCTGCCGCATTACTATAGGAGTATAAGCATGCAAGACAGAAAGTAAGCCCCACCACACAAAAACAGGGCACTAGGTGAGGCTAAGGCATGCCAACTAAAAAAATGTTTTGTGACCAGTTCCTCGTTAATTTGTAACTTTAATGTAGCAAGTATTTATTAAACGGTGTATATTAACAGAATATTAGTGCTTTCCATGTATATTCACAGATCCTATGTGTATAGATTTGTAAGTCATTGAGCAATATTTACAAATGTAACTGAGAAGAAGTGTGTCTGTATTTATTAGAATATTTATAGCCTTGAAGGGAATAAAACAAGTTTCTTGTTGGCGTCGGGCGAAGAGCTGGATTTGGCTGTAGGGCATTGGCTTGAACTGTAAGCCGCTTGTATTTCAGAGACATTTGCCAGCCATTGTGGCAGCCATCTTGTCTTTCTTCCAGTCAAAGGAATGTAACCAAAACGAGGCTGGAAGGAATACACAGTCAGGTCTCTTTCTGGTACACTGAGAATTAGTATCATTGCACACAGGGAGCAAGACCAAGATGAAATCGTCTTAGTTATTTAAGTAAGCAGAGTATTCCATGTAAAACAACAAAAACAGAAAATCACAAAAGTTGTTTGGTTTCTGATTGAACATCTGTGCAATAATTGTAAAAGATGTGATTAATTCATCAAATTGCATACTCATATATTTAAAGAGAAGTTGTATTCATGTGGAACTGGGAGTCTTGAAATGTATTAATATGAAACAAGAACCTTCATTAACATGATGTACGATTTATGAATATTCATCAAGTGGAAGAATCATGAATAATCATCATCTGAGGAGGAATAGTTTATATGCATATCTTGTAGATAATCAAGATCGACCATGAAGCAGGTTCTTGGAAAGTAAACAGGATCATGAATATTCATTTATTCAAAAGAGATCATGAAACTTCAGAAGTTTGTGAAATCTACATATTCAAGAGGTAGTCTTGAAAATTAACAAGTTATAGAAAATTAAAGAGTATTTATATATTAAAAAAGCATCATCAATACTCACTGATATTTTTGGACAAAGAATGCAGTGCAAAAAAAAGCAAGAATGGTGAAAAATTATATCGGTGCATGAAGAAGCAATGAGAACTTTTTAAATGTATGGTAATATTTAATTGAATTAATAATGTATGCATCATAATTATGAGCCAAAATTTGGCCCAAACACATGCCGTGTGCCAAACATGCCATTAAAAAAAGAAAAAAAAAGAAAAAAGAAGAAAAAAAAAGAAGGTTAAAATCCAGACCTGGATCTCGGTGTGGAGCTCTTGGAAAGTGTTTCAAAATATGAATTTTACCTCAGAGACTTGTTCTGGAACGGGGGCCCCAAAACACGCCCCTAGTCTTCCTTACGCTGGTTCATGTTTCAGCTTTGGATTCCTCAGTGCAGATTGTCCAAGCAGCATTTCAAATAGATTAATAAAACTATTGAAATAAAATCAGGTTGCGTTCAAGGTTTTGGATCTTGAGGGTTCCTCCGAACCCTAACTCTGACCCTTATACCAACTCTCTAGTTCTCGGTCATGTGTCTTTAGCCTTCTAGCTCTCGGATCTTTAGGTTCTACATATTAGATCTTTGGGTACTTTGTCTCAGGGTTGCAGGTTCTAGTTCTCAGATCTTTAAGTTCTTGGTCTTGGGTTTTTAGATTTGTTTTTGTTTTTTGGTCTGTCATCAGGAGTGGGACTTGGACCATCAGGTTCTACATCTTGGGTTATTAGGTCTAGTCTTTGTTGATTGTCACTTCTACCTTTAGGTTTTGGATGTGGCTCTTTGTTGATCATGAGTTCTTGAATTTAGACGTTCTGGTTCCAGTTCTTCATTGATCACCACACCTAATACATGGACCTTTTACCTGACCTTCATGTTTCAATAGGTCAATCATTGGATCTTTACGGTTTATAATTTGGAACCTTTAGACTAAGGTCGTACTTTTTAGGTTTTCAACCTTCAGTCCTGATCTTGAAATTCAGGTAGGAGTCTAGAGTATCAAGTCTGACCTATGCACTTGCAAGGTCGTCATGGAGAGTAGCATAAGTATATACAAAAATTAATTGTTTTTCAGTGCCTATTAATTTAATTCAGTGGTTTTTATGAACGATTATTCCTTCCATGTATGTTTATTTTTATTTGTAGTCACCTGCAGGTATTTTAAGAGAGTATAGAGTGACAAAGTTAACAAGTGGACAAGGCTATTGTAAATTTGATTTTGGAAACTATAGTGAGCTCCAACTTGATCTAGTTTTAGTGTTACAGCTTTAGTGACACCTTCCATCGCATACAAATTATGGTAAGCGTGTGAACACCATGCCGCCTAAGATGTGCACTGCACTGTGATCACACATAGAGACACCAACTCCCAAAATGGCGATCAAGTTTATTGTGATGATGTAAGGTGAATCAGGTCAACAAGTTTACTTTGTAGATTTAACCCTTTAGAGACCATAGCGGCCGGAAACAGCTTGTACCAAAATGCCAATAGTGGCTGTAGATGGCTGCAAGATCTGACCTACTTCTAACCGATGTTGACATAGTATTTATGTTTCTAAATTAAAACCAAATTTCTGTTTTATGTTGTTCTCAGACACTTTTACAAGAAATATTTTGTCTTCAAAAATTCAACAACATGAATGGTCTCCAAAGGGTAGTATGGCTCTTATTTGAGCTGCAGTTCAAATAACTATTTTTGTGAAAAAATAATATACTATTTAACCCTATTATAAGACTTAATGTGGTGGCATTAAAATAAAAAAGAAAGATGAACCTCCATTTTGACTAGGAAACTTTTGTTGAAAAGTGCAGTTTGTTTTGTCGGCTGCCAAGGCAGATTTAAAGGTTGTACTTCCTGGGCCCAATTTCAGCTACTTAAGCACAAGTAAACATAAGCACAACAAAATTGTGCTAACCAGAATAAAAATAGCAGCCAAAATAACATGTCACATGCGCAATTTCTGACTGGTATCCTGCCAACTTTTGCTAAGCAGCTGTATGAAATCGAGGCCAGGTGTGATGTGCATTGTGATCATCAGTTTGCTGCTTTTGCTAAATTATCTTTGCGGGGTGTTTTGGGGTTTAGAATCTGCAGCTTCCTTAAGGACTACGGTAAGCGCAAATCCTTCTACAAGGGTAAGCAAGTCATGCAATTTTGTCCCTGTTGAAAAAACAAGGTGAATTGGCGGTAGATTAGTTGGCAATAAAAATAACTGGCATTGCCTGAAATTATTTTCGTTTTAAATGTGGTTTATTTTGAGGATGCTAGAGAGGTTTCTCAAGTACAGATAGGGATGCTGTTACGTGACACATAAACACAGCGTCTGCGTTTTGCAAGGACAATAACAACAGATAGTGGGGTTCCCACACGTAGGTTAAAAAAACAGATACTGTTTTGCAGATTTTAGTTGTATTTTAAGTGGCTTTATAAAGGTCAAATTCATGCTGTAACAGGTATGGTTTTCGTCATGATTATTAATACTATTTTTTACAAACAAGAAAACAAGAAAAAAGGATTGTCCAGTAAAACAACAGATACTTTTAAAAAGTCTTGATTTAATAGTCAAAAGTATAACCGCAATTTCTATAAACATTACAAATGCTGTTCCACAATTCAAATAGATAAATACATATGATACATGCCAATGCATTCTCCTTGATCTAAAGATTACCCATGACAAATGATGTTATTTTTTTGATTCATAAAAACTTTTGATTTTTCTAAAGGAAAGGTTAATGTCAAACAAATACTTAAAAAGCAACAGTTTAGTTCACCTTGACATAATACTTTTAAAATCAGCATCAACCTGTTCGATTTAAATCTTGGTTATCTATCAGTAGTAGTGCACCAGTATTTCCCATAAGCTATAATCAGGTTCTGAGATCAGGTTAAATCTGTGAAAAATACATTAAGTTCTATCACATGGAACCAAACTATTATAAACAAGTTCCTAAAGAATCCTCATTGAATTGTTCGATAGTGGAACCAAACTATTATAAACAAGTTCCTAAAGAATCCTCATTGAATTGTTCGATAGTTTATAGGATGGCTGATTTGTTTTGAACCAAACCCTTACAGACACATTCCTGAAGAACCCTCTTTGCATTGCGTTGTTATGTATCTTACAGGATAACCGACTTGTCTGGAACCAAACCACCATAGACCAGCTGCTAAAGAATCCTCAATGCTTTGCTAGACCTTTACAGGGTAAAAGATTTGTGTGGAACCCAAATGCTACAAACAAGTTCCTAAAAAACTCCTTACTGTATCTCAAAATCATTTACAGGGCAGTTCTCTTGTTTATATGATATTTAATTTCAAGATAACTAACTAACCAGGGGCATGAATTGATGAACAAGACCAGCATGACTAGAAATAAGTTTTTGACGTTAAAATCACTCGCCAAAATAACATCCAAGATCTACATGAAAACAGATTGGTCTAGGAAACTAGTAACATTTTCAGATGTAGGATCATCTCTTAAAATAAATGTTTTCAAAACATACAGCTTTTCTTTTTCTTTTAAATGAACTTGGGCTTTAGATTTTTGTGAACATTGACTGGATTTGTATGCTTCAGCATAATTTTTGTTTGTTTGTAAAATCTGCCGTCTTGACACCAAGCCTAACCGAGCCGACGCAGTGTCCTAAATGGCCGTTACAGCTAACACTACAGTATCATGCCTTGAAGAATATGGCGTCCTTAGCAACAGTCCTAGCCATAGCTGTATCCACCAATTTCGAGTACACTACAGTTTGGTCGAAACAACTTTAACACAGTGGCATAACTGAACTCGCAAAAACGCCACTTTCACGCATGTGGTGAACCACCAATCTAGTTCTTTAAAACTATATTTATCAAATTCCAGCAATGATACCTGAACTGGCTTGAACTGATTTAAACCCTGTTCCTGAGTGGATCAAACTTCTAGCTCGACCAACGTCACCATTTGATTTTCCTCCAGTAATATTTGATACAAACTGTATAAAATTAAAATACCAAATTCCTAAAAGTAACCATCTTTTCAAGTTACACAAAATTAAAGATTTTTCTAATGACAACAAATTGTTACTTTAAGTTAAGCGTTCGAAAAAAGAAAAAAAACTACTGGAGTAGACAAAACAAATAAAAATATAATTTTGAAATATACAACAAAATATTCTGATTAGTGAAAAAGGTACTTTAAAAATCATGATTTTGTTTTCTCAAATAAGATCTGACCAACGTCACTAAACAATGTAATTTAAATTTAAATGCTTCAACAAAACTAATCTCAAGTTCCTTGTTCCTCATGTTTGCCTTACAAATCGTTTAAACTAAGATATCAGGAATTTGTTAACCCACAAAGATAGGATAAACAACATTACTCACCTTTGATTTAAAATGTGCACAACTGAAGCTTTAACTTTATTTGGGCTATACCATTTTTTTTATATAAAGGGGATCTGTACTATAAGGAGGGTTATCTTACCAGCTAGCTTTTTAAACTTGGAGACTTTACCTTGACTTTCAAGGCTGCCATGATAGATTCCATCATACTGTTGACATGCTGGTGGGCCTGGAAGAGACGTTCGGACGGCAACTCTGCCAACCTCTCTGTCGAGAACTCGGCCACAAGGTCCTCCAGTTTACTAATGAGTCTCGCCTGTTTGGGTTTACTCGGGCGTTCGTCGTCTGAACCCTCGGGGGTGTCTAGCTCTTGTCGCTTTCGTTTAGTTCCCTGTTTTGGTCTGGACAGATCCTCGGAACTTTGCGGTGCCGTTTCCTTTGGCTGTGAGGTTGTGTCAACTCTTGTTTCACTGTTGGGCACTGAAGAGAAAAAGTTTGAAATTTCTGAACTTATTTTGAAAACCCAAAGAATAGAGCACGTTTGCAGATTTCTACCTTGAAGAATTAAAACAGATACTCATCACTGAGGATTAATATTAACTTCAGTTTGAGTTATACCATGTAGGATGTGGATCTACTCGGGACTGTTTCTGTTCAGGCCTGGAATTACACAGAGGTGTTGTCCTAATCTTGGCCTTGGCATCCCTTCAAATGTTTCTCATAGACTTTAAAATTGTCCAATTGAAAAGCCCTTTGCAATATGAAAATGCTCTTGCCCTCTCAAAGCTCGTTATTCAAATTTTACTTCGCTATCACAATTTCCCCACAATTGGTTAATTTTTCTCCAGAAATGCCCACAGAAAAAGGTGTCCGTTACTGAAAGGCTTTGTAATGGCTCCTTGGTCACAAAAGTCAAGGCTGAGGAGAAACTTTTCCACAAGATGTTCCTTGCACAACTTTACTCACCTATTTTAGTTTCGTTCTCATCTTCCTCAACGTTCTTGACAACTTCTGCCGTCTTTGTCTCTCCACCACTGCTCTCCGATGTGATGCTGGCTTCTTCGTCCTTCTTCTTGCTCATCAACGGAGTCCCCTCCTTTGCCATCTGCTGTTTATGGAAGTTGGTCATGACCTTCCGTAGATTGCTGATCTTGGGGGAGCGGATCGGTAACGATCGGATTTCCGTCGGGGACAGGGAGCAAAGATTGCCGACTGTGAGGATATTGCGAGCTCGTACCAACTGGCCAAGACCTCTGGACCTAGGAATGGAAGTGTTATCTTTAAAGATGGCGCAATGGTACTTTTAAATCACCTCTTCAGAATTTTGCATGAATTATGTTTTTCTCTTCAGACTAAAGCCAAAAAAGAAAAAGACTATTGAACAAAACAATATTAAAGTGAATAGCAAGAGAAATCAAGACAGCATAAGACTCACTGGCTTGCTCTATAATGTAATCCTTTGTAGCAAAAAAGTGGTAAGCAAGTTACCAGCTGAAATGCAGCGTAATGAATATTGTCTGAGACTGGTGCTCTCTGCTTTTTTGCTTAGTGACTGAAATTTGCTTGGCAAAGTTCACAGTTTTATGCTTAACTCACCACATTGAGGATGTCAGCTGAGGTAGGATTCTCTCCACAGGGGTGCCACACTCAGCAAGATCCGGGAACACACTCTCTTGATTGTCGTAGTCACTGTCTATGCTGTTATCAAGGCTGTTTTGCTGGGTGTTTTGTGAGGGTGCTACCCCCTGGGAAGTTTGCGAGCTCGGTCTTATGGTTTTTATATGCTACAAAAAAATAAATAACAAATAAATAAAAATAAATTTAAAATGAATAATGTTAATGTTATCTGATACAAACTTTGACAACATAAGTTGTACTAATCTACTCAGCATGTTGAACTTAACAAGACGAGCACATCCATTTGAAAAATCTTAAAGTCTATAGGGAGGCTTTTTTGACTCAAACACAGACTGGGCGACCATTGATTGACTACTGTGGTTGACCATTCAGAACCAGCATCAGGACAGTGGTTTCTTCACTAGTCCCGGTGGCCTTGTTTCATGACAATGCGTATAAAGCGCAGCACGGAACCAGTGACACAATGGCGGAAGGGCAATGGCAGTGTTGAATACCGTACCAATGGTTGACTAGACTTCCAAACAAGTCGTTGAAGTGAGTACGTCACTGCGCATGTGCATTGCTAGTCAGTGGTCAACCACAGGTTGACTAAATGTGGGGCACTTGAACTTGCTCAACATTATAAGTGCTAGTGATACAGCAGGCAGGTCTTTTTCGAAACATGTATTACCTTTCTGCCAGATGATGGTCTGATGAACGGCCTTGAAGTCCTTCTTCGTGTAATACCAGGGCTGATGCGTCGGCCGCTCGGACTGACTCGACTCTTTGAGGAACTCAAACCACTGCTGGATGAACGTCTTGAGGGAGTTGTAATGAACTGAATGAGAAGAAAGACAAAAAAAAATCATAAATTTTGGATATACCATCGAACTTCGATATTGATATTTTTGCCACCCTCCCTCCCAACATAAACAAACAAAATCTAAAAATGTGGAAGCAAAGAATGCGACAAAAGAAACTTCACTGTTTTAGAAAAGAAAAAATCCCAAACTTATGATAGTCATTTAACTAGCCTTGGAAAAAAATTCAAAGAGCTCTTTAACTAAGCATAAGAAAATAATGCTTACAAGTTTAAGGTTACCAGCCAAAATACAGTATCACATGTACCATATGTGACTGGTATCCTGCTTTCTTTGCTTTAGCATTTATTTTCAAGCGATATTTGCAGCTATATGAAATTGGGCACTGGCTATATTTTGGTCAGGTTTCCTGTGTACGAAGCCTACTCTTTGACACAAGGGGCCAGACTATTTTTTCCACTTCCAACCTCACTTGGGTTTAAGGCTCTTTTTTTTAAGTATTCCCACATCTTGTTTAATTTTGATAAACCAAGCCAGTGACATCATAAGCTTTTTCTAGAATACTCAAGGCAAAGCCACCGTCATTTGCCAACATGTCCTCAAAAAATCAAGACCTGTCAAATATTCTGCACTCGATCAATTTAATTTACCTTAGAATGTACAGTAACCACCTTTGAGGGTGTGGTTGTAACAAGAGGAGAGGGAGGATGCGTCACTCGTTGAAGTTTGCTTGATTGGTCAGTCGCCGTTTCGGTGGAGATCATCTCCACAGCAAATTGCTTCACTGGAGAGTGCTCTGAGATTGGCTCTGCAAAACTCACTCGTCGAGACTAAGGTAAGACACAGGAAGAAAGCATCGTGATTCTTTGAAAAAGTTCATTTTAACCACTTTTTACAAGATTGTGTTGTTTACACGCCACATTTTCCTGGACAGGCTTATTGTGGACGTTTTGTTAGCACCAGGAGCAACTTTGGGGCGCCCCTCTATTTTTCACGGTCAGTCGGACAGCTGATGTTTATTTACCCAGACATTCCATTGTGTAGCATGCACAGGCATGCACCTACTGTGCTACACTTCAATTCACTTGTACAATGAGGAGCTGCAGGTACTGGAAATCTGCTTGCAATGTCCCTTTTCACGGGCTATTGTGTCACCCAAGATTCCAGACCTTTGTCCAATGTTATACAAATGTGGCTTCAATACAAGATTGGACAGGCTGCCACCATTGTTTATCATTGTACTAGGCTCGATGGAATGCAAGTCCGAGTGCTCTGAGATTCCAGCATACCATTACAAATTATTGGCCATGGCTTACGGCCAAGATTTGTGATTCACAGTTAAGTGCATTACTTTGTCAAGAGAGAACCACATGCCCCAGTGCTTATTACGAGAACCTTTGTTGCCTATCCTTTGTTTAGTCAGGGCTTTATTGTGGCAATGGTATTTTCAAAGGAAAAACGATTGCTCCAGAAGCTCGTTAAAAGCTCTGAAACATAATGCAACGCATGGACAAGAAAAATTTCAAAATATCAATGTAAAATGAGTTACTTGGTATGTCTGGTACCACCTAGTGTTCCAAGAGAAAATATGAAAAGACTGAAGTTGCAGAAATAGGTATTCCAAATAAAGCTTTCTTCTTACTTAAGAGTTTTGAAATTCATGTTGGAGTAGTCCATCTAGCTGCTCAAATACAAGACATTAAAACTCACCTTATTGCTTGGAGATGGAGATGAAGCATCCCTCCGCTTAAGAATCCCGCTGCTCGGAGACCCAGAGGGAGAATACATGGAAGGTATGGACCCCGATGGTGAATCCTGGTTGCTGAATCGCTGCTTTGCTGCTTCGCGTGAATTTGGGGAGCTGTGACTAGAAGGCGCAAACTTCATCAAGATAACCGGTGACTCTAGTACTGTAGGTTTGCTCACAGGCAAGGAACAATCTTTTAGAGGTTCCACGGAATTGGTCGTCTTGACTTCTGTTGTCTCGGGTACCTGACGTGGAGGTGAATAGCAGGATGAAGAATCCAAAGGACACTCCATACCCTCTTCCGTTGGCTCTTCGACATTTTCAGAGCCCAATAAACTGCTGCTTAAAATCTCTTCGTTTTCTGCATCTAAAATGTAATCTTCAACTAGTGGTGCTTGATCTGCGTTTATCTTTTGTTCGGTGGCAGAAGGTTGGATTTTTTTATTTGTCTGTAGTGTTGACTCAGAAGCCGCTTCATCTTCTTTGGGAGTTACTTCTGTTTGTAAGTTGACAGGACTTGATGACAACCGCTCACATCCACTTTCTGGAAGAGGTAAGCTTGTGGACTGACTGGCAACAGGGGATAAATCTTCCAGTAGATTTTTAATTTTTACTGGAAGGGCATCATCCAGAACTTCCTCAAGTTCAGCCGTGTCCAACTTCTCCTGAAACTTAGATTTTTTGGCTGGATTCCCAACAACTGTTTCTGAATCTCCTTTTAAAGCCCTTCTCGGTTTCCTGCTAGGTTTGCTAGGAACACTAGCGCTGAGACTCTTGCTTGCCCGAAACCTCGTTGCCATGGGTGATACCTTAGAAGCACTTATTATAACTGGTTTCCCTGGGGAAAACTTATTGCGATTCAATGGAGACTTTCTAGCCCGCTTTAATGCCTTCTTGGCAAAAGCTGTATTTGGACTTGTCTTAGGACTCAACCTAGGAGACACTGCAGTCACTTTTTTCCCCCTCCTTTTAGTTTTTAAATTTGTCAACAGTTCTGATCTCTCAAGGTCCTTGGTCTCACAATCTTCATTCTTAGTGACCTTTGAACTCTCCTCAACCTGACTGGCTTCAAGATCTTTCTTTGGAAAATCAACTTCCGAGTCAGACGTCTGGCTGTCGATGTCTAAGTAGCAATGCTTAATCTGTGCTAATGGAATGTTATCGTCGTCATCCGCACTGTCTTCGCAATCTCTACAAGGACTTTTCCGTTTCCCTGAACCTTTGTTTTTTTTGCTGAGACGTACACTCCTTTTGACTGATTTGTCTGATTCCTTCTTGCTCTTTGTTTCACCTTGTAAATTCTTGGTTGTCTGTACTTCAGAGAGGTCTTTGGTTGGGTCAGGGCTTTCAAAAAGGTCATCGCAACTGTTCAGGTTTCTTTCGTCATCTTGAGATTTAGAAGATTCTTCTTGCTTTTCAACAGGGCTCTCAATTGGAGTTGCTTTCTCAAGACTTCCTCCTTCATTTAGACAATCTTTGGGTACGTTTAGATCCCCTTTCTGTGCTGTGACAGACTCTATGTTGGGAAAAGAATCTTTAGGCTCTACATCTGTGGTTTCTTGTGGCTTTTCCTGTCTGTTGGTTAACCCCTTAGAAGATTTTTCTTCTAAGTTGGACTCTTGTTGACTTTCCTTCCTTTCCTTTTCAACAACCATCTTCTCTTCAACAGCCTTGGACTGAGAATTTGAGGTTTTCTCAGAGGAAGATAGATCGATGTTCTTAATTTTCTTTGGGCGACCACGCTTCTTTAGTACTGTAGGAGCTTTTGTAGGAATGACCACCTCCTGAGAATCTTTTCTGTTGTCCTTGATAGTGTCATCTAGTGTAGACTCGTCAGCATTGTAGCAGTCTTCACTGCTCACTTTATCATCACCAAGATCAGATAACTTTGAACCTGTCAGCTTTTCTGTACCATCTACATGAATTTTTCTCTTTCCTCTGACCTTTCGTTGACCTTTAAGTCTTGTTTTATTACTTTCATCTTCCTGAGGTTTTTGGTGATCAATGCTTGGCGCTTCATCTTTTGATTTGCTCTCATTGTTTAACATATCCAGTGACTGGTCCATGTCAGTTTCATCATCAAGTGGTTGGATGCCATCCAACTCGAATCTCTCTGCTAGCTCAGCCAAATCAGCCTGAGAGCTTTGCAGACTTTTGTTGAGACCCTTCTTCCTCCTTCCTTGTTGAACCTTCTTAGCTTTTGAGGCACTGGAGGCTCTTCTCAAGCTCTTAGTACTTCTTGAAGTTTCATCTGTTTGGAGCCGATGTAATCGAGAAGTAAAGCGCTTTGGAGTTGGCTCTTCCTCACTACTTGTAAAGATCTTAGGACTACTGTTAATATCAAGCTTGGAAAATGTGCACTTGGATGGGTCTGGGCTCAGACGCAAAAGATCAGCGTCATTCAACTTTTGGAGTTTGACTACTGGTGTAAGGCTCAATTTCATCTCTGACGGCTCTGAGCCACTGATGGGTTTTGTGGGAGAGATGAAAACATTGTCTTCATCTATTTTGTCACTTGCATCCTGTGATAGCTGGGTCTCAGGGATGATGCAATCACCATCTTCTGACTTATTGATGGTGTTGGGTCTATTCGTCTGCACTTCCTCATCATCTGTTGAATCTTTCGCCAGGACTTGTTGCTCGTCCTCTTTTGGACTATCATCAACCTCCATCTCTTCTCTTTCTCTTACAACAACTGCACCTGATTCAGACGATGTTTGCAAATCTTCAACCATTTCACCAGAATCTATTTCCATCTCCTCGACAGAATTTTCCACATTATCAACAGTTGCTGAAAGCAGAACCTCCTTATTTTCATAAGGAGACCCACTGTCAGTTGCTTCTGTGAGACTTTCCTTTGTACACCCTGTGGAGCTCTTGGCTGCCACAGCTACGCTTTCTTTATTTGCATTGTCCGTTGCAACAAATGAATCCGTCAGCTCAGGTGCCGATTCCTGAGATTTCTCTTTGAGCGTGCTCAAGAAGTTGGCGAAACTTATCGCAGAGGGCTCAGAGGCGTTACTAATATCAGTGTCCCTGTGAACTTCCTTCTCCGTCCGGGGTTCAGATTGTCCAGCCACGTCAGTGCCAGATTCTCCATTGCTACCTGCAAAGTTTGGTTTGTCTTTGTGAATCTTAGAGACTTCATTCACACTTTCCTGGTTACGTGGAGCTTCTTTGGTGGTGGCTGCTTGCTGATTTTTCATGTTTAGTATCGAAGGACTGACCTCATTTGTGTTTTCAGCATGGCCTACAATAGGAGTTCTGCAAGGAACAAACAACACGTTTCTGATTATACAAAGCGTATCAGTGTTTAGGGTAAAACCATTGGTTTCTTTCCCTGCCTTCCAACTTTGTGGACCCTGGTTCAAAACCCACCTTGGACTGGAGCCTTTTGTGTGGATAGGGTTTGATGCCGTACTTAATTGCGTGGATTTTCCCCACTTGAGTTTTTTTCCTCCCTAAAACTGAACATTTCTTCTAGATTCCTATTCACCATCCAGTCATGGGCACTTACGCTGTTGGATGTGTAATGAAATAAACAAATGAATAAATGAATAAATACATTTTGTCTTGAAGAATACTCACTCCTGAGTTGCCTCGTTTTGACTCATGATCTCCGAGAACATCTGGGTGTCTTGAGACTGCTCCAGGTCGTTGTAGAGGGCTGGGATGACTCGTCGCGTCCTCAACATCTCCTTCTGATGATCGGTCAGGACTTGGGTCTTCTTGGGAGATGGAGCAATGAAAACGAACTCCTGGAAGATGTTATAAAAATGATGAAACAGTTTGTGCATATCTGCTATGATGCAATTTGTGCACGCCACCATGGCAAATTTCAGCTTTTCTATACCAGGTTTATTTTGCCATACAGCCATGTCACACAGGCCCAATTTCATAAAGCCTGTAGGCATAAAAACATGCTAAGCACAGTAATATCTTGCTTAGCAGAAACAGGTCACCTGCCAACATTCTATGAAGTTTACATTGTTGCGCCTGGTGCCCCACTCATTCTTTGCTTAGCAAAGAAATGTACTAAGCAGTAGTTTCTGCTGAACAGCTTTATGAAATTGGGCCCTGGTATTGATAATCTATGTCCACGGCTGCAGACATGCAACTTGACAATTAAAAGAAAAAGAAGAAACTGCCTCGGAAATGAATATTTGTACAGTGTTTTTCAGTATTTATGGCACACAAAAACCAAGAAAATTTAGGAATTTAGCTGATCTGCTGCAAGCCTGCACAGCTGACACAGACGCCAACTTAGGCTAATCCCCTGTCTTTATCTATAAGACAGGAAGGGACTGGTCTTATAAACCCACTGGCCTTATTAGATAGACATATACATGCAATGACGCATAACTACCAAACTGATACTGTGTATAAACACAGTATTATGGCATGTAAGGTCAAAGGTACATCTGGTAGGCAACCATGAGGTCTGAAGGCCGTTATCTGTTGTTATTCGCACACCTCGCAGTGTGACATCAGATGTTTGGGCTAATGACAATTAAGCTTTGTGTTGTCCATGTTCTACTTCTATGACAAAAACACACACCTCCAAAAAATTAAACCAATGATATATTACAAGTTATAAATGCTTGAACATTTCTTACCCCCATACTCTCTTCATCAACATGTAGCCTCCTCCTTGCTGCACCTGCACCCACTCCTGGGGATGCGTCTCGCTTCCCTTTCCCCCCCAAGGGGGATGCCACGTCCCTCAGGGCACCCTTCCCAGGGGAGGTACCCCTTCTGGTTATCATCCCAAAAGGCGAAGGGTGTCTCTTGGGGGAGGATGACGTGATGAGACGTTCGGCTTGAGCCGTACGCCTCAAGAAGCTACCGTGCATCTTCTGAGGGGAGGGGGCGCCAAAGTTTGGGACAGTCGAGGCGATGGGTGGGGGAATGAGACTCTGAGATTGATCCCTCTGATGAAGGAAATCAAAGACAGGGGAAAGTTAGTCGTATCTCTTGATACGACTTGAAATAAAGTTTGATGAGCGAAATTCAGTATGGGACAATACAAATCTCATGGAGTTTTCTGTGCTCAATGAAAATGCATGCCTTTAAAATTAGGTCCAAGCAAAAAGTTTTGATGCACACTAGGTGCAAAGTTAAAAGGCATATATTCAACAAAGATATGTCTAAAATGGCCAGATAAACAGAAATCATTTTTAATGTAAAGAGAAAATGTCATTATTAAAATTTTACCTCAGGGATTTGACTGACTGGTGTCTCATCAACCATCTGAAACTGGGTGTCTGTCCAGCCAGGAAGGACCAGTGGAGTCTTCTCTTTCAGTTTGGCTAGACACACCCTACAATAAAATAACAGACGACACTTACAGAGATGCCTAAAAAAGACGTTTTTTTCATGACAAGTACATTCATTCCAGTCGAAATTTTCAGTAAAAGGCATTAATTAGGGGTTTTAATCTTTGTATCAAAGTGCCTTACACTCTCACTTCCCCCTTTTCATTTGGGCTTTAAGCATTCCTGAGACCATCTCAACTCCTTTAGAGTATGCATTTTTTTCCTCACACCCCACCACCAAAGTAAAACACTTGGTAAGCACTGACAAATATTGCTTAGAAGAAACAGATTACCAGCCAAAATGCTGCATGATTTACACTGCAGTGGCTGGTGCCCCGCCAACTCTTTACTTAGCAAATACTTTCAAGGTTGGGCCTGGCTTGTAAATTGTTCCTGTTTACAAAGCTTTTCCTAGTGCTTAGCGAGTTTCTGCTCTGAACTTACTTTAAGCTTTCGGGGTAGTCTAGCGTGTCTGTGGTTGCAAATGTTGCGTTCCAGAACACCAGGGAGTGGTTCTTAATGGCACGCTTTGGGTGCATCAAGCCAACCTCTAGCAGGGAGGAGACACTGGCAAGAAACGTTGAGTCATAAAGCCCATTGTAACGAGTCTGGATTGAGGTCAAAAGGTCAATCCAAAGCTTTTCTAACTTCTGCCATGTCGACACCGGGTAGGAAGTCGACTTTAACGGTCTGAAAACAACAACAAATTATCAAATTTTTTAAGAATGTAAAATTTGTCATCATAAAATGCATAACTACTGGGAAAGAAAAAAAACACATCCTCAAATCAAAGAGCATTTTGGCACAAGTTCATTGAGCTGATATTTTGGAAATATTGTTTGACTAATTTATTTGCAAGGAAAAATCGCAGGGGACCAGTCATGAACAAATTACATTGCATAGTCTTTTGGCTGGTAACCCATTTTAGCTAAGCAAAATTGTTCATGGCTGAGCACATTTTTGTGCCTAACAGCTTGATAAAATTGTCCATCGTTGTTAAAATTTTTTTTTTTACTTACCCTGTACTGTCGTAGAAACATGAGATATGTGTAGCGAGTTTATCAAGCAGAACGGCCATGATGGAAGGTTGGGAGACATTGGTGAAGAGAACACTGAAAATGTTCGCCATTGTGTTGGCTGTTGTAAACGACTGCTGGGAAGTGGAGGACTGGAAGGGGGATGGGTGCAAAGGTGGAAGTAGGAGATAAGACAGCAGAATTTAGATTTTGCTAAAAAATAAGGAGTCAGCAAAAAGAAGCTGGACCCATTGCAGTCGCATCACATGCGGCTACCCTCTGCCAATGGTCTGCCATTTTGGGAGTAAATTGCATGTAATGATTGGGGGAGCGTTTTTGCGGTCGTAGCATGGAAAATATAACTTTCACAACAATATAGTTTTGTCTTATTACAGGAAATTTATATTCAGGGGACCAGTCTTAATCGGTCCGATACCTACAGTTGTACATGTAGCATACTAATGCAGGGAAACTCCTGCTCAAGGAACCAGCGACTGTTTTCACCGGTTCCATATTCAGCATGCAGTTTACTGTAGCATGCGTTTTCCCACCTAAGTGACACAAGATTGCAGCCACTTAGGGTCTACTAGCATGCGGAATAAATATATGTAAATATTGTTTAAAAATAACCTGTTTCACCGAAACAAATTTTGTGAGACGCAACAGTACATGAAGTTTACTTGGATAAAAGTATAAATAAAAATTTTAAAACACATTTCAAATTATTGTTACTATTATTATTTATTGAGCCAAGAACCAACAGACCAATAAAAGTGTCAAACTAATCATGACCCTAAAAAATTACGTCAAAATATTTGGACCAGTAGAAAGAAAAATGGAACATACAGAAAAGAACTTACCTGTGGCAAAAGCCCAGCAAACTTTGACAGCTCTGCCTTTAGCTGACACTGGTTCTCTTCTGTTACCTTGGCAACCAGCTTGACAATTGCCGTTAGGTTACCGAGGGGACGAACCCGCCCACGGCTGCCTCCAGGGGTGTGGACATTTTGGACTGTCGTTTTGACAGTAAAAGAAGAGAAGTCAAAGTTGTTGATGATAACTTGTAGCAGTTGAGCGAGACATTCAACACGCGACGGCGAGTTCTGAAAGAGATTGGGGGAAAGTTATAAAAACTCCTGGAAAGATTAACTTGTGTGCTCAAGTCTCGTCTGTTAAAATCATAAAAGATAGCTGGTCAAAATATAGTGAATTAGTGATTAAACTGACAAATAGTTCTGCTGAAGTATCTGACAAGAATTCAACAGATAACATTGAATTTAACTTGTCATTGTTATTTTGTGACATGCATTCAAAAGGGACCAGTGACTGTCAACACCAGTCCCATGATCAGCATGTGTTACTGTAGCATACATTTTCCCACCTAAGTGACACAAAATGGCTGCCACTTAGGGTCTACAAGTATGCCGATCTTTACATTTCCCCCCAAAACAAACAACCTTTTATCTCTAAACATGCCATAACATTTGGATGCAAAATTGTCTGTGAAGACAAACCAACAAATTCCATGGCCCCTTTTTACACTAGACGAATCGCCTGGTTGACTCCATCACTTTGGTGGCAGCAGTGGGATTGTGCTTGAAAATCTCCCGATAACCCAAATAAAGGATAACTCAGACATAACACATACCAGTGGTCTACTTTCTAAACATGTTAGAATTTTTGTGCAAAGCTCCTCACAACCAAGGTTTGAGTCGGCTGTGGTTACCACTGCGGCACAGCGAGCAAATGCCTGGTATAACTCTGCCCATGTTTTCAGAAGCGTTTTGGTCGTCATCTGAAAACAAATAATAACATAAGTTTTATATCAAATTTATGAAACGATGAAAGAAAAGGCAAAGGAAACTTACTGTTTTTTCAAACGAAGAACATGACTTTTTGTGTTTACATTTACCTGCGGCAGGGTACCAGTATCACAGAGTACCAGGTGCTGAATTGGGAGCATCAGACTGGCATACATCGTGCTGAAGTCATGGTCCAATGAATCTCCCTGGTTCACTTCATTGGTCTGTGAATACAATCAGAAATGGTGACCGGTAAACAAAAAAGAAGAAACAAATTTGGTGCAACTCTTGTAAGTGGAAAATGGTGACCGTATGAAGCACAGAATTCTATGGTAAGCAAAACCATGAAATCTGGCCAAGAATTTTTTTATTTTTTTATGGCTCACCTCAATAATATGGCCAAGTAGTGGATACACAATACAGCTCCAGATTCTCCACAGCAACTCTTTGTTGCTTAGGTCAAACGCCGCCTTGTCGACAAGATGCAAGACGGAGCCCGAAAATCCAAGGACAGTTCCGGGCACGGTCAGTCCGCAGTCAACTAATGTCTCAAGCACGCAGAAAAATCTGACAGGATAAAAAAAATAAGCCAATGGTTTTAAACCTTTGAAAGAGGCAGTCCAAATACACTGTTCTTTGAAAAATTATGTGTCAAAATTTATCACTTGCTCTTGCACTCAGCACTAATGCTAAAAATAGAAGCTTAGTACTTGGATCTCAGACATCAGATAAAAATCAGATCTAACGTACCCGCATGTACTAGTACAAGCTTTATTCTTACCTTTCGTCGCTCGCTCTAACTAACATGCCTGGACTTAGCAGCAGTTCGATGAGAAATAATGCTGGTGTTCCCTGAAAGTAACAATTTTTTTCACAAAAATCTTTTAATTTAGGTTTAGGTTGAACAAAGACAAATTTGAATAGAGCAGGATTTGAACCTGTGACCTCCAGATTACTGTGCCGGCACTCTACCAACTAGCCAAGTCAGAAGCCATTCAACCTGTACTGCCGTGTAGCCAGGGATCATACCAAAGTTTCTAATACAATCTTTTTTTTCTGAGAGTTCCAGTTAACTTTTCTTTCCTAAATTAAGTTTGACGAGAGCTTTTTTTTTCTCCACCGAGTATAAAGTGCTTATCAAAACAACAAAACTATTCTGAAAAGATGAATTTGTTTGAACTTACGTGGAGCAGTCCAGCATTACCAGTGTGATAAGACGAAGAACCTAAGACATTCTTTGGCAGATTACTGACGGCTTCCAAAAATTTCTGTATAAAAAATGTCAGAAATTATTTTGCGTTACAATACATCATTGGTGACTAACTGAAGTTAAAATATGTGAGAAAAAAGTTTTGGGGCAAATTTCACAAAGCAGCTTTAAAAAGCACAAAACTAGCTCAGCATTATAAAAATTGCTTTGCTCAAAAAGGGTTACCAACTAAAATACCATGATATATGTATTGCTTCTGGTTGGTTCCCAGCTTATTTGTGCTTAACAATGCTGTAAAATTTGTTAAGCATTATAGACTTTTCTCACCAGTAATGTCTGCGGAGACAGAGCACTTGATCCCACAATGCATTGCAGGCTTGACAGGAACTGCGTCAGTACCTCCACACTGTCTTTCTTGGTTGCTGTGGTGACCATGTCGCTGACATGTATGACGAGGGAGTACCAAAGCTGGAACAGCAGCCCCTCTGTTGACAAATCAAAAGTTTATTATTTCACGACTTCAAAATTCTCAGTCGATGAAAATTATTGTCAAAATAATTTCTCAATGTTCTGAAGCCTTATTTCGGACTCACCTTCGAGTTGGTCGCCCAGGTTACAAACAACATCTCTCACCAATGGGATTAGTGTGGTGGACAGTTTGATGAAAATTGTGGATGAGGTGATCACTGGATGGTTCAGAGAACCTAAGGATTGAAAAAATAGGAACAAAACTCAAAATTGATAAATAAGAAAAGGAAGAAATAGAGAGAAAACAAAGAGAAGCTTTTCCCAACTAAGAACCTGCAAAAAACCATAAAACTCAACAGTAGAATTTGAAACATAACCAGTCAAATGATTTTAAGCGCAAAATTTTGTAAATGCAAGAGTGCAAGACCTTGTTTAGCAAGAAAATTATTGCTTAGCAGAAAATCGTTACTAGCCAAATGGAAATGACCTTTCAATTGTTGTGATTGGTACCCCGCTGAATTTTTGCTGAGCTGGGCAAGAATTCCTGATTAGCAGCTTTAAGAAATTCTGCCCAGAAACTAATAAATTCAAAATCAAGCTTACTTATTGTGAAGTTGTAAGTAGGGGCTGTGCCGACGGCCTCACTGGGCATGCCCAGAATTCGTGCCAGCATCTCCACTCCCTGAAGCTGGACTGACTTGAACAATGGGTGCGTTGCACTTCCAGGTGTGCCGGGCGGTAGGCTAAGACGTGGTGTTGTCGGGCTGGCCATAGAAAACAGTGGTCCTGGATAACAAAGGGGGCAAACGAAATTGTTCTTTGTTTTAGTAGAAATCCACACCAGTTAATATCCAGGAGATGCCATTTTGTTTTTCATCCATTCAAATTACTATATCCAAAGTGAGGCTCAAAGGGATACAAGCCTTGCCCCCATTTCACTAATTTGGTCCATACCTGCTCTGTGAAGTGGTGTAGTTAACCCTTGTCTTAGGCCTGCACCATTTGAAACCAAAGGGGTGCCTGGACACTGTGTTCCACTGATGTTGATATTGAGGGCTAGCGCAAACTGTAGAAGAGGAGCGCAAACCTTCACAAAAGAAAAACAGACAATTACATTAATTTCACAGAGGGATCAAGAATTAAATTGTTTTTTAATTAAAATAAATCAAAACCAAGTAATTTTGTCTCTAATCTTTTTGTAAAATATACTTTGTTGTAGACAAAAACTTCGAGAAACAATCTTTGAAAAGTTAGTCCATCTGAGTTTTCTTTTTGTACATCAACAATTAATAGAAAGTTATTTGAGCCCCTGCATTGAAGTTGGTTGAACCTACCTGATCAAAGTTCATAGCAGCTTTGGGCCCTAGCCTGGAAACCAGATACCACCATGTGTCCAACTTCGCCTGGGCTACAACCTCTTTCTTAGCGTTGGTTGCTCTCAGGGGTTGCAATATGAGTTTTAATCTCTTTGCGTTGTATAGGACATCTAGTAGAGGGAAAGAGGTTGAGAAGCCCATACAAGGTTAATTTTCACAGATGCGAAAAAGGACTAAGAATTCAAGAACTAAAGTGGGGTTGAATTCGACCTGGGCACTTAAAAATTACCAAAAATAGTTTTAAAAATCAGCTGCCCCACCCCCAGAAAATCTTATGTTTAAGGAGGTATCCAAATTAGCCGATACAGCTACGGCTATGACTGTTGCTAAGGGTGTTGTTAAGGCTGTCCTATACTTCAACACATGATGATGCAGCAATCCAGCTGAAGCCGCCAATTACGACAAGGCCTTCAAGTAAAATTTCAAACAGCGCCAAAATAATTTCTGCACAGAACAGTGCTGTGTATCAAAAAACTTTTCACAGTTGCTTCATTTTAAAATAATATTTGTCATAAGCATTAGATATACAGATGGACAAAATATTCTTCTTCTTCTAAAGCATCTTGACGAACCTGTTTCGATGGCGAAGTTGTCGATGAGGACCTTCCAGGAATCAAAGGAGGCTTTCTTGACGTCAGATGAGACACTTTTGAACCCCTGTTCTACCACTCCTAGGAGACAGTTGATCAAGCCACCTCCCTTATGCAGTGTCTTCGAAATAATAATAACGGTTATTTATTAGATACCATCTCACTCCTTAAGGGTATGCAGTACCAGCAACCAAATAGCACACTGCATTAATGCTAAAAATAGCAGCTCAGTATTGTGACGTCATGCAAGGACCCGGATCTCAGAATACATGTCAAATTGCATTGCACTAATGTTGTGGACATGCATTCAAAGCCAATGTCAGAGTTTTATTTTTACCTGTGTGTACTGTACTACTGGGGCCTGGGGTGCTGATGCCCTGATCCCAAAAGTTTGTCCGTCATCCAAGTATTTTGAGCAAAAAGTGAAGTCTTAGTGGGGAGTGATATTGGACAAGGAAGGTCATTGAAAAAATCATATCACAAACTTGATCCAAGCCTTACCTTTCCAAGGAGGGTCACAAAGATCCTCCACATCTTCAAGACGTGAATCTCGCATTTGTTCCCAAACAACTTCAGCATCCCCGGCACCAAGGTCGTCTTCAGCTCCACCACCAACCCAGGCAAGATCTCTGGCTGGTGCTTCATCAACGCTGGTAGACCGAGGTCCATTGCAAACGCAGCACGCTCACAGATCTTGTGGGCGGAGCGGACGACCAGCGGGAAGAGGAGTTTGCCCCAGCGAGCTGCGTGGTTCGGAATCTCATCCGGGAGTCCCTCTAAGAGTCTGGTAGTAAGTTAAAGGTAGAAACACCCTTATTTTTTTGGTGTAAATTATTTGGGAGTTGGGTTAAAAATCCAACCAACAAATCACCTACAGTCCTAGTTTCCTCTTCCTTTCACTGCAAAGTTTTTTATCATACTTACTCCGTAGGTTACGTAATACTACTAATAATATAACACTCAAAAAGCGCAATGTATCCACCTTACATGTAGAGCAAAAACAGATATACAAGATACTTAAATTAAACTGTGCCGTTACAGGATATGTCATGAAATGGGTTTTGAGGGAAGTTTTGAAAGAGTTGAGGGATGAAATGGAGCAAATGTTTTGAGGAAGGCCGTTCCAAAGACGAGGGGCAGCAATACAGAAAGATGTTACTCTCCAGGAGTGATAAGATCTCAGACTGGTCAGACATGTTGACTTGCTGAAAGACCGCTCGACTGGGGATTATAAGGCCTGGGGATTATAAGAGTAAGGGGTAAGAGGGGTGGGGAGAGAGCTGGGGCAGGGGTGTAGAGGCTCAGGCTCACCTTATAATGACATTAGCTGCCTCATACTCCACGGTCATCGACTGGAGTTCACCCTGAACCAGAGAATGCTCCAAGGCACACAGTATTGAGTGAATCTGCATCATTGATTCAGAAAAATAATCCATGTTAAAAATATCAAGATTTCAGCAACCATTATAACCGTGTCTGACTCAAGTGACTTTTGGCTACGGCTATGGCCATTTGGCTGTTTCAGAAATGTTTGCTTACATAGAAATCATTGGAAAGCGTAAACTCAGGACTTGACCTTTACTTTGACACTTTTGGTCAAGTATTGTAGCTGTTTGTGGCTGCTATAAGCCTTTTGGTTACAAGCCACTTGTGGCCGCTATGCAGGGTTTACACAAATACCTAGTCTTAGGCTGTATTCAAATCAGCGGCTTCAGCTATAGGTACGACTGTTGCTAAGGAATCATCTACCTCAACGCATGATGGCTTGGCGATCCAGCCATAGCGATTATTTCGGACACAGCTTAAGCTAAGCCTTGCATTATGAGGCCTGGTATTATTTTCTGACTTTAGTGAAAATGGAAATTGTTCTAGTTTCCTGACTCATTCTCATCCATACCTCACTTTGGATGATCTGTTGGGGGAAGTTCTGCTTGGACAGGCACCAGAGGGCACGAGTGCAGGTGCTCTTGTCTTTAGTTTTCAGCAAAGAATTGCAGAGCGCTACAAGGATAAACAAAGAAACAATCACCAACTATAAATTAATGTTTAACCCTCCTACTGTCTGACCATCCAATATCATGAACTTTGGCTTTGAATGATAAACTATGCCAGCCTGCAATATGGTATGTGGTGAATGTATCTACATAGTGCACAGTTAACCCTCCTACAGTTTTACCATTCAATACCATCCACTGTGGCTTGAATTGACAGATAAAATATGCCAGCCTGCAGTATATCATGTGGTGATTGTTTCTTCACAACACTAAACCACACTACACACAGTTGATTCTGTGCACAGTTGCGCCACCATACACAACCCGTGCGGTCGAATGGTTTTATATGGTTGTCAACTAAGAGTACTAGGAGGGTCAATTTTATTTTCTGAATCCGTCAAATCTAACATTTTCATTTCTCTCTTGCAAAATCAAAAGCATCAAAGAGGTACTGCAACTACAAGTATTTGTGAGGGATCATTTTTGATTTAATTATTTTGATTTTGTTTCTTCTGGAACAAAATTGCTTACCCTTCATAATAGTGCTGGCATCTTCTGGGGTAAAAGCTCTACAGTAAAAGAACAAAGAAAAATCACACAATAGTAAAATTTTTGAATTTAAACTTTATATTTTCTTGTACAATCATTGGTGGCCCATTTTCAAACCTTGTCGGTGACAGTATTCAGAGTCATTCCTGACAAAAAGGTCCGAAACTAGGATCCAAATTTTAGGAGGTATGTTAAAAAGCTGACATTTCCACCTTTTGGTAACCTCTGGAGTTATAGATTTCAAGGAGCTTCAGGGAACAGTATCCTCAGTTCTAGACAAGCAGATCAGAAACCATGACACATATTTCTATCTGAGGAAAATTTGAGCAATTTGTTCACCAAACAGTCACCAAAAAACCCAACCCCAAATTAGGATGAATTCAGATTAAAGTCTGAAATTTCTCTTCCCTGTCATTAACACTTGTGTAAAAGCTCTCATAAAACCAGATTCAGCAGAAGTTGTGGGCAATTATAGGATCAATCACAGGTCTGATACTTTGCTCTTGTACGGGTAGGGCAGTTTTTCCTTGGTGAAAAGGCACCTCTGAGGAAAATTTAAATTTCTACTGGAACACTACCAAGGGGAAACAAGGCAATGACCAGGGGTATGGAGGCAATTTCTCATAGACCCGATAATGCACATGACCGTACAAGCTAATGCCCTCATTGACAGGCCTGGAGTTACAGGGAGGCGACGGAGGCCATGGCCTTTGTTGCCCCTGGTCTTGGCCCATGTGCTTCTTCAAAAGTTTCCCATAGACTTTAAGATTTTCCATTGAAAGTGCCCTTTGCAAAATGGAAATGGCCTTGCCCTCTCAAAGATGAAGTTCCTGGCCTATCATTGGCTGAGAGTTGTGTGCATCAAGTACACGCTTCCAACATTTGACCTCAGCAATGGAGGCCAATAATGCAAGGGGTCTACTGAAGCTTCAGGTCTGCAATCCGAAGCCCCGCCCCCCTCCTTACCTGGATATGTCCGGGAGATGGAGACAGAATCCAAGAGCTTGCAATGCAGCTTGGGTAAGCTCGGTATCGTCATGCATGATATCAACACTAACAATGCAAGTCAACTGCGCTGTGTGCTGGCACACCTCACGAGACACCGAAGCATCTTTGTCGCTTTTAAGACGTCTGCAAAATAAGTGTAAAAAAAAGGGATGTCACTAGTGTCTGAAGAAAAAAAAAAAAAAATAAGAGCAACTTATAGATTAATAAAAATGCAGTATAAAGTCATACTTTTCTATGTCCTCCCCAAGTAATATGAGGGGAGTGACAAAGAATTTTACTGGATTAGTTTTTCTTTATGTACGTTTACTATTACAAGACATTTTGGCAATTTTTGTAAAATATTATTTTCCCCAATGTTTTATTAAGTGGTTAACTAGTCAAGAAGCAATTGCCTGTGACAAGTCTCACCACTGTGACCCTGATTCAATTGCCGGCAAGGGCTATGAGTAGAGTTGTGCATTGGTTCAATCCCGAGTCTCAAGTTTTTTCCTTTTTTAAATTACTTCTGATCTCTGGCTGTGCTCCATGCTCATATATTGGTCGATGTGGCTGGCTGCCAAAAGCACCCTTTACATGCCTGCAGTTCGACCATGTCGTAGATGCATCCTTTACTGCGAGTAAGGATGATTAGCCTTCCAAGTTATTATTATTACCCAATTGGGTACATGTAAAATGTTTTTAAAAACACAAACATTTTAACATGAATGTAATGATTAATACTTACTCAGACAGGGTAAGGTAGGCACCAACTTTCTCCTTCAATGGCCCTCCCTTTCCCTCTAATGTACTTAGGAGGGGGCTGAGACTGGATGCCTTGGTACGGATTGAACCCTGATCATCATTGCAAGATGCCGTGACCATCATGGCTCCGTGGATAGGTCGAAAGAAAGGCTAACAATGAATAATTTTCCTCAATGGTTTGGTAGAATCCTATAATTATTCATTAGTAATAGAAGGAGAAATGATTATGTGTCAGTTTGTAGAACTTAAAAATGGGTAAAATTTCTGTATCAGACTGCCACTTTTTCCACTCATTTATGAAATAAAATAACATTTTATTCAGGGCTCAAATTTTGGGAAATATCCACAAGACTGCAGGGCTTGTAGCTCAAAATTGTTACTGGACCAGAATTTATTTTACAAGACCAGAATCAAAATGAGTTGAACAAGCACTAAGAAGAGAACATCTATCTCATTTGTAATGATTTGTCTCATGTGAAGTACTTCGAATTGAAAGTTATTTATCAGACTCATAGTCAAAATTTTCCCACAAAAATATTTACAGAATGAGTCAGCCTTAGTATTAATTAATAATAAATATTATTATTACTCAACAGAAAAACACAAGAACACCAGGCTTGTCCGGTTATGAGTTTACTGGCCCAATGTTAAATGAAATCACTGGTCCAGTGTTAAATTCAAGCCCTGTTATTTTACTCCAATGAGAAACTGCTTTTTTTTGGTAACAAACAATGACTGAGTGAAAAAGTGGCAGTCGGAAATGGGCCTTTTTCCCAGAATTAGAACCTGAATATTGCACAGATTAGTAAGATTAAAAAAAAATAGGCCCTTGTTTGCTTGGCATTTGCAATTAATGCTAGCTAAAATGTAAACAATTTGCAAAATGGTGATGAAAAGTTTCAAAACTTGCCCATATGAATAGGCCACATTACAGAGTACTAACATACAGTAATCAAAATGTGTACACGTGATGTTCATGTGAACAACAGGGAACACTGTACTGTCCTAAAACACTGTAAAACGAGAAAACAAATTGTTGCTGCCACGACGTGCCATCACTATTTTTACACTTTATAAATCGACAAACAACACATGTTGTGTGCCCTTTTAAGATACAAGGGATCGAAACACATCGGCAAAGAAACATTCAGAAATACTATTTCTTTGACCAACCATGTGATGTTGACAAAATATAGTATTACTACTTGGTACTTGTCCGGAAACTAGAGTAGACGTCAACATAAAACACAATATAATCGGCAATTTTTGCAAAGTCTCCGCAGAACTAACAAATACAATATTGACATATTCTACCTCCTACTTGTCTGCTTACACCGTTCCGTCCATCGAGGCAAAGAATGTGAGACTTGTTTAATTATACATCAATAGAAATCTTACATTCTTAAAACTCACGAGCTGATGAGACTGTACGCTGTCTGCAGTGGACTTTTCCCGCGAACTTGTCCAGGCATGATTTCCAAGGCGCGCCAAATCAATCGCTTGGAATAATAACGTGTAGTTCGTGTCAGTGTTATGTGTGCGAAAAGGAATTACGAACTACTTGTTGTGAATACAAATCGTCCACATTCTTTGTTTTCACTCAATAATCGAGGTGTATTGAGAGGAAATAAGTATGTAAAAGTCAACATTATAATATTCACACTTTGAATTCGTATACAAATTCGGCAAAACATTTATCATAACTGTAGTGTAAACTTTGAAAGTTCTTAATAAGAGCGATGCTACCTCTCAACAATAGAGGGCGACATTTAAGCAGACCGTTGCAAAAAACACAGACTGTTGTGTAGCTGTGAAAAAAAACATGTCGTAGACTTGCGCAAGTCTACGACATGTTTTTTTCTTGCATAACATTTTGGCAGACGAGTAGGCCTCGTTTACAAAATCAAATCAGTCTCTCCATCCATTGAGTTAGAATTAACCTCTTTCACACTCAATCCATCATTCATAATTCCTCTATAAACTGGATAATTGTTATTGCTAACTTTTGCACCAATCAATCTTCCCACCTCCCTCTGTAATTTTCCACAAAAAATAGTGACTCATTCTACCCAATCATTTTACCAACTCTTTTTACCGTTTGGCTAGAGCGCCCTCATTTGGGGCTATTTTACACCAAGCATAAACGACGGACGACGTCCGTCGAATGTTTAGTATTAATTAATCATCAATGATACCGAGTTCGTGCATGGAAACGAGAGACGCTATTTTGCCTGGCAATAGAAATTGGTAAGTATTACCGTTTTATCGAGGGTGAATTATAGTGACAAGTGTTATGTTAACCATTAGCTAGGCATGTGTAGGAAATGTTAAGTGCTGTTGCTGGACAGGGCAGAAGGATAAGAACGGTGGCGGTTTGTTACTGCACGACGCCTTTCCATGTCAATCATTCAAAAGTGCTGCTACGCTAGTATATAGTTAGTATATAATAGTATCCGTAAGACAATCCATGCTAAACTATATTTTTTGTAACATTGCTAACCTTCCGAGTATGAATGACATAACATAATACAAATCCATGGTGCATGCGCAAGCTGGCTGCCCAATTTTCTTGCTTACCTTGGTATAAAAATAAAATAGGCTTATGCTTAAGCAAGTTATTCTGCATGCTATTGCTAATGCTAGTGTAGTAATAGTAGCTAAAGTTACATTATAATAGTAATTACTAGTTAGCACAAAAATCATGAAAATGTTCTTAAAAATGAAAAATAATATTAGCTGTTGCAAATTGCTTACCAACCAAAAGGACCTATGGTATAAATGCAAAAAAATAGTAAGTGGCCTGACGTTTCGACCCTAGCGGAGTCTTTCTCGAAAATGTTCTTACCGTTTAATAATAATTATAAGCAGCGCTATGAAACTGGCCCCGGTCTTCACTGAAGTGTGGTACTGGTACTGTGGTAGGTAGGCTACTGGCTGGAGTGGTAATGACCGTGGGTTGGTGGTTGGCCACTGTTAGTAATTAATGGACTGAGCCGAAGGTTTAAATTGCCAGTATTTTAAATACCTTTACCTAAAAAAAAAAAAAAAAGTGTACAAATAACCCCCCCAATTTTTTTTTGTAGAACTGTTCTAATAATAATTAATAATTGTTCAAACCAAGTGTCATTGTATTGTTTGAAGGTTGTTAATTTTTTTGCGTGGGACCTAATCTTTTACACATTTGAACTATTACTGGTATTTGCAAGAACTAGACTATGCAAGCTTTAAAATTAAACATCACTCTAAATTAATACTTTGATTGATGTTTGGCGTTTTATGTAAAGTATTTGCGTTGTGTTGGTTTCATGCGCAAACCAGCTACTACCTTGAGTTGATACATTGTCTGCCCAGAAGACCTATTAGATGGCTGAGTGTTGTCTGTCGTGCATCACTTTGTTTCCAAGGGATCAATGTATAAGCAACATCAATGATGAAGTTTCACATAGCCTGAAGTCTCTGTCTCTTAGTCATTGTCAAAAGGCTGAAAAACAGTGACAGAAATAAATGTTTATTGCACTGCAGTCCAACAAAAACACACACACTGTATTATTACATAATAAACCGGAAGTGTAGAAAAAACAGCTAAATTTTTTGTTCACCCTCGCTGTGTTTCAAAAAGTTGATTCAGAAAACAAAATTGTACAAATCTTGCCAGTCTAAATGTATAACATAATACCCATGCATTGGTGGCCATCGCTGAAGCCAAACAATGGAAACGTGCACAGGTGTATGCGCTGCGCACAACTAACGCACAACTCTCAGCCAGTGATCTGTAGGTCTTCCTTTTGACCTTATTGTGGGCGTCATTTGAGCTAGTGACGTCATATGCAAGGTGTCTAGTTACATTCCCTAGTCAAAATGCGAATTGGACAATATGTTTTACTTTAACATATTGGCATCAATATTCATGACCATAGGACTTGGGCAAAAGTAGCAAACCCTCGATGTATGTATTCGTTTGTGTCAATATTCATGACTTAGGGCACAAGTCGTGAAGTTTGTCATGTTTTTGTGTCAACATTCAGGACTTGGGGCTCAAGCCGTGAATTTTGTCATTGATCAATGTCACTACATTTGTATTTATGCTAAATGTCCCTTCAGGGCCACCATAACCAAGGCCTTTATTACAATTAACAGATTATCATGAGCTCCTCACACCTCATTATATTCTACGTTTGCCATCTTGACTCAAAACATAGGCCCCTATACACCCAGTGTACTCTTTGGAAGTGTCTATTCAAAGTGGAGTGCTTCAACGTTTTTAAATCAAGTTGAATTGATTTTGTAATAATGAAGAAGGGAAGGACAATTTCAGCGTTTGCAATTTCCTTTGTGGTGTACTCAACAAATTTTTGGGAGGGAAATACATCAGCTTGTGAAACCTTTAATGGTAAGGCCAGAAATCCATATGTATCTGTCATGCGTTGTGCATTATGCGTAATGTGCAATGCGTAAAAATATTCATTTTTACGCATTGCATGCTACACATTATAATGCTCAAGGCATGACGGCCACATGGATTTCTGGTCTTTTGTTGCTTGAGATTTGTCACCCATTTTATTAGGCCAAGTAAAAAAAACAACCCAACAATTTCTCGTCTGACAGGCTCTTTATGATGAAAGGAAGGAGGCAGTCCCCCTATTTTTATTTCTTATCTTTCAGACTTAAAAAAACAAAACAAATGCTGCCACTTAGGAATTTGATTACATTAATTAATCCAATAAAAAGGAAATTACAAAAAATCAATATCAAGGTAGCAGTGGAAAAGGGAGAGGGTGAGAACGAGAAACCATTTTTCTTTTTTACTTGGCCTGAAGGCCCTTGCTGAATTTGATATATTATGTATCTAGGGCAGAGAAATAAGGAAACAGGTATCATCAGGGCCAAGATGGTTAAAGGTGCCGTTATGCGCTACATCATTAGCTACAATTATGTTGTTGCTTTTTAGGGAACCATTGGTGTAAATACAAGAAAGATTAATAATAATAATAATAGTCCCATCCGATCCCGTTAAGGTGATCCCGTGGCTGCCGCTTCCCAGGTTGTATAATAAACTTGGGTGTGATCCCTGGCTACACGGCAGCTAACGGTTGAATGGCTTCTGACTTGCATCCCCGAACAAAGATATTGACTAATAGGGAGACCGCCAACATAGGGCTGGATAGCTCATTTGGTAGAGCGCCGGTACGTACATGTAAACCCGGAGGTCAGTGGTTCAAGTCCCGCTCCAGTCAATTTTTGTTTTGTTCAAACCCAAATTAATTAAAAAATTTAATTAGGACAAAGAAGTTTCAGACTTTTATCTGAATTCAGACTTTTAAGTCAGCCTGGTAAAGAAAATCAACAATAATTGTTCCCACCTTTGAAGAAATTCTGCTCCTTGATCTACTTCTCCAATGCTGAGGACACAGTTCCTAAAAGCTCTGTGAAATATAAACCTCAGGGGTGTACCAAATGGTGCAAATGCCATCATTTCAACATACCTCCGAAAATTTGGATCCTAGTTTCAGACTTTGTTGTCAGCAATGACTCTCACCCTGAATATAATTAAAGCCACAGACATAATATGGCTCAAACTGTTTTCTTATTCAAAGGGGGGGGGGTGCTGACCTATACAAACAATTCCAGCAGTCGGTTGCATAATTTGAACAATTCCAGCAGTTGGTTGCATAATTTGAACAATTCCAGCAGTTGGTTGCATAATTTGAACAATTCCAGCAGTTGGTTGCATAATTTGAACAATTCTAGCAGTTGGTTGCATACATGTGTAATTTGAACAATTCCAGCAGTTTGTTGCATAATTTGAACAATTCCAGCAGTTGGTTGCATAATGTGTTAATTGAAAACTAAAAGATTGAATGGATTTACTCCAACCAATCAATGATTTGTCATACAGCACTAGACCCAGAGAGGATCATGTATGGTGTGGTAAATCCCATTGCTCATTTGAGCTTGCCTGCTGGACCGAACCAAACATTAAATTCATTCTCTGAAATGGTCCATTGTCAGTAAACCATGACTTGCTAAATGGCCACATTGAATACCAGTCATAACAAGTGATGAGGTCACTCAAGGAGAACTACATTCAAGGTTGTGGGTGAATGCAGGATTTAAGAGGTGTCTGTACTCTGTATACATTTAGCTTTGCCACTTTTGTTGACAAAAGGGCGCCCAGCTCTATGGCCCAATTTGAAACAATGGTTTTGGCTTAAGCTCTGGCATTTAATTTGAAACCATACACTTTTGGTATGGGACTTCAATAAGGCTGACATTGCCAGACTATGGTTTTTGAAAATTGGTCTAACTTTTACTTTGGCAGTGTAAACCTTTTCAAAACCTTTTGATACAAGGAAAGGAGGGGCACTTTTTTTTGAAGGGAAAGCCTGATGTGGTATTTCGGAAGAGTAGATTAACTATTTAGCTGTTCCGACTTAGTAGTCTGAACAGCTATATTTTTCGTCAAGAATTTTGTTTGTTTTTCTCATTGTTTTATTTATTTCTGCCAAAATCCCATAGGATCTGTACATGTATAAATGTTGTGTCCTCCAAAAGTCATACTTAGCAGCTTTAACGTCTGGTTATTATCTTAATCTCTAGATTTCAATGTTAAACGCACCATGCAACCATTCTGTGAAACTTGGAATAGCAGTTAATGTTTTGCGAGGGATTTGGTGCATGGTTCTATCTGACTTATTTTGATTGCTGTTTGAATTGTATGTTGGGGTCTTCAAATGCTAGTGTACTTTTTCTCAACTTTGACATTATTTCAAACAAATATTTTCTCTGGCATATTGGTACTGGTACAAACTTTATAATCAGTGAGCTTTCAGATTGAAAACTAATCAGTTTTGAAAGTTTCTAAAACACCCGTAACATGAACTACATTATAAATCCATAAACTCTCAACACAGCCAATTCGCAAAAGTGGGCGCTTACAGGCAGTCAACGGCTCTTGGCGTTATGATGATTGATGTTCATGCAGATTACCCAAGAAGCCAGAAAACCCATTTAAAATGCTCATAATTTCTGTCATGGTTAAGTACTGTTCACCAGTTAATTGCGGTCGGATTAATTAACAAACTCTAATACACTTACATGTACATAGGCTGAGCCATGTAATCAAGCTCACCTGCTAATGGCCATGACAGGAGTTTGGAGTCCTTTGCCAGGCACTTGTCTGGCAGATTTATTGTTGTCGAAATGTATGTTATGCAACCTCTTTTCCGCTATTATAGGAAATATTTCATAGCTCGGTCAAATAACAATAGGTAACTATTCAAGAGGACATCGTTGGTTTTTCAATGTAAATTCATTCAGATCCTGGTTTTTGTTTCAGCAATTCCTTGGTTTGATCAACCTCATCAAGTAAAATGGTAAACAGTAAATAACTTCCTTTTTCATATTTATTTGAGGGACTTTGTTTTAACACATTAAAACCTAAATTCCTTAGTTTCAGAGACCCTCCTGGATGTACAAGGGCTGGAATTTTGCACTTGACCACATGCAAGAGGCCAGTGGTTTCAGTGTTAGGCCAATAAGCTTATGACTGGAAAAGTCTGATGGTCTTGTGTTTTTTTATTGCATAACAATACATGTACCTTGTTTGTAATATCTTGAACAGAAACAATTTATAATTTGGGGTTAAACAAAGAAAAGTTGACTAGAGCGGGATTTAAAACAGCAACCTCCGGAGTAACGTGCAGGCACTCTACCAACTGAGCTATCTAGCCCTATGTACATGGCGGTCAATATCTTTGTTCGGGGTGCCAGTCAGAAGTCATACAACCGTTAACTGCCGTGTAGCTAGGGGTCACACCCATTTTTACGATACAACCTGGGAATCGGCAGCCAAGGAATCGCTTTAAGGGGATGCAACTTTTTTATTTCAAATATTCAAAAGTAATAATACCTTTTAATTCTATTGAGTAATGAAGTATTCTAAAACACTCAAAGAGACAAATGAGTAAAATCTTCTTGTACTGTCTAGCTATTGTTCAAAAAAGAAAGAAGTATTTTATCAGGAATCAGGAAGCTTTTTTCTCGTTATGATTCTTGTCTTGTACAAACATTTCTGGTAAAAATTTTGAGCTACATGTACATGTACAAGTCCTGCAGTGGATTTGACTCCAAATTTGAACCCTGGATCCAGGCATCATTATTTGGAAGTAGACCACAAGCTCTGTAGATACATGTAATATAATGTCAAAAACAACACAATAGAAAATCACATGTAAATTGTACATAATACAGGTGTTTGTATTAAAATACGCCGTACATGTAATTAATTTACTGAGTTGTGACCGTGCATTTTCCATTTATAAATCCATCATGTGGTAATAAGAAAAGAGACGGTGATCTTCACTGTGTGTGAATCAATCAATTAATCCATCCTTTATGCACTGTTTGCTCTTGAGTTTATTCAGTGCATAGAGCCTTGGTTCTCCCCATTTTCATTCGTTTGGCGGGGGGGGGGGGGGGGGAATGGGGTGTGTCTTAGACACAAATTAACAAAGTTCCTTCAAATAATTTACATGCACAGTCCTACTTTGTTCTTTAGAGGCAGGTTTTATTTTTATAATATGTAGTTCTTAAAAGCGCTTTATCACACCGAGGGCATCTGGAAAGCGCTCATTATTTCCCTACAAGGTACGTGTTGTATGGGGAGCTGTGATCCAAATGTTAGACCCATTTTTTCACATAGTACCATGTAACAGTTTACAAGGTGTAGGTGCTGTGGTGCAATCTGCAGCCAGCCATACCAGAAAACACTGGGGCAAACCCCTTCTCTTAATTAACGATAAGTGTCCAGGGGTGGATTTCACAAAGAAATAAGACTAGTCTTATCTGAAGTTAGGACCAGTAACTAGTCTTAACTTAAGACTAGTCCTATCTCCTAGCATTGCCTAGGACTAGTCCTACATGTAAGTTAGGAAGGGTTTTGTGAAGTCGACCCCAGGTCTTCACAAATCACTAAGATTCATCTTTAAGATGAGTTGTCAGTATTGCCATAATAGTTTGTATTGTGACATCTAACTTTGCTTAGCAATTGAGATTGATACACAGCTTTTAAAGATCAATCTTAGCTCTTTCTGAAATCCACCCCTGGGTTCTTTTACGTGCATTCCACAACACACGGGACCTACGGCTTTACGCCCAATCTGAAGGACCAAGCAATAATGGATGAACCCACACTCTGCTGATCACAAACACCAGAGCTTGAGGCACGGCTCGACCATGATATTCCAACAGTAAAAGGGCAGCTCTATGAGGGAAATTTAAACCTCTACTGGCATTTTTCAAAGGGGCACGATGGAGGCACTGACAAGGGGCAAGGAAGAAATTGTCTCTTTTGCCCCCATGAAGTGTCAGGCCTACACATGCCAGGAGATTCCAAAGCGACCCCCGTTACACTGAACACCAGAAATCCTGTTTTCCCAAATGATTCTCTTGACTTGATCTGTTGGTAATTTGTATGTTATTGGCAATGACAATATTCAATGTAACATGTATCACTAACATCAATCGGAATACCAAATTTCTAATACCAGGTGGTTAATGTAATGCCAATCACCGTGGGGTTGTTCATATGTAATGTCATGAAATGACTTTCTTGAGATTTTGTGATACAGGCCTGTGATTTTGGCAGTATTTTTCTTTGATCTCCCTTCACCCTCAGATATTCTTGAAAGAGGTGATGCCTACAGCACTTGTTTTGACTCAACCTCTAGATTTATATTTGTGGCGATGTAGAGAGTCTGTAAATCTCTTAAATATATAGCACGTGGTATAATCAGGGGGCTTTGTATTTTCACTCTTATCAATGTGGTGCACGCTCCCTAAAACCCCACAATATTGTGTTGGTTTTTGTTGTGCTGTGGGTCTGAAGTGTGGCATGGGCACTGAGGTATAAAGACTACATGTATGTGTCTTTCTATTAATATGCTGGCCTACATTCTAGGCCTTGGCTTCATTGCATAAGCTACAATCAGAGACTAGCCTTACTGTGTTTTCATTCTGTGTTTACATACTACCATGGCAACCGTGGCAGAAGCGTCAATACGGAATACAGAATACACATTGCGTGTGAGAAGCTTGTTAGTCTGTTGAAAGATGGAAAGATTATTGCTATGATTGGTGGCTAAATAGATGTTGATGAATAATTCAAAGGTGGTTGCCTGTAGTCATAAATAACGAGTCAATGGAAGGGACAAAATATAAGAATTTATCATGTGACATCACCACAAAAGAGCCCAATTGACATGAATGACATTATACAACACTGCCCAACAGTTTAAGGAAAGAGAACTTTACAATATCTATGCCGGATTCAGTTGGTCTGAGGGCTGCACTAGTAAACTGTTTTTGCTTTACATGGGATCAGTCATTATCACCATAATCAGACTCCAACAGTTTGTGTGTTCAGTTACCATAATATCATGCTGGATTCTGTTTGACTGAGGACTGCACTGGTAAACTGATTATGCTTTACATGTGCACATGGGATCAAGTATACATATACCATCATAATCCAGAGTCAAACAGTTTGGTTGTTGAGTTGTAGGTGCTGGATTTTATTAGAGTGAGGAAGGATTCAAGTAAATATTGATAGGGAGTACAAATGCTTTCATATCAGTGCTAGGTTTTCCATATTTCCATGTCATAAACTTGTATTATCCCCTTACTACCTTGATTGTTTATTTAGGAAGATTTTGCTGCTAAACAAACATAAGCCCTCTGCATACTACAGAGCCGATTCCAAAGAATTAAAACCCCAGCAAATTCCTGGGGAATTCCCAAGCAGGGACGACTATATCCCAGGGGAATGGCCATTTCCCAGGATTTTGCCAGGGTTAGCAGTTCAAGTGTGAACAGCTCAATCAGATTTTCTAGTGAATTTCCCAGGAAATTCTTAGTGGCGTTAATATTATTCATACTTTTTGGGTAAACTCTGAACTGAATTCAATAGAAATCCTATAGCATTGTGTGTATGTGACACAAGTCTCTAGATGAAACTTTGATTGTTAATCATTCAGTCATATCTGTTCCAGTACATGTATGTACAAGCAATTTCAAACAGTGTGATTGTATTTGTATAAATGGGATGTAAAGTTTATATGGGGAGAAAGAACTTATTGACAGAGTAATTAGGATTTGTTTAATTGCATAATGTATTTGTATAAATTGGATGTAAAGTTTTTATGTGAAGAAGGAACTCATTGACAGAGTAATTAGGATTCATTTTGCAGTAATTTTACATGCACCTGTTTCTTCTAAATAAATGATATTTGATATTTGCTGATCTGCAGTTGTCATTTCAATTGAGTGGTTGCTAAAATTTCAAATTAACAACAATCTTTATTAACAGAACTTGTTCTGTTTCACAGAATGATAGATCATGTCTGGAGTTTGCAAACCCTCGTAGCAACGCAACCAGGCATCATGTGACCTCCCTTCCCACCCCCCACCCCGCCTTCTCCGGGCTGGACTACCGGGATGGCAGACACTGACTCCTACATCTGGAAGAGCATCTTTCCTCAGAGCCCTCGCCACCGGCCGTGCCACCGCAGCAAGCAGGCAGCCTGCCACTACGAGGGCCAGATTTATATCCATGGGGGACGAGATGGACACCAGAACTTGAAGGACTTTTGGCGGTATGACATCGGGAGTAACACCTGGACTAAAATGGAGTGTGGTGGGGACACGCCCCCACCCCTGCAGGAACATACAATGATTGCACAGAGGGTAA
This sequence comes from Pisaster brevispinus, assembly GCA_023634235.1. Taxonomy (NCBI): domain Eukaryota; kingdom Metazoa; phylum Echinodermata; class Asteroidea; order Forcipulatida; family Asteriidae; genus Pisaster; species Pisaster brevispinus. Next base: position 23,454,946 of record JAMKCF010000002.1, on the reverse strand, counting down.
GAATATGTTGCTATAAGACAGTCACTTCATGTACACTGTCACAAGTTCGTGCATCGTAGTAAATGGTTACCAGATAGCAGCATATTCAATGAAGGTATACATACACATGTACATGTACATCTGGGCATAACCTCATTGATTGATTTACCAGGATCCTTCCTGGCTCTAACGAAATCAGACATCGTTAATGCAACTCAACACCCAAATTGTTGGGACTCTGATTACAGTGGTATGCCTGATGCCATGCAGCCCTCAGTTCAACAGAATCAAACAAAACATGTAGTTTTGCTGTTCGAAGGGCTGGGGAAATTAAGGGTTAAGCTAATTTTAATAAAGACATTTTTGATAAAATTTACTCTTACTACTAAAAAACTTTGAGGTTTTGGATGAAGACTGCCAAGTATGTAACAGCAGCTATATATTTGTAATAATATTGAAATACTTTTTGATGAGTTGAGACGCTGAAATGAGTCTAATGTATGTGACCTAAATTACAAATGTCTTCATTATTTCTTCATCATTCTCTTTGTGATACAAAGCTATTTATATAGCTCATGAGTTAAAACCTGCACAAATCCTTAATAAAAGTCCATTTCATTTTATTACTAGGGGTGTCTCTTCATCTTCGGAGGGGAACTAGGCTATGGCAGCTGTGGTGAGACTCCCCTGTGGATCTATAGCATCTCCAGTCAGACCTGGGAGAAGCCGGTCATCGATTCAGAGGTCAAGACCCCTATTGGGGTCAGGGGTCATACCGCTGTTGTCTGGCATGGCGGGATGCATGTGTACGGTGGATACGTGGATTTGAAAGGGTCATCTGGTGAACTTTGGACTCTGGACTTTGGTAAGTTAAGCCTGTGTCTATGGCTTTGGTTATATGGCTGCGACTGTTGTATTCACATGCATGTACTGTCTTCTACACACTACACACATGTACACAGTTTAGTTTTTTGCACAGTTGTGCCACCACACACAAAACCTTGTAGTTCAGTGGTTTCAAATGGTTGGTTGATTCACTGGAACATGTTACCAAGAGTAGGATGGTTAATACAACTTTTTGTATTTGAAAGAAAGTCTTGATTCCAGCATTTTTACTGTAAGAGTCCTCTATAATCTAATAAATACTGCCTCTTGTCTTACCTGAATGATAGTCTTGATTCCAGCCGTTTTAATGTAATATTTCTCTACTGTATAAAACGTAAGTTAAGCCTGTGTCTATGGCTTTGGTTATATGGCTGCGACTGTTGTATTCACATGCATGTACTGTCTTCTACACGCTACACACATGTACACAGTTTAGTTTTTTGCACAGTTGTGCCACCACACACAAAACCTTGTAGTTCAGTGGTTTCAAATGGTTGGTTGATTCACTGGAACATGTTACCAAGAGTAGGATGGTTAATACAACTTTTTGTATTTGAAAGAAAGTCTTGATTCCAGCATTTTTACTGTAAGAGTCCTCTATAATCTAATAAATACTGCCTCTTGTCTTACCTGAATGATAGTCTTGATTCCAGCCGTTTTAATGTAATATTTCTCTACTGTATAAAACAGACCTCTATTGTATAAAACATACTGCCTCTTGTCTTATCTGAGAATGTCTTGATTCCAGCCGTTTTAGGGCAACAATTCTCTTTTTACAACAAGTACTGCCTCTTGTTTTTTACACAGAAACAAGGTGGTGGCATCTAAGCGTAGATGCCCAAGTAGAGAACTCTCCGTCTCCAAGACATTGCCATTCTGCCGTCGTCCACGAGTCCGGTATGTGGGTGTATGGAGGACTGAACAACCTGCAACCGCTCCGAGACTTGTGGAAGTGGAGCTTTGGTAAGTGGTCGTCTACCTGGTTATCCCATTGTTTTCAGAGGCATTTTGAGCAGAAGCTATCGTAAAATTGTCATCCAAACTCTGCAGTAAATGCAGAATTAGGTCAAGGGTTTGAATCTTACTCAAGATGCCTCTGTTTTTGTGTTGGAGGAGTCTTGCATTTTGTGGTAGTCGCTTCTACGTGTAGCAGTAAAGCAGGGCTCAAATTGGGGGTGGGGGGAATATACAAGACCACAGGGCTTGTAGCCCTAAAAAATGTTATTGGACCAGAATTTGTTTAACAAGACCAGAATCAAAAAGAGAACCAACTTTCTGCACAGTTTAATATATAAAACTGTTTTTATTTAAACAAGCACTAAGACAAATTTTATTTCATGGGTGAAGTATACTTCGATATTCAACAGACAGAATTGATAGATACACATGTATTGTCAAACTCAAAGTCAACATTTGCGCATATTCTTTTTTTTATTGATGAGTATTAGATTGAATACCTTAAGATCACCGGGCTTGTCAAGTCATAGGTTTACTGGCCCAATGCTTGAGTCACTGGCCTCTGGCCCGGTGGTCCAATTTTATTTTTGAGCCCTGAGTAAAGATTTAAACCTCTACCAAAGAGCGTCTGTCTTTTTTGTCACTACCCTGCATTTAGTTTTATACCATGTACTGTACTTATCACTCCTTGTCTTTATTGCTCTCTGAGTTATTCATTTAGTACCTTGTTATTTTGTTTAATAAGTGACTTAGTTTTTGAAAAGTCAAAATCTGGAAGATGATTTGATTCCAGAAAATGATCAGTGTATTGACCCATTGCACCAATGTCACACATGGCTACTGTTGCCACACTCGCCATTAGTCTCTTTGAGATAATATGGCGAACATCATAGCAGTGCACCGTTTGGATTGGGTGTACACAGACAGATTAACCCAAATCAAACAGTGCAATTATAAGGTGTCCAGCATATCTCAGAATGGCTAATTGTGGGAGTCAACTCATGAACATGTTGGCGCCAGGTCACCTAAAGTGCACACTACAGTGTAATTTTAAGGTGTCCAGCATATCTCAGAATGGCTAATTGTGGGAGTCAACTCATGAACATGTTAGCGCCAGGTCACCTAAAGTGCACACTACACTTGTGAAACACATTGGGACATTGACTCCCTAAATGGCGCAACCAAGATTATTGTGATGATGACGTCAGTCAGGTAAACAGGGTCAAGAGTATACTGGTAAAAACACACAGGATAAGAAATTCCTCTCCTAGCTCTCCTCAGGGCCTGCATTACGTAAAAACACCAGGTATGCCTCTTGTACACGACCGAAACAGAAGTAGAAGCAACACTTCTTCTGTCTCTGTTTTAGAATCTCGGGTTTGGACCAGAGTGAAGTCTTACGGAAGTCCAGGATCGCTTTACGGCCACAGCGCGGTCCGTGTCGCCAACAGCATGATGATCTTTGGTGGTGAGGGAAAAGAGGACTACAAGAATGAACTCTGGAAGTTCAATTTCGGTAAGATCGTCTTGTCATTCCAATCATTTTACCAATGTCTCACATCAGTGCATTAGACATTGTCACTCAAATAAGTAACTAAGTTGTGTCTTTCACAAGAAAGTCCCAATGCAGAAATAGTGTATCTCGGCATCTTAGGGCTTGTTTGTATGTCCTAGATTGTTTTACCAAGGTATACAATTTTTGAATGTGTGTGTCAGGTAAAGTCTACTTAGGAGCAGTGTAATGCATCATGGACATGATGAACTGATGTGATAATGTTTGCCAATACAGGGTTTTTTCAGTGGCTAGCCAGCAGGACTAGTTAACTTGTCGTTTCACTAGTCCGCACAGTCTTTCCACTAGTTTATATTTCTTACTAGCTAGAGATGCTTTTCAACATTGAACTACCCAGCCAGACCACTTGGAGATATTTTTGACTTGTCAGTAGGTAATTTAATTGACATTTGACCAGCAGACCACTGTTGAGGGAGTAATCACTCATGTCGTTATAAATGGGCATTTTCAACAAGAAATTTAATACATTTTTGGGGGGCAAAATGCCATTGTTTTTTTCAGATGCTTCTAGCTGGCACAATACAACACCCAACCGGAAAATTACCCCCACCCCGTGTACCCGTCATGTGATGTTGTCAATTCCCAACTACACCCATGCTACTTATCTCGGCGTCCCCTCATTTTGTGACTTTCGTCCTCACTCTGCACCCAATCGGGCGTATCCGAACAGGAACCAAGGGGGCGGGGCATTGACACCCGTTGGGAATATTGCGCACCTGTTTGTCATGCGACCTCATTCCTCCCCACCGTGTGTCGCTGGGAGCAGTCCAGAGCAGAAAGACGGTGAGCTATCGCATCGCTTTCAAAACCGCATCCACCCGTCATCAATAGACCCCGCTGGTCCCAAGAGGGAGCTCTTTAAAACGCAAGAGGATACAAACTCACTACTTGAAACCAAGGATGAGGAGGAGAAGCTGGTTGCTATGGCAACCGATGATGCAAGAATATACTGTGACCCAGTGACAAGGGAAAACGGGAGGTGGGCCATCACATCGCCAACCACGGCACAGAATGAGTACCAAGTCCAGCGGAAGGACACAAGTCAGCTTTTGATCAATGAGGAATCCCCAATCCATCAGCAACAAGATGGAAGATGGGTTTGTCAGGATGAATTTGACGACGCCCTGCCGCATCTTCTCCAGAGAGACGGGGAGTGGATCCTGGAGGACTTTAGTGAGCCGAGCTCGCCAGTAGCTACCCGGAGACCGTCAGAGAACTTAACATTGACTCTAACATCGGACACAAGCTTTGATATTCTCTGTACATCACATCCTCTAGAGTTAAACAACGGATTACATATCGATTCTGACAGTACTTTGTGCAATAATGTTTCATCCCTCACTAAGAGTTATACCTCACTGCCAAGTAATGCTACTTCATATTCTAATAGTGTACATCAGAGGCTTAATAACAATGACTTAAATGTACAGGCTGAGTGTAATAGTCACAAAGATAACGATATTTATAATTGCTATAGTCTTATCAATACCAAAAATGATGAGCTTCCGTCCATACTTGAGCCGGAGAGAAAAGAGGCAACCTCAGAGAAAATTCCCCCTCATATTGAGGGGGACATCATCAATGTGGAACCAGTACACAGGAACTTGCCTGAAAATGAGGAAGGATCGTCCGAGAAACAAGATCTGCTGACGTCGCAAACTAATTTATTATCTAGTTATGTAAATGTTGGTTATGAGTCTTCATGTGAGGACATTTACCAAGGTCAGAGCTCTGGTGGAGGGCAAGACCAACAATCGGGAGTCACTTTGTATAACCAAAACCGATTGGTCAGAGATAATGCATTCGACCACTCACAGTCTCCGACTCTAAATGAAAGAGATGGCCAATTGAATTCAGCCCACACGCCAGACAACCCTTCACAAGGAAGGTTATATCAGAAAAAGAGACCCAACACCCTATTGGACCAAAAGCAACAGTTTAAGGATCAAAGGTCAAGTAAAACCAATGGGAGAAGAGCTAGCAAGCCCAGGCTACATGGACGATCACAAACATTAAGTAGCCTTAGCTATATGCAGAATGACCATGAAATGCCGCGAGATACGACAAGTCTGTTGGTGAAAGAAGACGAAGAGGACACACCTGTTGAACAGTATGAAGAGGTAAAGTATCATCCTTGTCTCGTGTGGGTGTACCCAAATGTCTTGTCGGCTTGTCCCCCATTGTGTCTGTCTGTTTGGCTGTTTTCTAAAAGCTACTGCAGGGCCCAATTTCTTAAAGCCTGTAAGCACAAAAACTTGCTAAGCACAGAAAAATATTGCTTAGCAGAAACAGGTTACCAGCCAACATTCCATAAAGTTGACACTGTTGTCACTGTTACCCCGCTCATTTCTTGCTAAGTAAAGAAATTTGCCAAGCAGAATTTGTTGCTTAACAGCTTTATGAAATAAATGTGAAGTTGAATTTAATTGGGGAAACAAAAAGGAATCTTCAAAAGTATTTAAGCTAACTGGAATTTTTGAAGAATCGTGAAAGAGTGACAACAGAATATGTTCAGATTCCTTAAAAATCTCAAACATGAATTCCATGTACAAGTCATCAGGCTGTGGTGTTATTGAGCTGCTATAAAGAAGAATTTGTCGCTTGATAAGTTTCTCCGCTAAGCAAAAATCAGCAGGAAACCAGTTACACTCAGTAGACACCATATAGTGTTTTGGCTGGTAACCTGTATCTGCCAAGCAAAACCACTGACCACTCCCCGGTTTGTATTTTCTTTTCCATTGTTCTCGGTGATGGGAATAATAAAAAAGTACTGGTGAGTGGGACTCCCACTGTTGTCTCAAAAGTCTCCCACTCCATAAATATCGCACGGACATCAAGTTGGAATCTTTTTTCAGATTGGACAAAAGTGGCTCTTTGTTTTTGCTTCATCTGCAAGACTTTAAGTATGTTTTACTTATTTGTTTTATTTTTTATTTTACCTTTTTTTTTAGGAGCTGGAAGTTTGGCATTGGCCAGTATTCCTTTACCTCATGGGTGGTGAGGAGACTGGCTCCTGTAGTCTGCATCAGAACACCAGTCCTATGTCAGTGTGGAAATGCTGCATCGCCCAAGGTAGGGTACCATACTCGTCAATTGAATAAACAGGGATGATTGCTGTAATTTGGTTTTTAAGTTTTGCAGAAGGGAAATTAAAAACTTGTTGTTTGTGAAACCGATGTTCAAACTAAAATCAGGAAGTCTAGTTTGCTAACTTTTACAAATATCTTTGTCAAAGTATGTGACGCTCCACACCAAAATCAGGCAGGTCTCAGAAATAGTGAAATGGCATCAGAAGTGATGACAACTAAAACATCAGCCTTGATATCAATGTGATGTGATTTCAGAAACATTCTATGGTTGAAAAATACTTACCTTATACATAGGCCTAATTAAGTGTTAATTGATGGCTCTAAGGCCTTGTCCAAATTGGCAACTACAGCTACGGCTACAACTGTTTCTAAGGGTGTTGCTAAGGATGTACAATACTTCAATCATGATGAAATGGAAATCTAGCCATAACTGTAGCTGTAGCCATGGTCTTATTATTACTTTGATGAGCAAATAGACCCAGTTTCAAGTTTTGGCAGGAAGTGCCTGGTTTTGGTCTGGAGCCTCACATTATGTTCTTGGAAGGCACCCAGACACCTCTTTGGCTGTCACTAAATGGAGAGTTCTGTTACTGTATGAACTCAAAACTACTAAAATTGTTGCAGTGCCTGATGCTAAAATATAGGATTCAAACTGACTCTGTCTACCAAGCAAGCTTAGTCGTCTAGTGGTGAGACATTTGCTCTAGAATGGCAAAGGTCATGAGTTCGAATCCCACCCAAGTAATGTGTGTGTGGATTTGTTTTCACAGGACTTGGGAAAATTCTGAGTGTACAGTGCTCTACACACATCGGTGTATCATGGGTTAAATACAAAACAAAAATAAAATTGTATTATTTTTTTTTCAGGAAAACTGACGGACAGCGAGATCCAACATATCTTATCCCAGTATTAAGAGAAGTGTTGAATGCAATGAAGGTTAGAAATGAACAAAAGTTAGAGATATTCTATTTATTCTTCAACATTTTTGATGACTTGTAGAGAAGTTACGTAGCTGCCAATTCTTGTTGCTGCTTTGGGCCGCTACGGTCTCTTCTTGTTCTGTAAGTATGATGTAATTTCACTGTACTGCTCACTTCACACACAATCTGACTTCAACGATTACCAAAAGCCCATAGGAATTTTTTTTAAATTATTTTTTTTAATGGATTATCGCCATTATAACAAAGCCGGACAGCCACTTCACACTTAACTAATTTGGGCTGTCGACCCAACTGTCCCCAGGGGCACGTTGCCACCTACTCCTGGGGCTGAATAGGGGTTACCCCCTCCACAGTCTGTGAGGATGTAGGCAAGGGTATCATCCACTAGGATACGTGGCTGATAGAGCAGAATACACTACCTTCCCAACTTTTTTACGAAGCAATCATGGTTAAGTGCCTTGCTCGCCACATGTTGTCATATGAAGATATTATTGTGGACACATTACTAGGAGGACACTAACAGGTTTGGGCAAATTTGTTCGTTTTCACCCAAACCAAACAGTGCTCTCAAAAAGGATAATTGAGCTAGTTTTTCATTGTTTTTTTGTGTGTGGAAAAGGTAATATTTGGATTTTGTCTTTCACATACGTTTTGCACATGTGAATTATCAGTTTCTGTCAAGGACGAAATGAGTGACTTTTTGTAACATTATTCAAATACGGATTCCAGCTTTGGAACCGGAAGTAGTGAAAATCTTGCTGAAGCAGCCGTTACGTCCGTGTGCAACTGATGGGTGCGTATGTTGCGTAAAGACTTACTAACAGGGTAGTGTTCAACTCACAAAGTGTACAAACTAGTGAACAAATCACACCATCATCTTGCGGTTGCAACCGAAATTTGATTCACAGCATCACTCCAGAAGTCATTATGTTTGGAAGGTCCTAAATTTCAAATTCTGTGTCTCTGCCAATCACATCAAAGTAGTTGAAAGGTCTGCGACCTCTATTAGGGCACGGAAGTCTCCAACATAATACATCTGGTATGACCTGGGCCCAATTTCATAGAGCTGCTTAAGCACACAAATTTGCTAAGCACAATAAAATTTTGCTTACCAGAATAAGGTTACCAGCCAAACTACCATGTCACGTGTACAATTTGTGACTGGTATCCTGCTCATTTCTGCTGAGCAGGAAATTGTTAAGCATTATTTTCTGCTTAAGCAGCTCTATGAAATTGGGCCCTGGTCTTAAGAACGACAGCAGTTGATGGAATTGATGGAATGTCTCCGTAAATGATAGTTCTGCTAGCCACTGAAAATTTCAAAGGATTTTGTAGTCCGGTAAACACTATATTTATATATGAAAAGGGGCATTATGAGTGGTTTTTGAGCGTTATTGTTGCAATTTATAAAATAATTATATTTGAGTGTATTCTACCGTGTGCCAATCCAAAGTGTAATTTTTAAAGAAGCACTATGTTTTTACACATTATAAAAATGGGTATTTTGTATACATACATAATATGGCTTTTTCACTAGATACTGTATCTGTTACGATGCGTATTTGACTTTGACGAGGGCTTTGAAAAATACCTGTTCCTGTCTTAACCAGTTAGCGCCAGGATCTTCCAAATTTTTTTCACTTCCATCCCGACAAGATTATTTTCTCAGAATTGCTGGGATCAATTTTCTTTGAGTGTACCGTTGGCACAAAGAAACCATGACATAAAAAAAACAAGAGAACAAAGATTCTGTTTAAAGCACCAGGAATTGCTGTTTTTCTTTTGAAAAAACACCATAATCATACACTGTGAATCGCAAAACCTCAGCAGCGAGACATGGTCGGAAAATGGGTATGTGGCCCGAAACAAGCCTGGAATCTCTGTCCGTTTGTATTTACCTCGCATTGAGCCAAAATACATGTACATTGACATACAATGGTGGCTCCCTCTCGATGCCATGTACTCCTCTTCTTACAACAAAAGGAAAAAAGGTTTGGAATGGGGGATTACACAAAGTTAACACAACATCCGGCATTAGCTGGTTAAACTTACCTGTTTACACCGGCTTCTTGAATTTATACCCAATTTCTTTTTACCTCAAATCGGCCAATATTTGCACTTTGTGTGACTCAACATATACATGAAGTAACTGTGAAAGTTTAAGCTCAAGTGGTCATCAGAGTCACCAGAAAATAGTGAAAAACCCCTTCACTGTTTTCAAACATTGAATATCTGTCTCGTGAGATCACATTTAATTGTTTTACTCATTTCTCCCAAACCATAGCATTTCAGGCAACCAAACTTTAAGTGAAGTTTCCACCATGACCATCTTTATACTATGTATAAAGTTAAATATTTTCAATAATTACCAATATTATGCACATGCTTTAAAACTGCACAAAAGTTGCACAATAGACCTTATGCATTGACGTCATCCAGCCGCCATCTCAGAGGTAAAACGATGATGAAACAATCAAAACGCACATATTTTTTACGCGCGGCGCACAGGATTGGCCAATGAACAACGTCCTTTTGACCTCTAGGCGAGGGCGCCTTACTGAAATAACGTCATGTGCATAAGGTCCATTGTAGATGTAGAGCAGAATCCTTGACAATGTATTTTTGGACACCCAGTTTTTTTTTCAATTTGATAACTTTTTTACCATAACATTTTCATAGGTTTGTTTTAAAATGTTTACGGAAAGCTAAGGATTTAAGATTTAGTGTACCACTTCCCCAAACTAGGTATTGATGTGCCAGAGAGAGCTGTCCAAAGTTTTCAACATTTTACAAAAGAGTACAAGAGGTAGTGGTGGTGGTGGTGGTGGTGGGTGGGTGTTTGGGGGGTGGGTCACAAGAGGCTGTGTATGACTATAAAATGTGTTACAAATGTTGATGTTGCTGCTGTAGGATCAGGGGAAAATACAAAAAAAATAAGAGGGCATTCACATGGATTATTCTGTTGGATGGGGTTTGGGGTTAGGGTCTTTGGATATTATATTAAGTAATAAACCAGGCATTTTTTCCAATGTGAGTGCCTTTTGAAAAAATGAAATGGCCTTGCCCTCCCGAAGATAACAATTCCAGGCCTGTTGTACAACCTTAGAAGTGTTGAAAACTTTGGACGACCCAAAACTTCAGGATCATAACAGGGTATTAAAAAATAAGTTGTTTTTGCACCTTCAGAAAATACTACCCCCAAACAGGATTTAAAGAGGGGTTCCAAGGTTAAGTTTTGTGATGCACTCATTTTCCAATAGATAGTGTCCTTATGACAGTGGGGGTAAAGTTACAAGTCTCTAACCTGAAGTTAGTATGGTGTAAAATGTCATTTTATTCAATAACCTTTCAGAGTGAAATTTGAAACGTGACATCCTTGGACATCAAAAACAAATGGGTCTTAACTTTTCAAAGAGGATTGTTTGCGCCAGTCAAAAGGTCAAATTCAATGCCGTTTTCATTAAACATCATCAAAATTCAGGATTGGACTGAAAATTCTCTGTACAAAGCTGTAGACCATAATTTAAAATGTGACTTACTGAAAAGTTTTCGGATTTAGAAAAAAAAAAGCTTTTGAAAGGTATCAAACAAATTGACATTTTACACCATTCTAACCTGAGGTTAGAGTTTTTTTTCCATAGAGGAATTTGTTCCCTATTTTCTGAAGGACTCTATCTATTGGAAAATGAGTGGATCACAAAACTGAATGTGACCTCTTTAACCCTTCAGAGACCATTCATTTCCATGCAACCATCAACATGTGCCCAGACCGGAAATTTTTTGGTTAATTTTTTAGCACAATTTTTCTTGTGCAAGTGTCTGAAAAAAAAGAAAAGAAACAGAAATTGTGTTTTGTTTTCAAAACATAGATACTATGTTAACATGAAAAACATTGGAAAACGTCAATTCAGGACAGGAAGTTTACCTTGTCCTTTTTGGTTAAGTGGAAACACGTCAGATCTTGCAGCTGTTTGTGGCTGCTGTGGGCATTTTGGTACAAGCCCTTTCTGGCCATTGTGTTCTCTAAAGGGTTAACGACAGGGTATATCCGCATTTTTTTCAGGTTGTAGATGTTAATAAATCTATGCACAATTAACAAGTATTTATTTTTGTACTTGGCGAGTGTAGACAAGGACAGCAACGAACAAAACCACGTTTCTGCAGTGTTAGAACCTTTATTGAATTGTTCTTGATATTATCGTATATTTCGTTGGCAAGTTTTTACATAATTTTCCACAGATGTTTCAACATTTATTTACATAAATTGCTATTATATTATTTATGTGTACTGTATGTATAAATGGTTCAGACAAATTATATAAAAAAACTTCAAATTATATGCTTGAAATTATATTACCAAAGATGTTACATGTATCTTTTTGTTGCTGTTTAATGTTTTTGAATAATTTATTTAACAATAGAATCTCTGAAAAGAAAGACAAAGTTTACAAATTTGATATTACAAGGAATTATAACGTGCAATCTGATTCCTTATGATCAATTTCATACATCTGCTTAAGCCTAAAAAGTAGCTAAGCACAACAAAATGAAGCTTTCCAGAATAAGGTAACCAGCCAAATTACCATGTCACACATACCATCTGTGACTGTTGACCTGCCAATTTGTTGCTCAGCAGAACAATTTTAAGCAATACTTTCTGCTTAAGCAACTCTATGAAACAAACCTAAATTGAGCATGAAAATTCGCCAAGAGCCAAAATTCATGCTAATATAGTGGAGCTGTGTTACCAGCAAAAATACCATATAAAGTACATTGCTTTCGACAGGTACTCTGCAAGGTTTTTGCTTAACAAGTTAATTCCTCTCAAGGTTTTCAGCTTAACAGCTTTTTCATATATCACAATATCATTTTTTCCCTCCCTTTAGATGCATCAACCATAATGAGGCCAAGAGTAAGAAATAGTCAGGCCCCTACTTAAGAATAACAAACAGTGCTTGTAATCCGTATTGGTAAGCAAGGTCCATGATCAGATGAACCATAGGCCCTTTTCAAAGTTACAGCTCCGGCTTAGGCTCCCACGGTTATTTTAAGGATGTGTGCTTTCAGTATGGGACTGCGAATGGTGCCTCAGCCCGAGCCCAAGCCAAAGCCCAAGCGGTGGTTTTTGAAAAGGGCCCATTTCCTGATGAAATTGAATTAGTGCCACCCTCCATAGCCATTTTGGTTGTAGGCCTTTGACAAACTGCATTGTTCCAGTTGGTTTTTCTGTTACAACTTTCCGTACGCTGTGTCACATGATATTGGATACTTTTTGTCCTTTGCTGACATTAGAGGCCGTGCACAGACTGCGCAGTGGAAGATTAATCACAGTATTCTCCTGGTTGTAGTTCCATGGGATGAGCAAAAGCGCCCTCAATTGTTCATAGTATTAGAGGGGGCAATTATTATTGGATCATCTGAAAGCAGCCATGATGCTCCCTGGTCCCTTGCGTTGAGAGTGGCAAATCATGCAATTCTCCTGTTAAATAACAAATGAGTAAAATTATATATCAAGGACAGTTCATAAATGAAGAAAGACAAGACGAGCACACAGTGCTTTAGCCATAGCCCAAGACAAAGCCCCAGCCTATAAGAAAGCAATGAAAAATTACTTGTTGGGGGGGTGTGGGGAGGAGGGGGTTCTTACCATATTTTGAGCTATTAGACATTCCTCATGGAAGGTATGATGACAGTAGAAGACAACAACACTCGGCTGTGATTCTGGGGAAAAAATACAATAAGTTACTGAATCCTTCAAAAGAATAAATTTACAAATTGCAAACATTGAACTATTATAATACCCGAGTGTGATATTGTTGCTAGAATTATACTGCAAATTACTTCCAAAATGTTCTTGAAGATACTTAAGAAAAAGAAAAAAAGAATTACATTAACTCTTTTCTCAAATATACATTGTAACTTTGTAAGTGCTTACCACCAACCAGGATCTGGTCATGACAGCTATCGCAATGATGATCGTCTGTGAGATGGGGGAAGAAAAAAAACACCCAAAACTAAAAAAACCTGATAGAGAGATAATATTGTCGTACCTGTGAAAAAATCCTAAATAGAGCTTACATGACTTAACAATTTGAGAGGCTAATCATCCTTACTCGCAGCTGAGAAGCTGACTTGCGAAGGACATCACTACAACATGTTCCAGCTGCAGGCATGCAAGAGGGCTTTTGGCAGCCAGCCACATTGACCCATACATGACCACAGAGTACAGCCCGAGATCGAAAGTATTTGATTTTTCCGGAGGGAGGTAAACTGGAGGGCATAGGAGAGAACCGAGGCACAAATCTACCCTGCCAAATGCAAAAATGAGCAGATATCAGTCAAGGTTGGTACGTAAGACAAGGTATTTTGGCTGGTAACCTTATTCTTGTAAGCATAATTTTGTTGTGCTAAATTACTTCTTGTGCTTCAGCAGCTCTATAAGACTGGGCCCAGCCTTAAGATTTTCTTGAAGGAATCTGAAACTTTAGCAAATGGCAAAAGAAGGAAACATCACCTTCGACTTTAATCCCTCTCTTCTGGCTTCGGTTGAGCCTGTCCAGCAGAGCGAAGCAATCCGAGACTAGAATCTTCTTGCAGCCTTCCCGCAGCGAGATCTGAAGGTTGTAGTCTTGAAGAATCTTGACCAAGGAATCTCTCAGTCCTGGGATTTCCATCCCTTCCTTGATGCGCTGTTTGCCACAAGAGGAGAAAAGTCATTGTTTAAAAATGAGCTCGCTTAGTCCAGGAGGCCGACTCATACAAGACTTAAAATAACCACTAGACCAATGGGCAGAGTCCAGTCATTTGATTACCTAGCCAGTAACCCCACAACCAAACAAGCCCAGCCAGGGCTCAAAGTACCCACTGGACACTTGCCAGCATTGGCAGCCATTTTGAAAATTGCTTGTTAGTCTACCTTTATTCTGTGATGTCCCTATGGCCAATATATTTCTCATGACATACTCTATGTGCCAAATTCCATGCTAGTATCATCAAAACAGCAAACCCCATAGTATTCCCCCATCTGCCCCACTATTAACAACTTCTCTTTCCTATTCGACTTCTTTAATCAATTCTACCGCCCCTCCTTTCAAAAAATGAGAGAGAAATTACCTACAAGTTACTTTATAGGATACTTACATTGATCAAAATAATGGGGTCCACGTGTGTCCCGATGTTGTTCAAAAGCCCAGTTATAAAAGCTGACAAAATAAAGCAATACGTATTGCATTAAAAACGAGGGGGAAAGCCATAATCAACGTGAATCTTTTCATTCATACAAAATTTAATTGGCAGAGTCATTAAGCTCCTCCCCTCATAGCAACCACCTATCAACAGCACCCATGACGGTAGCGAGTATCGCACATGCGCCGCACACAAACGACTTGACACAGCATTCCAAATGGCCGAAATTTGCTTACAGTTGTTAATTTGATTTGAACTGGTCTGAATTTTGTCAATTTTTGGGTGTGTGTGTACACATAGGTTGTGATTGGTCAATCCATCAAGGGGCGGAGCTTAACAGACAACTAGATATCAATGTTGAGGGCTGATTTTACGTCCATGTCACATTGTTTACAAAAAGAGTGATTTTGTCCATTCCAGGGTGTTTCCTGGCAAGCAAGGTACTGGACATACAACAAACTTCACAATTTGTATCTCAAGTACCACATAATATTAAGACTTGTAAAAATAACAGCTGTACAGGCTCTGAGTTGTGCCCCAGTTTTTCATATCGAAAGTTAATAAAAATCTTACGATGCAGTCTTTTTTAAATGTAAGATTTGTTGCTTTCTTCCATTGAGCTGTGTACAAATCAAGCCTGCAGGAAGTCCAGGCTTTGTGGTTCTTTTGTAAACATGTGATGTCACAGGTTACACGATGTATACAAAAATACTTAGCAGAAGAACACTGCTAAGCAGCATGTTGATAAGCAGACACTCACATGGTTTATCCATGGATGCATCAATGAGTTCATCCCACAGTGTCGTGTCATCGTGCTCTTTGGCAAACTCTATGGCTCTATCAACATCCCCCATCTCTTCTATAATCAGCCTCAAGGCTTGAGTTGTGTTGCCCATTCGACCTATGGGGGAGATGCATATGTATGAATATTTTACATAAATTTAAAGAAGTTGTGTTAGAATATTCTTATGTGAATACATAGACCAGTTTGCAAATATATGATTTGTATGAATATTTATGTAAATACTGACATAACATTATGAGACAATTTATTTAAAGAAAAAAAAATCCAAGTTCACCACAAACAAGGCTCAAGTTAGAGCCACCCTTGGTAAGGGGCTTCAAAAAGAAAACATTTAAGATGAAAGTAGCTCAGGGGAGCTGAAGGCAGGAATTGATATTCCTCTTATAACAGTCTAGATTGTAGGATGGAGGGAAACATGCACCAGGCAAGGAGTTCCAAATAGGTGCAGTATATGGAGTAAAGCTGTCGAAGTGGCTCTTTGTTCTACTTTTAAAATGTAAATATACAGAGGAGTGATGCTAATATCGAGCTTTATGAATAAGTAAATACAGACGCTACATTAAGCAAACAAGTTTTGTATGTAAATATATATGGAGAATTTATGCAAGCAATGTCCTGTAGGAATACTCTACACTTGTACATACATGTGTACAACCTGGCTACTGTAGGGGATGGGCAATTCAAATATATTTAAATGTACATAAGAAGATCTCACATTTAGGCACCATTTTAATACAAGACGTTTTTGGGGCAAGATCTGTCATCTTTAACAGACTAGCATTAATACACGTTGATTTCATGCACGTAAATGCCCAAGTATTTATAAAACTTTTGAAAATATACATAATTAAACAGATCTTGCTTTTTCCAAGTATTACAGGATAAATTTTGGGTCGACTTATCTCTAGTGAATGATATAAATTGGGTTCCACTTCAAAATTAAGTATGGGAGGAGCAGTGATATGAATATTTAAATATGTAAACAACTCCTGAATATTTAAATCAAAATAACCCTGAATGTTAATGGCGCTTATACCACTAACCCAACAGGAAGACCATTTCCGGGATGAACCGCCTCTGTTCACAGACTTCCAGTGCAACTTCCATGGGGCAGTGTTGGCTATTCCGTAGGAAGGGCAGGAGTTTATCCCGGTTAAACTCAGCATAGAGCTTCACTTGCAGAGCCTGGAAGTCTTGGCTAAGGTTGGGATGTTTGTGGAATAAGGCATCGAGGTACTGCAGCAAAATGAAAATTTGTCCTTTAATTTTTCTGGGAAAACTCAGAGCTTGAACACGGAAGTCATGTCTGAGATTATGAAATTTCAGGAATTAGGAGTTGAGGTATTGCATAAATTAAGAAGAAAGAGGCAAAACGGTTCCTACATTTTCTTCAGGAAAAGAGAACTGTGCAAAATGTTGATTGAACAAAATTTAGTCCTTCCTCTCCATCTAATTGTCCCACCATTTAATATCACCTACTGTGGTTTTGAACAATAGATAAGCTATGCCTGCCTGCAATGTGATATCATGTGGTGAATGCATCACTACAGTACACAGTCAACCCTCCTACTGTCTGACCATTCAACCCATCCTCGGTGGTTTTGAATGATAGATAACATGTACCAGCCTGCAATAGGACATCATGTGGTGAATACATCAGCCAGGCACACACATGTACATGTACATAGTTAGTTCTGTGTACAGTCCCTCCACCATACACAATCCATGCAAGCAAATGGTTTCAAATGGTCGGTCAACTCACTGAAAAGTGTTAAAAAGAGTAGGAGGGTTAATGAAAACCTGGAATAAAGGATCAGTTGTCCTTTGGAATTTGCCTTTTGTAGTTGTCCTGTTTTGACTGCGCCACACTCCCCATTTTGGGAATTTACTCGTAATTGTGTAAACACCAGATCATCTAAAGTTTGCACTACACTTCAACACAGGGATATTGACTCCAAAAGTGGCACCAGCGAGACTATTGTGAATGAAGACTTCAGGTAAATTGGGCTGGTACTTACATGGTGTAACAGCTCTGGGTGTTCTTCCAACTGTTTGACAACTTTCTTAACCTACACAGGAAAACAATATCGTTGTGTCAGTGCACAATCATAATCTCAATTTTGTACAAATGTATCTCTCACAAGACGGGTTCCATGCAGAAATGTTCTTAAAATGCTCCTCTTCCTTCTACCCCACCCTTTGTCTTCCTTCCTCTTCATCCCGTAATTTCTTCTTGTACCTTCTGCCCTCATCTCTCTTTTCATTTCTTTCTACTTGACTGCTTCTATTACACTGCCTGCTTATGTGAGATGTGTTGTCATTTAGCCTTCGAGAAAGACTCTGCTAGGGTTGAAGTTGCAGACCATTAACTCCTTTGCATTAAAATGCTCCTCACTACATATGATCTGGATATTAATTTTCCTGAAGTCTGACTTACAGGCACTTTGGTGACGTTTTCTATGAGAAGATTTACAGCTTGTTCCGTGTCGAATTCCATCAGCATCACAATCTTGTCTTGGATGGAATCAAAGAGGTTGTGGCGATGTATGAGGGGAAAAACATCCTTGTGGCCAAGCCTAGAAGACAAAACAAAACTCCAGGCAGTCATATAGCATTCTTACTCAATGCACGGTTGAGAGCCGTTGCTGACAGAAAGGTCTGAACTAGAATCTAAAAGTAAGGAAATGACAGCATTCCCAATTGTTGGTAACCACTGGAGTTAGAGATTCCAAGGAGTTTTTTCTACATACCAGAAGTGGTTAAGAGGCACTGGTGGGCCAATTTTTCACTGCTGCAAACCCAAGTTTTGTGGGTTCTTTTTTGTTGTGCATTGCACAACACACAGGATCTACGCCTGTATGCACAAATTGAACTTTGCCAACAACTGTTAAAATACATCTTTATCATCAATTTTGCCTTTACAAAGGAATCTACCTTCTTCAAAACGTCCGACCATTAACTACTTTGGTATTAGCTGTCAGCTACAGATAACAGGCAATATTTGATGCAAATGCTTTCAATGCTTGAGACACCTACTTGAGATAGATGGCCAGGGCCTTGTCGTATCGCTGATCGTATGAGTATAGCTCCCCCAACGTCTGCATGAGGATTTGGTTATTAGGGTCTCTTAGTAGTCGGTCTTGTACGGCGCACACTAGGGTCATCAGGTCATACAGATCTGGCGGCCACTCCTTGATCAGTTGATGGAAGCCCTAGGGAGAAAACAACCAAATGGATTAAATACGGGGCCAAATTTCATAGATCTGCTCAAGCAGGAAAATATTAACTAGCAATTTTCTGCAAAGCAAAAAGAAGCAGGATACCAGCCACAGAAGTTATTTGGCTGGTAACCTTATTCTGGTCAGCATATTTTTTTTTGTGCTCAGCTACTTTCGTGCTTTTATAGCAGGTCTACAGAAATTGAGACCTGGTAGATCTCACTCTCCCTAAACTGGATAAAATTTTAAGATCAAAGGTGAGGACTGTTCATTTCCCAGTGGGCAATCCATGACGACTTACCTCCAGATCTGTCTGCAGAAAGTCATTGAGTATCATCTCATAGATGGCCTTGCTTAGTCTCAAGTCCCCCCTGGGGATGTAAGGGCTGATGGTTTTCAGTTTGTGTAGCTTTGCAAAGTGGTACACCTCCTGCTCCCAGAGGTCTTTCTGCTTGCCCAGGATTGGCTCACACATACTGAGGTCAAAACAAAAAATAATGGCTTCATACAAATACGATTTTAAGATTATTGTTAGATTGGAATTTCAAAGACTACTGGAACAAAATGCTTTTGGCTGGGAACTTTTACTAAGCAGAGAACATCTCTCCAAAATCCATCAAACTTTTTCCTGGTAATAACAACAATAATGCTTGGCTTTCTTATATAACACAAATATCCTAGTAGCTAAATCAAGGCCATTTACAACATTATTCTCCCTATTTATCAGGCATACTAAGACTATTCCTCTAACTGACTATTCCTCTGACTTTCTCAAGTCCCTGGGGGCAGACAACCCCAAGCTGTTTATATTAGCACTAAGGGGTTAATCCAACACAGTACTGTCTCGGCCCTCTCAGATTCCCGTTTATACATCTGGGTTAGGAGAGGCAATTATGGTTAAGCGCCTTGCTCAAGCGTCATGACCGGGAACTCCGATGACACATCCATCAGAACTTGAGTCAGATGCGTTAGACCGCTCGGCCATGACATACCATGTAACTCAAAACTCCAGTGTTTAGACTCCGATATAATTGGGGTTTGTGATATCATGCTGAGCGTGGATGGGTTAGCAAATTTAGCACTAAATCCATCAAATTCAGGCCAAAGCCAAGAATGGATGTAGACATTTTGGTCAACCTACCTCGCTGCCTTTTCAAATTCTCCATCGTTGATGAGATAGTTCAGGAATGCCATTCCTGTATCCAGGACCTTGTGTCTCTGAAGGATCTTAGTGTGGGCTTTGGTCTCAGCTAAAGCTTCCTGGAACAAGGAAACAAAATTCTTGGGAGCTCGAAACAGTAACCTTGATGATCAAATTCATGCTGTTTAATTTTCTTGGGTTGTGATTGGAATCTCCAGGGGCTCAATTGGATTATGTTTTATTGACATACTGAGCAGGGACACTGGCTTTATGACAACAGTTTTAATATCTACATGCATGAAGGACAGGGAGATCTGGGGAAACTTTTCTCGTGACATCATTGGCCGAGGACACCTGTCAACATAGAAGATTTGCCACTTACCTCAAACTTCTCATTTTCTATTAGCCATGAGATGTGGTCGTCCATATCTCGTTTCCGAGCCAGAACGATGTCTTTTGGACTAACGATGTAGAATACACCCTCCCCTTCCAGATGTGCTACCGAAAAAGAAGAAAGACAATCTGAAGTTTACGGAAACTCAAGGTGCTGACAAAAATCACTGGTACTCTTGAGGAATGGTGCCCAGATCACTTACCCAGATGGTAATCGCTTGGCCGGTAATCCTGAAATCCGCGTATGGATAGCGCATCACTGGATACCAGTTGGTAGTCGTCGACCAGAGGCGTGATGATTTTTAGCTGGGGGCGCCAGGCACCTTCGCTTTCCTCAGTGTCCTGACATGGGAATGGTAAAAAGGTCAGAGAAGCAAAAGGTCAAAGGTCATACTTTATCAAAGCTTACTAAATTGTATCTGTATTTTGCAAGTCATATTCCCTGTATACATAACGAGGGGTTAAGTATACTGATTACAATTTACGTACGATGGTATCAGACTTCTTTACCTGTAACAGGAAATACTGCTCAGCAAAATTTATTCGCAAAGCGAAAAATAAGTGGGATACCAGTCACAAAATATGTCAACATTACCGCAGTTTGGCTGGTAAACTATCTCTCCTAAGCATCATTTTTCTGGGTTTAGGAAGTTTTTTTAAAAGATTTGGGCACTGAACTCGTCAGCTGGACCACTAGAATTTGGACTGGCCATTAGGTCTTTCAACTACCATTTGACCAGTGGACACTTTTTTGTTTGTTTGTGGGAGACCGCTATGTAAGTCGAAGAAACTTACATCATCCCATTCGGTGATCTCCTTGGTGATGTATGCAATTACAACGATGTCACTGTTCATCGGAGCCAAGCCGCAGACGTAGAAATCCGTTATAAATGAGCTGACTGAGACACATCAACATAAACAGCAGTTAAGTTTTCAATACATTCTGAAATTTTTGACAGGTAGTGACACCATTGGAATTCACACACAAGCCTACCCCATCATAACAGTGTGTGATATTTTTTGAGGGGGTAAACACAATCTCTTCAGATAAGAGCCTTTTAGACTCAATAAAACAGATTCCTGTGAAAAAAATCCACAGGCATATACTTTGCCATTCTAGAGCAGATGTCATACCACTAGACTACTGAGTTTTGACCGGTAGCTAGAGGACAGTTTGAATCCTATACATTAGCAGCGGGTATCGTAACAATTTAATAAAGTCTGTGAATTTTTGTCCACAGGATTTGGGAAAATACAATGCTTAACACACATTGGTGTAAGGTAAAACATAAATAGTGTAAGTTTCTTATAGTTAACAATTGTTTCGTCTGCTTACCGATCTCCACATATCTGTTGGGCATATCTTTTCCTTCCAGCTGGCGTCGTTCCTTCACAACACAAATCTGCAAATTGACATGTACAGTCTGTTTCAGAGCGCAGGCTACCAACATTTCATTCCGGTGAACTGAATGATTTGAAAGATTACTGCTTCTTTACCAGGTGTGATACCTATACCCTCCTACTCTTGGTGACATTTCCCAGTGAGTTGACCAAACGTTTGAAATCATTCAACTGCAGAGTGTAGGACTAGTTAGGTTTTGGGGTTACTGGACCCCAAAATATCTGGAGTTTGGCCAGTTCTCCAGTGGACCATGGGTATTTCAAGACATGCAATGACTGCATTTCATAAATTAGTCCTACTCTGTGTGACATTTTCCAGTGAATTGACCAAACATTTGAAACCATTCAACTGCATGGGTTGAGTAAAGTGACAGAACAGTGCACAGAACTGTGTACATTTGTGTTATGTCAAAGATTTTATGTGGGGTCATTTACCTGCATGCCTGGAATTATATGGAGGCCATGAAGGCAATGGCCTCTGCTGCCCTGGTCTTGGCCCTGGTGCCCCATCAAAAGTTTCCCATAGACTTTAAAGACTTTCCAATGAAAGTGCCCTTAGCAATATGAAAATGGCCTTGCCCTCTCAAAGATGAAACTCAAGGCGTATTTTAAAATCAAAATAAGCTTTGATGATTTTGGGAACAGTATATGAGATTGAAATATAATTCTGGAGGATTGGTACAAGTATGAACTTTTTAAACAATAAGTTTTTTTTACAAATCCTGTCCTTTGTCTTTTACAGCCCCTCAATCATTTCTTTAAGATTGACTTACTTTGACCGTATTAGCCCAGCCGACTAGTAATGTGACATTGTCTTTCCAGCAGAGTTGACACGGATAGATCTCGGGACGTAACGTCTCATCGTGGTCTCGTTTGATGAACGTGATGCGACGCTTTGACGACAAGTCGTAAACCTTAACTCCCTGCCATCGCAAAAGAATTTACGTTCAATAAGTTGGAGAAGATACAGCCCATTGGTTAATCCATATCTGCCCAGCTACTGGATTTCCCATACAACACACAAACCTTGTAAGCGCCTACACACCTAACTATGGGAAAACCTGTATATGAACATTCAGTTATCATTCATTTTCTGGCATGATTTTACTCAGCATTGAGGCACGAAGTAACTACAGAGAGACTGTTCGTCTGAGCAGGGCGAGACTATGGATAAGGTGCCTCCAGACCATTCAACCCCAAGGTCTGAACATCCAAGAATGAAATGTTTAACAACTGTTTGTCTTTGCCTTCTCCTTTTTCCATAGATATCCCCCTTTTTAGTATGTCTCATTCGCTAATAAATTGCTTTTTCTCCCTCTTCCCACCTTCATTTTTGTATTTTGTGTTTCCAACCTCTTGTGGTTCAACCAGTCCCTTCCCTCCAACCCCCCTATTTGTCTCCATCTTCATTGTTCATCCCCTACTTGGCATTCAAAGGCGATTGTTCAATTCCTTACCAAATCATTTGCCCAGGCAACGAAGCAGCCCTTCCACTTGACAGTGCGAATTGGCCCCTCCCCCTGGTGGAGAATGGTTGACTTGCTGCGATTGAAGAAGCCTCTTTCGTGTAATGTAAGCTGAGACAAACAAAAAACAAACAGGTTACACCTTTTGATAGTAATACTCATATCAGTTGTAATACTCACAATTATTTAAAGCTTATCTATGGGCGTCTCAAGCGGTAATGTTTTTACGACTGATAAGTTCAAATTATGAACCCAATTTATTTGGCACCTTGTAAGGGTTTACAAGGTGCAATTCGAAGCCAACCATTCCAGAAACACTGTGGCAAACCCATTCTCTTAACGAAAAGTCTACTGGGTTCTTGAAAATGCATACAAAAAACCACAGGACGATATAATAGCCAAGAGTCTTGCTCAAGGACCAAGGTGCCATGACAGGGACCCGAACCAATACTCCGCCAATACCGGAATTGAAACTGGTGAACTAGACAGGCATGCACCTGCAGTTTGCCAAGAAAAAGAGGAAAGTGCCAGGCACAGCAAGATTTTGTACTGTCTTTGTACAATTTTCAATGGCACAGTTGAGAAACCAAAATCAAGGCAATCAGCTGATCATGTTATAACTAGACCGCTCTACCATGAAACTCCTGTGTGCAAGGCACAGTTGCACAGTTTGAACACTGCATAACATTAAACTTTAGAGGTAAGGGGAACTACCAGTACATAATCTAGTAAGGTTTGTGGCAACACTATTTACAAGAAATCTCTCGTCAGTTGTGGTGGCTCTGAAAAGAACCAGTGGTTTAACAACTTAATGTTCTTTTCATTAACAAGATTTCTTAGACATGGTGTTAAGGCGAACCTTACGTTATCCTATTTTCCACAATGGAAAGTTTCAAATTCTACTGATACAAGATTGGGAGCGAGGCTATAGCCCTCCAGGTTCTGGATTGGTATTTTACAAACTTACTTTATCACTCCCAGTTACAAACTGCCTTCCGCTGTTTTGTCTTGAAAATCTTGGATCTAAAGCCAGCGACTACAAAGTAACAAAATAAATCAAAGTCATGACACATCATCAATAATCCTGAAATGCCCGTCCCAATTCCCTCAAGTTTTGTACCGTGGACTGTAGCGAAGCATTACACCACAAACCTATTGGGGTACTATGGGGCACCAGGCAGAGACCTTGGCCGAACTTCATAAAGTTATTATGAACAAAAATTTGCTCAGCAGAAACAGGTCACCAACCAAAATATCATGTAATGTATATAATTTGTGACTGGTTCCCTGCTTTTTTTCTGCGTAGCAGAAAAAAAACTTACAAAGCACCTTTTTCTGCTTACAGGGCTTCTGAAAGTGTACCCTGGGCAATGGAGGGCACTTTGCAGCAAGTGTAGTGATATTTATTTTTACCCCAAAAATAAAGATTATTCCAGACACAATTTGATACTTTACCTTAACTGGGCAATCAAATGACTGAATCTGATTGAACTCATCTTCGTACAGACCAGTAATTGCAACCTAGACACACAAAAACACAGACAAAAAGATATTTTCAAGACAAAGCAAACAATATATAGCAGTAATCACTCTTTGAACAAATGTGTGATTAATATAGACCCCGCGTATGACAAGTTAAAACAGCGCCCTCATTCTGGTCAAATGAATACTCATCACTGGATGTATTTCTGCTCGGGGTCAACACATATAGTGCATGATTGTTTGACCGTAAGTACAGAATTTTGCGGTAAGCAGGGCCATGGAATTGGACCCTGTACACAAGCGCTTACTTAGCATCTCTGAAAAAAACTTTCCAGAGAAGTTGAGTACTGACTCGACTGCTCAACCACCGATAAGTTCTAAATGAAAAAAATCTTTTACTTACTCGTCCATCGTCGGAACAACTGGACAGGTAATCGCCGTTGCTATCTAAGCTAATCTGGTTCACTGTTGTACTGTGCTGTAATTGGACAAAGTCAAGGTAACAATTATTTAAAAGATGTATTAACTGCATCAGGGATACAAAATATTATTTAGGTTTTACCATTACACCGATCAATATGATATCATGTGGTGAATGCATCTGTTTAGTACACACTCGCCCTTTCTACTGACTGACCATTCAATACCATCCACTATGGTTTGGAATGTGCTACCTGACACCATAATATCATTTTGGTAAATACATCTACAAAGTATACAGTCTAATGTCCGACCATTTAATATTGTCCATTTTGGTTTTGAATGATAGATAAACTATCCCAGCCAGCAGTTAGGGTATCATGTGTTTATGTAGTTGCGATGATTGTAACCCTTCATCCTCCCGAGGAGACCAGAGGCTCCAACCGTCGGAAGGATGGAGGGTTACGATCATCGCAACTAGTGTTATATGCATCTACACAGTACAAAAAAGCCTTCTTAGCCAAGCATTCTCCTAGAATCTCTATGAAATGTGGCCCTGAAGCCTGAATGACCTTTAACCTTACCTTGGCAAATTCCTTGCCCTCTATGTTGTTACCTTGGAGATCAAGTACATGCACCATGCCCCAGTGTGTCCCCACTGCCATGAACTATAAGCAAGAGATAAGAAACAAACCAGATTCTGAGTATAAGAGTCTAGGTACAAGATCACTTTTGGGGAGGGGGGGTTTGGGAATGGGGTTGGGTGTGGAGTATGGGGGTTAGGTGGGGAGATGATTTGCTTTGGATGTGGGTCAGATAGTTTGGGTTGGGTGTGTGGAATGTTGTTTTGGTTAGGTGTGAGAATGCGGTTCAGGTTGGGTGAGGAGATGTGGTTTGGGTTGGGTCAGAACTAACCTTAGTCAGAAATGTTTATTTAGAGAGTTCAGTAAAAAAAAGCATGTGTGCACACAGGGTGCCCGACTAGACTGCATATGGGTGTACTCAGCCTCGCTACCATGGGCAGCGCGCCGTATCAATACCTCTCTTCACTAATCCCTGGTAGGGATGTACTGAAACACAGCCCTAATTGGTTCTCAACAGTGACTATAATGCTTGTTAAAAACTTGTTAAGCGCTTGTATGGCGCTATTTTAAATGAATCATGTTTTAGCACGGTCATCCTAAACTGCATACAGTAAGACATATCTCAAAATCAAAGAAGAATTACAGAGGACCAGTTACTTTTTGACTTGATGCCTCTTTTGCGGGTTACAATAATTGCCCGCGCGTAGAATGGATCAGCCTCAGGCCTAATTAAAAAGTGCTAGATTCTAGCACACAGGGGTTATGATCGAGCAAGGCATGCTGGGAAAAAATGGCGCGGCGAGATTGATCATCCCTGGGAACAAGGTTGGGGTGTACTACATTTGGACCAAAAATGGTTTCCAGCAACCACACAAACAAAGAAAACTGGTCCCTCCATGTCATAACTCTCTCAATGCACAGCTCTGGGTTGGGTGTGGGATGTGAATTTGGTGTGGAATGTAGGTTGAGTGTGGGGATCAGACGGGGTTTTGGTGGGGGAGGTGGTTTGGGGACTTGATATGGGACTCTGGCATCACCTTGGTATGTACGGCCATACAGCTTGCAGCGTCCTTGCTAAGGATGTCCTCCAAAGTGTTGCGTATTCTCTCATATTTCAATTTGGGTTCTTCTGTCTCGATGCTGTCATCTTCATCATCTGATTCGCTCTCGATCCCCTCATCATCATTTTCTGATTCTTCCTGTTATGTTATAGGATGACTCGTAAACAACTTGGACTTACACCCAAAATTAGTTCAGCACATTACTATACTAGACAGTTAAGGATTAATGATTATTTTGATGATGGGTCAAATCTCAGCAATACTTTTGTATCTCATGATCATAAACAGCACATCATTTCATTTTTAATGTTCAAGACACTTCTTGTCCCAGATGGAAGGGAAAGAGAATAGTTTGTAAAATTGTATCATTTCCAATATTTTTTAACCTTGCAGATTCTTTATGGATTAGAATTTCAATGCAAAATACAAATCAATCAAAGGTTAAATAAGATGCCAAGCCAGACCGTCACATTATCCCTTGTTATGACCTTGCTCTTTTAAAGTATGACCAAACAAAAACATATTATTCATTGGGAGGTCACAGTGATCAAAAAAGAGGCAGTCAAATTTTCCATATTTTCCCATTCAAAGAATTGCATTTGTTATGAAGAGTGAAATCAATGGAATGACCAATTGAGTTCTTTTTAGGAGAGCGGAGTACAAGGACGAAATTCAAACCAGGATCCCTCCACAACCTCTAAAGGTTCTTGTTAAATGTTTTTTTTTTCTAATTATGGTGCGCAATCTTGATGCTTGTGCTCTTGACTTTTCATTGGCAAGAAAAAGTTACAGTCTTATCTCCATCATATTCTTAATCTTAGTTTCAAGTATGTAGAATATGTCAATCACATCATGTGTTAACCACAAGAATTATTTGTCTAGTATCTCTCTCTGTGAAATTCCAGCATGCACAGAGCACAATAAATCAGTGTTACCCACACCACAGTTATATGCACGAATATCTCTGCCACAGCTTTTCTCGTGTTGTTGTATTACTAACTGTATTAATTATTTGGATTATCTACGTATGTGAACTGATGATAGATAGTGGATAAGTAGTGTGTCACCCGGCCCCCACACAAAGTCCCGACAGATCATCACTTTCTGTTTCGTTATAAACCTTACAGACAATTCCTAGAGCAACACACTTGCTAAATTATTGTCAGAAATAACAGTTAACCAACAAACGTGTTCATCGACAGACAAGCTAAACCAGAAAAAAACAATAGACATGTCTGTTTACCTCCCGTACTTCCGCTGGCAGTACCGAATGTTCACTGGACTCCGCCATCTTGGTTGACATGAATATGTAACGTTTTCATTTGCATATAAATAATTTATGATATTCCTCCGCTGCTATATTTTAACATAAAATAATAAATAATGGTACCCCTCAAAATTAATTCGAACAGTAAGAACTCGTGTTATATTCACAGCTATTATTTTACTTTTGAAGTTACTAGACTAATTTATGAATGGATTGGTAAATCTTCTTGAACTAATTAGTCCTACTTAAATATTTAGCGTATTACTATAGCGGTCGTAACGTGTTGGTCATTCCGCATACGTAATACGACATTAACATATTGTACAAGACAATCCACGCATTGCTTGTAATCGAACACCACGCTCCCATTTTCCACCGCTTTTCCTCGCCAATTTCACCGTGTGCTGAGAAGCAGAAGTTTCCGCCGTTATTATCAACTGACTGGCGATATTCTGAAGACAAAATGGGGCCGGAATTAATGATCTAATAATGTTAGTAATTAGCATAATTTATTGACCGTGGCACGTGGATTATTGTGAGTCGGATTTATGAAAAACAGGGCCTGAGCAGGGCCGCCGTGGCTCGGTCGCTGGGGCCCCTGGATCTTTCAAGCAATTCTTAGACTATTTTTTTTCTTGGTGATTCCCAGGCTAAACTCCCAGGTTGGAGGGAATAAGACAATCAACAGTTAGGAGAACGCCTTATTATTTCTACCCATCATCAAGTCTGCATCTCATTTGCAAACTTCACGAAGGACTTTTGGGTAAGTAGACCGAATTGTAATTAGTACGTTTTGGTCTTATTAAAATTATTAACATAATTTATAAGCGCACGTGTTATTTATTTTTAATTTGACATTGCAAGTAATAATATCACTGATGATGATTATGTTATGTTTATGCTCATCATGAGTGTATTGAATATACTTACCTTCATGGTTTTCTTCATCAAGAACATACATGAGCCGCGTAGATTGGGGGAAATCGGGGTTATATTTTGTTGTGTTTCAGTGATTGCCAATAAAGGATCACACCGCTGCGCTGCCGGGTCGGGGATATTTTCACAGCGTGGATTTGACATGAACGGCTGGGGCCGTGTGTGTAGTTTTGACGGCGCTTTGTTCGACGGGCTCTGCCTTGAGTGTACGGGCATCAGCGTTGTTCTTTTCCCCCGTTCAAAAACACAGTTTATTGTAAAATTGTTCTGAGTTTACCACACAATACCCGACAATAAGTTACATTGTGTGAGTTCGTAATAATTGCTGGTTTTACGGACTGGTTTGTCTTTGTTTTTTTGTTAGCCATTGTCTGATTTCTTTGTGGTGTTTTTTTTTTATTGGGAGCAGATGTCAAATAACACAGTGCTTTGTGTGTTGTCAGGGTTGTGGCATATGGACATTTTGCATTGTTGACACATGTATATCATAACGTACGGGTACACGCTGGCCTACAATAAATTGCACAATGAGTTTTACTGATTAGTTCCTGAGGTTTTATGCTTGTTCACAATTCAATGGTTGGAGATTTTCTTTTTTATTTTATAAGTAATAAGAGTGCACTCTTTATGTTGTTTGGTTTTTTGGTGATATTTTTCTGATATTTAAATATTTTCTACATTGTAATCAAAACATCTTTTAACATAAAAAGAAAACTTAAATTATTTATAAAATAATCGTACGTAAAATCAGGCAACCTTTTTCCCAGTGGTATGAATGCACGCTTTGCAATTACATGTACTTCATGTTTCTATATTTTTTCTTTGACGAAATGGTTAATTTATTAAGTTTTGAAATTTTTTGTCATAAATTAACATAATCAGTTAGTTATCTATTAGAAATTTTAAATTGAACTTCAATGTTTGTCTACAAATAATATTTAAAAATATTCATACATGTTTTTGAAAACCTTGAAAATTTTAACTTTTATCCAAAATATAAAACTCTACAAACGTTAATTTATGATTATAAACATGTTTATTAATTTCCCTCAGCAGGTACAATTGACTTTCTGATTTCCATGTTTCAAAACAGTTGGGGCAATATTTTCTACATAAATTTCACTTTAAATGAGGGGAAATTTAAACAAGTTGGTAGATTAAAAAGTGAAATGCATTACAAAACTTTGAGTTTAGAGAAATTGTTTTTCTTCATATTAGAAAAAACAAATTGAATTTGTTTTTATAGCTTTACTCGTATCATTGTGATCCATCTTTTGTTTTCCTTATTCAAAACAATGTCACCAAACCAAGGCAATAAGTGAAAAAATATCTGGACTATTTTGATGTTATGACAACCGTGGTACATGTAGAGCAACTGTAATTGCACATGGGAGACATGTCATAATTGGAACAAAAGTAAATTTTTGTCTAACACAAAATGCGTATACTCTACCCCCAGTATGGGAAAGGGTGGGGCCAGTGTGATGTATACAATAAATCAATGTAGTTACCATGGACATTGTTGGACATTGTTGGACATTGGTTGTTTTTTTAAAGCAATGTTTTTATACTTTAAGGGCACTGAAAATTATTCATGTGTATGATATGTCGTGTATTCAGTTGAGTTATTATCAAGTTGGTGGTGTTCAGGGTTCTTCCTGTCGCCCAAATGCCTGTGGAAATACCGGAGGACAAGTCAAAATCCTCTGCAAGTGGTCTGGCTGACTAGTTTAGTGTTAATAAGCATCCCTATTTTATAATGGACCAGTGAAAAAAAAATGGTGGACTAGTGAAATGACAAGTTACCTGGTCCTGCTGGCTAGTCATGAAAAAACCTGGTGTTGATGACATTTCCGATTGTACATAAACAAATGGATGAACTCACTAACCGAGTGTAAAACAGTTTAAGTCGTCTACTCGCTTGTGGAAAGTGTACATTCTAATGCAGGCCTCATAATTCATAGGGGCATGGAGGCAATTGCCTCCCTGCAGGGCTCTTACTTGGGGGAAAATCCACAAGACCGTAGGGCTTGTAGCTCAAAATGTTTACTGGACCGGAATTTATTATACAAGACCAGAATCAAAATGAGTTGAACAAGCACTAAGAGAAGATCCATCTCATTTGTCTGAATACACACGTGTATGTACATGTACATGCTTCGATACTTGAATTGAAAGATATTTGTCAGACTCAAAGCCACATTTTTGTCACAAAGGAAAGGTACATATATGTATTACACAGTGAAGTATTATTTTTCAATTGAAAAACACAAGACCACCAGGCTTGTCTGGTCATGAGTTTACAGGCCGCTGCTAAAATCACTGGCCTCGGGGCCTGCAGTCAGTCAATTGTTGATTTCAAGCCCTGCCCTGATCATTGCCTTGGTGCCCCTTGAGATGTTCCAGGTTCCAGTACAAATGCTCATTATCATGGAGCCTGTGCCCTTCCTTAAATTAATCTAAACCATTACAGAGGACGCAGTTTGGCTACAGTGTGGCCTCAATCATCCAATTTCTTATGTCACTCCACACCAAAGACTTGGATAAGATTAGAATGTCTGACCTAGTGATAAGCGGTAAGGGCCTACTGGCCCCAATCTTTCTGAATCCTTCACTTTTGGCAATTAGATACATGTAGAAGGAATTGGGACTGTTTTAAACTCATTTGTACTATAATTCTTTAAATAAATATGAAACAGATTTGAAAGATTACCTCAAATCTCAACCCAATCTGGACAACACTGGAGGGCATGACTGAAAAATAAAACAAAACTGTTAAAGCACACTTACTATACTCTTGTAGTTGACAAATGAAAGAAAAGGCATGGTTAGAACAAAAATGTACATGTTTAATACTGGGTAATGGGTACAGTTGTACTCTGACATTGATGTGATGTTCTGATAAGCACTGTATGACTGTGTTAAGCAGTATTCTTGTAAATCCATGATGTACAAGTACATACAGTAGGATGTGCGTAGTTTCCATTTGTAAGATCTATAAATTTAGCTATTTTTATAGATCTACATGTATCAAGAAAGCTAGAAGCTTTCATTGAAGGTTAATTGCACAAAATAATTTTCTAATGATTAGTGGTAGTTAGTTAAAATCTAAAAAATGATCCTGGCTGTTACTGATGCCCATTAGCAAGTATAAACAATTTTGCAAAATACAGGTATTTTGAAATATTCAGCATTGTTTGTCAAAGTTTGTTCAGATTAATTCACATTTAATGTCAATTCCAAATTCAGGTTTGAAAAATGTATTATAATGATAGCACAAGTTCCAACTTTCATAAATGAATGTAAGTTTCCTTTGATTATTTTTCTAGTATTATCTCCATGTTTTATTAAGGTATTAAAACATGGACACACTCTTTTGTTTACACATCGTTTTGGTTATTTAAACAAATGCTTTCCATCATAAAACTAGACTGTTTGACTACTTCTTATGTGCAGCTCATCAGTGTATTGACTTACTTAAATACACTTTACTACAGATAACTGGGCGATAACACAAAATGACATGTTGGTATACTAAAACAGATAAGTACCTGTTACGCGTTGTTTAATAATTGGATTTGTTTGAAATTATTTGCATACACGTAAACAAAATATGTAAAATTTGCATGCAACAAGATTTGCATAATTTTCTAAATCAGCCATGGCTAGAGTTTAGACCAGTTTGTATTTGTTGTTTTTATGCTTTTTAAGCAATAGCAACAGTGTCTGACATGTCTGAGGGAATTGTAAGTACAAATTAGAGCAATTTTTGGATTAATAAACATGCAGTATAAAGTCATAGTTCTCTGTTGTTGAATAATTTGCATTTCAATGTTATTTGCCAATGTACAATTTGCATAATTACTTGCATAATATTTAAAAAAAGACAAGTTAGAGCAGTTGTTTTGTTAAAATAATTGCAAGTTTCAAAGTTGTTTCCTTAATTTTCAAAACCACTCATCTGCATGGAACTGATTTTGTTTTTTCTATTGGGACGATTGGAATGTAATTATGCAAATTCGCAGAGCCGGGACTTTTTTTTCTCCCTCTCTCTCTCTAGAGATGATATTTAACACAGCAGGTGTGACTCAATTCGGAGTAAAGACAAAATGCATCATCAGGAATGAACCTTCAAGGTTTTGGAAGTATCGTTTGGCATGCATGGTCACACACCTGAGCCTGCATGCATATAAATCGAGGCTGTAGGGAATTTTGCACAATACTGTGTTGCAATCTTTGTTCTCGTTGCTCATGAATTATGTATTTGGTTCTCAAAGTGGGATGAGTACAGTATCCATATACCTTTTTTTTTAACAAAAGGATATTTGGGTCGAAATGTAAAGTTGGGTTTGCATTGATGTAGATGATAAGAATTTTTGATAAGGTTTTTGAGAATGGGGATGATGGCCGGGGGGGCAGGTGTTAGTTGGGATGTTGGCGATATTAATGAGAAAGGATTTACACTGACAATTAATGTTGGGCAGCGACAAAGAAATAATGAGGTTGATGGAGAGATTGAATCTATAGTGAAGATGATTCATCTTAACCACAAGTACATTCTTTCCCTGGTCTTGCCAAAGTTTACAGGATGCAGTACTGCTCCCATCAGTAGTTGGCAAGAGTCCAAAAGACTTGGATGTTAAGTTTCATGTGCTCTTGCTCTATGCTATACAAGAAAAATTACCCGATCTATAGATCAGGTTTGGAGCGTTCGGTCAGTGTCGGGTAAATTGAAGAGGGTGAGGAGGAAGGGTTCGGATAGAGTGGAGGTTGGGAGCTCTGTGCATGTAGAGTAACACTAATTCTCATGTGTTGCAAGCAGGGCTTGAAATTAACACTGGACTGCAGGCCTAAGGCCAGTGATTTTAGCATTGGGCTGGTAAACTTATGACTGGACAAGTCCTGCGGTCTTGTGTTTTTGTTCAGGTGTTGACTTTCAGTCTGATTCATATTCTGTTAAATGAGATAAATCATCTCTTAGTGCTTGCTCAAGTTAAAACAGACTTCAAATGTAAATCTGTATGATAGGTTTTTTCCTGTTTTTTTTTCTTCTTTTCAATTCTAGCTTTGTAAAACATTTCTGCTCCAGTAAACACTTAAAGCCACAAGCCCTGTGGTCTGATGGACCCCCCCCCCAATTTGAGCCCTGACAAGGTACATGTACCTTGAAGGATGTCCACAATTATTCATACTGTGTGGACTTTTGTTAAAAGGTGATCTGGAAAGAGACACGTTATTTACAGCATTTTCTCTTAACAGTGGTCTGCTGGCCAAATGTTGAAACACATGAGGACCAGTCAAAATTCACTCCAAGTGGTCCGACTGGCTATTTCATTGCTGAAAAGCATCCCTAGTTAATATGAATTTTGGGTTAGTTAAAAAGCTGACAGTTAGTGAAATGACAAGCTAACTAAATCCCGCCAGCCAGTCACTCAAAAAGTTAAGGGCAAATCCTGATTTGTAAGTGACAAGTTTATGACAGTGACATTTATGACAGTTATGATTTGACAATGGTGACAGTGTAGGTCAACAAACAGAGGAGAGCTGACACAATATGATAGTCAGGCCCCCTTTACATCTGTAAACCATTAAGTATCACTTCCTATGTATTTTGACAATTTAGATATAGGACCCAGCTTGACTGCACTCAGTGTCCTGCTGTGGACTTGGCTTATCAATAACACTTGCATGCACATACGGCATGTGCATACGGCAAAAGTTACGTAACACGCTGTACAGTAAAATGGCGATGCGCATTGATATATTTCTATGTTTTTATATGGTCGATCTAACCGATACATGTGTGTCATATAATGTAATTTTGTGTAAAAACACAGCGTAACTAAATGGCCAAATGTGTCTGTAAAATGCTCTTACAACTGTATTTAGCGGATAATGACTCACTCTGCTTTTTGTGGGTTCTGTGAATATGAATTTCAGTTTCGCAGACGTGATTAAATATTTATACAGTAGATTCACAGACCTTTTCAAACAGATTCAGAAACCGATTAAGCCAATTTTTAAAAATATAAATATTTTGAAGGAGGCTGGTATAATTCAAGTGAATGGTTTATGCACATGTCGTGCACAGGGTACAAACTAAAACGCTTGAGAGCCTCCCTCTGCCCTTTTTCTGCAGCCAAAGCGCATATGGGCCACGCTTCTCAAACACTTGTTAGTCATTCCTGGGTAAACATTGCAGGCACTCCGCTGTAACCCCCCTTGCGACAGTTTTTCATTAATCCCGCCGCAGACCCAAGAAAAAAAAACGTTGTGCAATCTCGAGTGTCCATCAATTTTGAGTGAGGCACGACAGGCTGCCAAATGAACTAAGGGCCCAACAAGTTGAGAAGATCCACTCTTGAGAAATCCAAGATGAGCGAGAATATTACGAGATGCAAACCCACTGTTTTCTCAGACGCTCCTACTGACGTGTATTAAACCACAGAACCGGTATGAGTCAAGTTAATAAAACAGAAAATTTCTCAAATGCTAATCGTTTGGGTCGGCTGTCCAGCCACCATTCCCCAGTTCCCCGGAATACTGGGGTGTTTGTTTTTGAAATTTCAAGTTAATGGTTCTAGTACATTACTCATCGCTTCACTGTCAGATTTGTACTTTGGGGTTTTTATTGCGCAAATGGGCGTAGTCGTATTGTACAGCGCTCTTTGCCTTGAGGCATTTACAGAGTGTTTTTTTTTTTTTTTTTTTTTCCACTTTAGGAGTGTTGAGTTGGATATTAATAATTTCATGCTGGAAATTATCATGGAACTGCCTCGCTTCAGAGGAATTCTTGAAATTGAATAATTTAAAGGGTGGAAATTGTAGCTGGTCGACTGTAAAAAAACTGCATAAAACAAAATCTTCACCCGCTGTAGGCACTACTAAAAAACAACAGCCTATTTTGAGCTATCTTTTTGACAAAAATACTAAGAGTTTTTAGTGTTGTTGTTTTGAGTTGATGGCAGACAAAATTCTCCTTGAGAATGGAAGCTCTCCACTTTAGGGGCCGCACAGAATTATTATTTTTTTTTATAGATTTGTTTTCTTTTTCTTGTAAATGTTGTTGGGTTAAATGTCAAAGAAAATAATTTAAATTTGAAACTTAATTTGTTTAGGGGTGGGTATGTGGGTCAAGATAATTTGAAATTTTCGAGACATTGTGTCTGAATGGCTCTTAGCAATTTTCTTGTTAATAAATTGCTAGACTACCACAAATCATTGTAAAGTACATGTAAACATCAGGAGATAGTATTGTGTGAAATATAGTGTATAATCGACCATGACAATGACATTTCCACTGGCTCGCTATGTCATTTTTTTCTTCTTGTATATTATTGTTGTTTTCTCCTTGACAGCTACCCAAGAAGATTACTGTTCAACTGACATTTATAAAATCTGCGATTTCCACCACAAGATATTGATTTTTCTTTTGGTTTCTATGTATAAGGTGGTCCCTAAGTGATTGTCTGTCTAAACAAATCCCACTGGGTTGTGAGTACTGCTGGGAGTTCAGCTCAGGTTATATTTATCACACAGTGGCCAATGGGACTCTCTGGTTTGTGCGGATTGGTAGACTGGCATCAGTCTGCTATGTGTTGTTGAGATCAGGCTTTTGTATTGTGGAGTGAGTTGATAGTAGGGTAGACTGGCTTTAGTATGCAGTGCGTTGGTTAAGGTAACAGTTCCATTTATTGTGGGTGGGTTGGGAGTTGGACGACTGGCATTTTAGGCTGTTGTGCATTGGTTTAGACTGGGGAGAGGCTAGACTAGCATCAGGCTGCTGTGTGTTGGTTGAGATCAGGCTTTCATTGTGTCTCGAGACAGAGTGTGGTGGGAATGGGTAGACTGGCTTCAGTCTGCTGTTTTTAGACACAAAACTTAAGTTTAAGTAGAATGATGCATGTACTATTCCTCAATTTTCATACTATGTACTGTACAAAGTAAATCAAATTTTTATGTGCACATGACTATACTACATAAGGTAATGTACGTATGGTAGGTTTATGTATGGATGGGATTACATATTGCATTTATCACATTTATTGCTACCCTCTTGTTTATTTTATTAGCAATTTTTGACATTTACATGGTTCATTGTTTTAATGTTCAATTTACCCATGATTTACTCAGTAGGTTGGTAGACTGGCTTTAATAGTCCTTTCTCTGTTAGTGTCAACTCCAAACTACAGTTTTGGTTCTACTTAGACCATCTTAGACTTGTACAAAAAAATGCTACAGCAACAGGCTCAGATGGATATTTTGCTCACTAGACTGGCAATAAGTCACATTACTCTTTCCAGTTGGTAAATGTTAAGTGATGCGCCATTTAGCTTGTACTACACTGGCCTCTGTCTATTCTTTTCTACAAAAATGCCTGACGTGTGTAGATTTAGACTTGTGGACAAGTTATTATGTTTATTGTGGTAAAAGCATACCCCGAATGACAGATTGCAGGGGTGGTAGTCCTCTTGCGGGAGCCAGCAGTCTCGCAAGATTCGTGGGGGAGCCATTGCGCTATCACCGTGATTTAATGGCTTGTCCACAAGTCTAGTGTAGAACTCGGAAAGAGAAGGCAAATTTGGTTGTACCAAGAACCACTACATTAAGCCTACATACTATGTAGATCAGTCATCAATTGAAGTTTTGTGGAAGTTGAAAAAAAAAGAAATGCTTTCTTAAGAAGAAACGAAGCTGACAATAAAAATTGGTCTATACCTTGACTTCTGAGGGCATTTACAGGTGCCTGGAATCACAAGGAGGCCATGGCCTCCATTGCCCTGGTCTTGGCCTTTGTGCCTCTTCAAAGTGTCTTAATAGACTTTTAAGATTTGACAATGAAAATGCCCTTTGAAAAATTAAAAAGGACTTGCCCTCTCAAAAGAAAATTTGCCAGACCAGCATTTACAGAGAGGAGGGAAGAGGGAGAGAGAGAGAACTGGTGGAAGTCTAGTGTCTCTGTCCACACATAGCTGGAAGCCTTTTGTGACGAGCAATGTTAGATTTTGTGCAGAGCAAAGGATGGGTTCTTGAGCTGCATGTAGGATGCGCACTGTATTTCATCACACTCCATCTAAGAAGCTAAAATGATTTTAAAGGTACTTGTAAACAAGATCAGAAGATCTAGTGAAAATTAGTTTCATTCGAAGAAGCCTACTTTTTCTTTGTTGTGCTTAAAGGCAACAAAAAGAACAAATTTACCAATCCAGCCTTGCAATTCAGTATGCTCATGATTAAAATATGTTTTTAAATTTAACTTCAGACTAATGTGTGAAGTTTGGTTCTGAGGGGCAGGGTTCTCCCCATGCACAAGCTAACATACATGTATCGGGCCGATATGCGCAAATTGCGTGCCGATACGCACAAATTAAAAAGATTTTTAAAGTACCTTCACAAGAAACATTAAGAGAAAACAACATGATGCTCCAGATTGCACAGAAGGGCTTTTAAAACTGTGTTAAACACCGAGTACAAAACATTCCGGAGACCCTTGTTTCTACTCAGCATGCTTTTTTATTTGTATACAATCTCACCCTGTTAACATGCTTTTAGAAGAGCAGTTTATAACTCTCCTTGTATTTATGAAAAGGATGAAAGTAGTATCTTTCACATATAGTTGACCAAGTAAAGTAGCGTTTGGGTCAGAAAGAGTTTAACAAAAACCTGGTCGGATAAATTGTCTTGTGGAATGCCTTTTTCTCTTATCTTATTATCAAGATGTGATGCTCTAGAGTCCATGCCAAGACCAGGCTGCCAGCCAAAACTTAAAACTGGGTTTAATTGAGAATTTCCGAGAGCAGTAGTTACACCCCATTTAGGCCTATATGGTCAAGGCAAGTATTTCTCAACATATAGAACTTAAGATGTCACATCTTGTTGATGTCAAGAAGGGAGATGTTTCAGGTGTTTTCACTTTTAATGCCATTTCTTTTTTTTTCTGTGGCTGATTTTGGCGTGGGATGTCACATTTGGAATCATGTATGAGGAGGGAGTTTCATGCCTTAAAATGGTGCTCGAGATTTTTCCTTCCAGCTCTTATTATATCTGGGTTACATTGCATGCCTGAATCTTCATTCTTAGAATGGCAAGGCAGTTTTTCATGGTTATGGGCTCGTGTACAAGTAAAAATTGTTAGTCAGGCCTGGAATTACACAAAGACCACAGAGACCATGCCTCTGTAGCTCTGGTCTTGGCCTTTGTGTCCCTTCAGAAGTTTTCCATAGACTTTAGGATTTTCCAATGGAAATGCCTTTTGCGAAAAAGAAAATGTCCTCTCAAAGATGAAATTCAAGGCCTGGTAATTGTTATTGTGTCTACATTGTTGTACAAGTTTAATCAAAGGGCACCAAGGCAATGATCAGAGGCATGGGGGAAGTGCCTCTGCTGTCTCCATCAAGGTTTTTTGCATTTATTTGAATCGGAGTAACTTCAAGTGGAAGTCCAATTGACTTCATATATGTACAGGCTCAGTTTGTCAATATTGATATCAATCATTGATATTTTACAACGGCATCACACGGCGCCACTAATGGCAAAGTGTTTGGAATGTTTTAATATCAGCTGTGATTGGTGACGACAATTCCAAAAGATAGAAAAGGCGGGGATGGACCCCCCGCTGTCTTGCGAGTGTTTGGAAATTTTGTGTGTGTGCGTGAATTAATTGAACGGGAAACGTAATGGGTTAATGTGTAACTCGATGCAATATTGGACGTGGGTTCGTTT
This sequence comes from Pisaster brevispinus, assembly GCA_023634235.1. Taxonomy (NCBI): domain Eukaryota; kingdom Metazoa; phylum Echinodermata; class Asteroidea; order Forcipulatida; family Asteriidae; genus Pisaster; species Pisaster brevispinus. The sequence continues at coordinate 23,415,440 of JAMKCF010000002.1, read as the reverse complement.
TGTTGGTCGTAGCCACCACAGTCAAGGCAGCATGCTGTGGGTGGAAGAAAGGAACTAGGTTTTTAAGCACACAGATGTTGCAAAGCATATTTGTAACAACAGGCTATAAAGTTAAACCGCAAATTAAACCACAGTGTCCCACTTCAATAACTGTCAGTGCCCCATGTTTTTTCCTGTTGATACCTTTTCTAAACTTCCGATAGACATTTACAATTTTCCTCAGAGAAGTTCCCTTTATAAGCAAGATTTTGTGCAGTCTCCCCCTCTAAAACAAAGTTCAAGGCCTCTAGATTAATCAGTTTTTAAAACCAATGTTTGTTTTATTTAGTTTCCTGCTAGTTATGAAGAGGAAATACATTCACTAATAAAACTATTATAAGGCAGGACTTAACCTTAACATTATTTCGACATACATGTACATTTGTCTATAGATAGTAAAAACTAATAGAGGCTTGTAGAACAGCTCTCTTGCCTGATGGGGTGCGAGAAATTGGGCAATACCTGTTTCAATAACGTGGCCAACATTGGTTATTGTCAGAGACCAGTATGCACACTTTATGTGCCCCATCGAACAAAATTAAGTAATAATAAACCTGTAGAAGTTTACGTTCAATCTGTCATTGGAGTCTCGAGAAAATACATGCAGTGAAAGAAATCTTTTACAAAAAAGTGTTTCTAAACATTTGGTTTTGGTCTGCGAGATCGAAACTAATTTGTTTTACTCATTTCTTCAAAACTAAGCATTTCAAACAAAAATGTTGCAAGGGAAGTTTTTCATCATGACCATCTTTATACCATGTAAGTTATGTGGAAATCTGTGAACATTTATCTTACCAGTATTATGCATACCCTTTAAAATGTTGATTGTTTTCTTTTCAGATGTGCATTAAAGAAAAAGCATATAATTAATTAAGAAAATGGTGACTGTTGGAATGTTGTTTGGCCCATAAACCTGGGCCCAAATATAGCTGCTTAAGCTCTGAAAGTACCTAAGCACAACAAAGTTATGGTTGCCAGAATATGGTTACTAGTCAAAATACCATGTCACATCTTTTGACTGGTTTCCAGCTAACTTTTACTTAGGAGAAAATTGTAAAGCAAAATTGTCTGCTTGAGCAGCTCATGAAACTTGGCCCTGGTTGCAGTTGCTACCAGTTTGTGGAAGTGTCGTGGCCGAGTGGTTAAGAGCACCGAATTCAAACTCTGGTGTTTCTGATCAGCAGAGTGTGGGTTCGAATCCCCAGCCGTGACACTTGTGTCCTTGAGCAAGACACTTTACCATTGCTTCGTCCTTCGGATGGGACGTAAAGCCGTTGGTCCCATGTGTTGTGTAACGCATGTAAAAGAACCCAGTGCACTTATCGAAAAGAGAAGGGGTTCGCCCCGGTGTTCCTGGTTGTGGCTGCTTAATGCGCCGTAGCACCTTGTAAACCCTTATACGGTGCTAAATAAATGAGTCTCAGAATCCACCACTGCAATAACCGATCTTTCTGAAAGTTTGTATATACTCAGCGCCTTGAGTACCTTGTTTGGTAGATACGTGCGCTATATAAGACTTCGATATTATTATTATTATTATTATTAGAAGTATATCATAAAGACAACATTATGCCAGGACGTGTTTTAAATCTACACTATGCGAATGAAACTTTTTGAGGGCAAGTAAATAGTACAACAGTTTAAAATGCTTGGTCTGCAATGGCCTCCATGGTCTGTGTAAAAATCCATGGCATGGAAGTTGGTCGACAGCATTTATAAATGTTTTGTGAGAAATGACAGATGTTCGAAACTAATTATTTCACTGCAAAACGAAATTCTATTCAACCATGAAAATTGAAATGAAATTTAAAACGATTTGCTTTACTGAACTGCGGAGCGAGGACTTAAACTTTCTTTTAAACCACCCCAAGAAAAAAAAATAAAGAAATAAACAAACAAACAAATAATAAATAATGGCGATACGAAATTTTGAAAACTATTTGGTTAGTATTTCAAATAGTAAATTGAAACAACTAATCTTAATAGAAATGTCAAGTTCGTACATTATCTGGAAATGTTCAAGCATGCAATTGATTTTGGAGAACCTGTAGTGTTTATTATAGAAAATGAGCTGATTTTGTTGGGAGTTTCAAAGTTTAAATACTGATCCAAAGAAAGTCTTTGGAAATTAAATACATCTGTAAAAGTAAGACAGCATCTATTGAGAAAACTGGGCCAACATGCTCTATGCATAATCTTGAATCCCTTGTGATAAGATCAACTCCCCTCGCGACAATTTTTTTCTGAAATGTTATCTCCGAGAAGGGAAATAATGGCAGGCCGATGTAACAGCGGAGAGGACTTCTGGTCGGTTGGTCGGTCGGCCGGTCGGCCGTGGGAGCAGAATTGTTGCAATCAGGGCGGGCAGGATGAATTCTACATGGGGAGTCTGTCATCCCTTTGTTGTTCATGGCCTCGGGGCATACCAGACCGACGCAGCTCGACATACACCGTACGCACTTAAGCGTAGGGTACGGGCCAGGCAGCCTTGTCTAAAATTACCAATTTCACTCCGTGCCCTAATGGCTCATCTGTATTCCAAAAATGGGGGGGGGGGGGGGGAAGGTTCGGAGAGTAAAGGAGTCTGCAAGGTTGGTTATCGTTGGCGGTGTGGCATGTCTTGGATGGATTCAGAAGTTGCATGTGTCAGCACTCATGGAGCATGGTGTGACACTGTGTCGTTTCACAAAATACCTGTAGTGGACACATGAGCTAGACTTGTACACCGCAACTCTAATTTACATACCTGTAGTGTTTTGCCAGCAAAGAGAAAAAGTTTAGTCGATCATCATAGAAGAAGAGGTCTTTTATCTGTCAGGTTTTTTTCCTTCTGATTTCAGGATTTAAATTGCTTCTCAAAAATCTTTCTCTATATGGCGAGGTGAGCATGCATGTAAATAAAAGAAAGACATAGCCCAGTTACAGTCCTGGGATTTCTCTCTCAAAGATGAAATTCCAGGTCTCAGGAGGAGACAGCTTTAAGTGTTTTCAGGAATTTTCGTCTTGTACACCACACTCCTGATAACGAAGGTCATGTTTCAAACAGGGTCAACACTAAAGATTGACAAATTGTTCTGAACAATCGGAAAATTTTGTCAGGAATTACTTACAATTTTTTTTTTTCATAAATGTTTTGACCCACCCACCCACATCAAATATAGACCAAAGGTCTCCAGCATACTTCAATGGTTTTTTTCTTGGTTAAACAAAGAACTGTGTAGTTTATTAGGAATTAGATTGATGATCTTGGCCAGCCGGGTACTTTTTCTTCTTCGTTTTCAATTGTTCATTTATATACTTTAAAAAAAAATAAAAATAATGAATATCGATTTTCAGTTATTTCTTGTGACACACCCACCCACAATTTTGAAAACATTGACTATTCTGAATGGCCCCTATTAAGTTGGTTAATTGATAAATTGTCTTACTAACATGAGTGAGTACAAATGTTTTGCTCAACAAGGAAATTTGGTAAGGAGCATTTCATGATGTATTAAGCCATCAGTGCATAACACTGAAGCTTTGCCTTGAGACAGAAAAGTGTTACGTGTAGGGGTCGAATGAATCAATGTACATGTAGTGCAGATAAATTACAATACAGAACTGACTTTGTGATCAAATGGACTGAGTGTATGTCGGGAAAAAGGGGGGGGGGGGGTCGATAGTACTGCAGACTGCAAGATCAGCGGTAGTTTTTGGAGCACGTACACTTGCCTCGTTCATGGAAGAGAAGAGGTTTTTATTGAGTCAACATACTGATGTAAGACAGTTCAGACTGCGTCCCCGCCATGTAATGCTATACTTATCACAATAAACCCTTCGCGGAACGTGACTTGCACCACGGAGGTTTCTGTGCCTCCATGCTAGAGCTGAGCGAGGGCAGCCCCACTGATTCCAGTTGTCCAGTACCTGGAAAATGTAAAAAAGAAATAAAATAAAAAATTTAAAAAAGGAAATTTCATCCATGAATAATTTACAATTGCTAGTACAATCTTCTTGGATCCAGTGGCCACTTCGCTCGCCACTGTTGACATTTAAACGTTAATGGGTTAATTCTCTTCTACGTGCCCTACTTGTGTTGGGTCCCCTCCTTATGCTCAACAATCCTCTTAGGAGATTATAAAGCAAGTTATGTTCATCTGACGTCCAACTGACTGAGTTCTAGATTTAAATTGTCCTTTTGAGTCCCCTTTATTTGTTTTCATAAAAGGGGCAGTCTTTACATTTTCAGTGATACTTACCGAACCATCAATGGCTTCAGTCAAGTGATTAAGTTGCCAAGAAATTTTAAGGAATAAATACACTTAAGTCAGAGTAGTTTTTTAATATTATTCTTTAAAAAAAGCAGATCTATGTTTTGTTCGCTTCACTGAATGTATTTGTTGAGTTTGTGCATACATTGTTTGGTTTATTGTAAAAAACATTTGAATTACAGCAGCCGGCCGATGTTTACGAGCGTTAGAAAGGCTATACAATAAAATTACCAAATACTAAAAGTGAGGATCAAAATTTTTACAAATGAAGGTAAAAAGCAAAAAACAAAACAAAAACAAAAACAAAAAGGTGAAAGGAGCCAAAAACATTACAAAACAAACATTATACAAAGTCATTTTAAAATTGTACATACATGTACATGCACAAGCCAGCCTCTTGGATTATGATGCTTTTTTATCCCTGTTCATCAGACCTACAGCAATATGGAAACTATCTCAACTCCTTGGGAGTATGCAGCACCGATATCTGAATGGGCGCACAGGTTGTGAATCATTCACATCAACAATCTGTGCCCTCCTAGGAATGTGTACTCGATCTTTCTCTTTCCAACCATTGTAAACCTGGCTATGGAGGGTGAACAAATGAACAAAACTACAGCTTTATAATGAAACAAGCAACGTTACCGGGTCGGAATATCAGGCTTGGTGCTGTCGGTGTTGTGGCAGGGGGGGGGGGCCACTACCCTCCCCAAATGGTGGAAAAAATTTGGGCTCAGCAAAAAGAAAAATAATTGGACAGAGAAAGCCAAATTATTTTTTATCCGGTGTTAGAAATTGGTACTTACAAATTATGTTTTTATCTGTGTTTGAGTACTTGTGTGTGTATATGTGGTATTGGCCGACTAAAAGTCACCTGTAAGGAATGGGTTAACTGTGGTACCATGGAGGAGATACCATACTGTGTACTTTGGAAGTAATGAATTGCCCACTGGCCCATGGACTTCTTGAACCAGTGACCCTTAAACTCTTACCATCCTGAAGAACTTCCTCTGAGTTAGTGAGTAGTACATGTACAGTACATGTATGCCAATTTGAACAAGTTACAAAAGCATCAACAGAACAAATCAACAGGGCTGCAATTTCAAGACAATCTCCGTGCAAGACCACAGGACTTTTGGCTCAGAATTGTTACTGGGTCAGAAATGTTTTTACAAAACCGAAAATGTTTTTGGATTTTCTGAGCTTTTAGGGGGAGCTTTCAAAACCCAACCAGTTTTGCACAGAGGTGAGGGAGGCACTAACATATTTACATTCCCCCTTGGGCCCATAAAGTTGTTTAAGCAGAAAATACAGCTTTACAATTCTTTGCTTAGCAAAAATTGAGTGGGGCAAAAGTCACAGCAATGCAAACTAATTGTACTTTTGGCTGATAACCTGTTTCTGCGAGGAATAATTTTCTGTGCTAAGCAATTTTTGGTGCCCTTTGAAGTGTTCCAGTAAAACAAATGTTATTTTCCTCATTGAGTTGCCCTTTGCTACCTTTTTACCTACATGTGACCTCAATTTTCCAACAGCCACCTCTCCTACATTTATGTCACCTCACACCAACATGTCTGAACTTGGATCAGATTGGAATGCCTGGCCCAGTGATAAGCAATTGTTAATATACAAGTTTCATGTTTATCGAAAACGAGAAAACAACTCGAACAAAGACTAGGCCTATATTTTCTATTTTTACAGTTTAAGTTCGTGAAAAAAACCCATAAATTATAGCAATTTATTACAGTTTCACTTTTTGTAACATACAAATAGTTTGTTAAAATTAACTTTGATTCAAAATTTAAACTTGGAACAAAGATGATTTAAAAAAAAAATCCCTATTGCAAATTACGCCCAGATTTGTGTGACCATTAAATAGGTTTAATGATGTTTTGAATGTCAGGTGGGCAAAATTCTTAATTGTGTACAAGTAACCGGAAACAGAGGTCGAGTCTGATTCTTGGGACTTGTTAATTTTTTTAAACTTTCATATGTATGTATTTCATGGCAAAATTTGACTTTCTCAACAATATTATACTATAGCGAAAAACTATGTTTTAAAAGAAAGTATTTGAAGCAACAGAATTGCGCACATGTAAAACTCCATATGGTTCGGACTAACTTGGTCCCAGAAGTTAGAAGAGGCGCGAGACTTGTTCAGTCTGTTTGGGACTACAGCCATTAGTCCTTCTGACTCCTTCATTTTGGCAAGAGTATGGAAATATTTGGGAGGATGGAAAAATGCCTTTTCCTTAAAACAATGAAATATGAGGCCTGTATATGGTGTCTGTGTACCATGTATTTGTGGAGTCTCTTGGGAAGTAGAAGATTTTGTTTTTTAGTGTAATATTTATTTAAAAAAAATGATGATCATGTTCTGGCCTCCCTTTAAACTCCGTCAGTTCATTTGGGGAGACATTCTTTCTGCCATGGTTGTATTGCACATTTCTAGACTATAAATGTAATACATGATGGCTGTTTGAAACATGTACGCTGAACAATGTTCAATTAGATGCCAGCCGACCGACATTTTCATCCGCAAAAGGTTAAGAGCATCTGCTGGCTGGTTGCCGTGGCAACCACATCCGTTCTTTTCTTCACCTTGACACAGATGAAGTGCAGTGTTGTGTTTTAGCACATTTTGTTGCTAGTCAAAATCAGATCCAATCGATGTCATCAGCATGTAACCTTTTCTGTAAACATTAAAGCGATGAGTCGGCCCAAAGCTATAATTGATTATAAAGTTTGCACCAGGGTCAAGTCAAACCTTGAGAGAAAAAGTTCAGGCACTGATGGAGGGAATGGGTCCATGGCATCCTGACCCCCCTCCTTCTTGCTCTTGATACCTTTTTTTCTACCATCTTTTTTCTTTTGTAAACTTTAAACTTGCGTCTCCACAATCTTGCTAAAGACCTAATTGCCCACCTGCGTCGCACCAATATTTACTCAATCAAAAACCTACGGTCTCTTGTGGCTGATTTGTTACTGTTTTTCAAATATTTAAAATAGAAACCTTTAAGATGACGTCACGTGACAGGTGATGACGTCATCATGACCTCATTGTTTTGAGATCATTATTGCACCAATGCCTTTCATCACTGAAAGTTTCATTGCAATTGCTCTTTAGGAACTATGCAAAAAGCCGCTTTGACCGAACGTGCGTTATGTCAATAGCCTTTTTTACTGAAACAGACAAATAAAAAAAATAATAAAAAAAACTTTAACGAAAACAAGAGCTGTTTCGCTGCGCTGCGAAACAGCTAAAAAGAAAGAAAGAGAACAAAAATATATATAAAATAAATAAACAAATAAATGAAATATATCTAAATAAAAATGAAATAACGGCAAGAAAAGCTTTTTTTAAACCATCTCAACACCTTAGGATTTTGCAGCACCGACAGCCAAATGGGCGCACAGGTTACTAATCATTCAAGTAAAGAATCTGTACCCTCGCTAGGTACCCATTTAACCCTGGGTGATGGGAAGCGATTTTAGAGAAGTGTCTTGCTCAAGGACACAGGTGTCATGACCAGGACTTGAACCCACACTCTGATGCCATCAGAACTAGAGTTTGATGCTCTGGACCACTCGGCCATGACGTGCAACACAAAATGAGCTCACATAAATTGTGCACCAGCTGTCTTTGTAATCTTGTACTATTTGACTCTGCCACAGTTTTATGTACCACACATGTGTAATTTCTTGTACATGTGGAGAACACATGATTAAGAGGAAATATTTTGATATAGCAAGTCAACGGCTGAGTTGGGTATTTTCATTTTTTAAATTCAAAACCTTGAGTGAGTGGTTCGGCAATTTTGTTTCAGTCAACCTTGAAAATTGTGCATCCCACTCTAAAACTGCATGTTCTGATGGCTGTCATGTCATAAATTTTTATCATTTTTTCCCTTTGCATTCAGTAAGTGTTTTACATTTCGCGGTTCATATCTTGATGAAATTTGCAGGAATTTTAAGTGTTTTGGGGAGTGTAAATACTCTAACGAGCTGAAATTCAACCTATATTTAAAGAAAAAAAATACAAAATGCGTCTATAGAGTCACAGGTGAAAAAACCATGGTCGTATAAAGTGGGAATCATAACTCCTACGTCTTTTTTTAAAGCAAATGCGCATCTCAGTGTCTTCTCTGGAAGCGCCGCTTATGGCCATCTGTGTGCCCCTGTGGAATAATCCTTTTGTGCGCATTGTCCTGTACGACTGCGTGTGACGGAAGACTGTGAAATTTTGAATTGTGCGTTGTTGCGACTCTTTCTATTTTATTCAACCAGTATTTTCCTTTTACATGTTTATGTTCGGTTTTCGTGATCAACAAAGTAACTTATTTTTTCATTGAGAGATCCGAAATTTGGCAAATTCTGCAAGATTCTAAAATTTGCCTTTTTTAGTCTATCATTAGTGACTGTTAATGTAGTAGTTTGTTCTGTTAAATACATCAGCACTATCGCAATTAGAAAAAAATTTCCTTAGTTTAAAAAACCAAATTGTTGATGTCGAGTCAGTTTCAAATTTTGTGCACATTTTATTTATGTATTTTTTTTCAGGGGATGCAAAATTTTTGATTGTTGAATCGTACTTTGACAGCTTGAGTATTGTTTTTATAACTCACACCTTTTTAGTCAATAATTTGTGACTTCATTTTGTTCTTATTACAATGTCAAGGCATTCACTTGTCCCAATGTTGAAAAAAAATCCACACTATAATTTAAAACCAATCATCAATGACAGATCAAGTCCCGAAGCGCTCAATTGTTTTAAAAATAGAAACAGGTAAAAGTGTACTAGTCATTTAAAAAGCGACAATTTACGATTCCATTAGAAAGCAATAAAATTTTGACACTTGGAACCTCCCTACAGTGCCCTGAGACTGAATATGACCTACACATGTACATGTACCGTCTGGCCAACTCCCCAAAATACATTCATGTATTTATTTCATTGTTATTATTATTATTTAAAAAAAAGGAAAAAAATATAGGTCGGGGGGGGGGGTAAATCCATTATTTATAAAGCTGAAAAACAGAGGGTCTAGTGTCAGACCTGCCAAATGAGACCATGAATTATGTACGATGGTGCATGTCGTACGTGCTTTAACTCCATCGTGTGTGATTGCTTCATATACGCAGGTTTCTATTCACAACCAACGGTATAGCAGTCTCCTCTGGTTGCATCTCCTTCAACGGACTTCCTGCTTTGGGCCCTGAGACTAGAAAGTCTTGGTTGTCCAGATAAACACAAAGGAGTGGAGGAAATATCGTGATTGTGGACCCCCCCCCCCCCCCCCCAGTCAGTTAATAAGTGTACAAGATTGTTTCGTGTGACAAGTTAGTTACACAATACATGCATAGATCAATCTATAATATGTACAGGGTTTCTGATGAGCTGTAGTTTTTTGCAAATTGGATATGAGGCTAGATAACTTATAATACTTCACTAAAAAACCTCCTTTATTTATTTTTTGAGGCATTTATAGGCCTAGTCTTCGGCAACTCAACACCAAAGATAGGTACATGATTTATAATTACTAAAAAGTTTCAAGTTTCAATGTGAAAGCTCACTATCATGAAGTTTATACCAGTACCAGTCCTTCTTTTTTCATTTTTTAGTACAGTCCTCCTCAGAAATATTTCCATCAAAGCCAGGACAATAAGACTATCTTAGAGACCCTCAAATCAACGTTGTTTATATGATCAGGGGTCGATTTCACAAAGCACTAAGATTCATCTTAAGATGAGTTCTCAGTATTACCATAGAGATTTGTATTGTGACATCACACTTTGCTTAGCAATTACATGTAGGAGTGAGTGATTTGGAGTTGCGATCAATCTTAACTCTTTGTGAAATCGAGCCCTGTTGTAGCAATTGAAATAAGCCCACTAATAAGACTATGAAAGTACATACATGTAAAATCACAGATCCAGACATATTCTTACAACTTAAGTCTGATTTTCGTTTTTTTTTCCCCCTTGGAAAAATTAGAGAAGTTATGATTAAAAATCCCCCAAAGTCAAATAAAGCCTACACCATGTGTACTGTAGGTCAGCCCTTGTACTTTTCCAAGGGAAAAATATTATATCTGCAAATCTGAAACCGTTTCTTGTTTTTACTAGAACTTGACAAATTTGTTGACATTTTCAAAAGTTGGTTGTATTGTGTGATGATTGAGAATCAGTGGATGGGAATCCATTTACTTTTTGAAAACTCAAGATTTCTTTGTTGTCTTTTCCCGTGTCGTCGAACGGGTTGTGTTAAGAAAGGCCATATAGCCCGTGTGTAATATCTCAGGGCCCTTATGGGAAAAAAAATGTCCGCAGCAGTATTGCGTCTGTGCTGCACTGCATTGTGGCAAGGAGAGGGTAGACTGTGCCACAGCAATCCAGCATTGACAGCCAAGGAAAGATAATCAAGCCCATGTCTGCTCTCACCTGACAGCTGAGTCCATCTGTAGGCAGCCACTCAATCAAAAAAGTCTTGTTTACTGGGCCCCAGCTCTGAAGAAATGGTACAGTTGAAATTATTTGTTTTGTACCTTAGGAAGGAAAAAATAAGTTAATAAATAAATACAAAGGCAAATGGTAAGATGAAAGTTGATTGAAATTGATCAAGGTTGGCCCTGGTAGCAATTGTCTCAAGACATTAATAAAACAAAAATATTAATTGCCTGTTTTTTTAAAACCAGTGTTGTGAAAGGTTTAGAAGTTTTATTGTTCATGTTGTCATAATAATAGCTAGTTTCATGTTTGTCGCTTATTTTTTGTGTTTTTGTTTGATTGTTGATATTTTTGTCAAACAAATAACCCTGCTATCAGGGTTCTCCCCAGGTCTTTTCAAAACTGTGGGGCATTCTGGACCAATTTTTTTTAATGTTTGGCCGAAGCACACTAAATTGAAATAATGTTTTCGGAATGTTTTCTACTTGATGTTATCTTGTTTTAAAAGCCCACTCTGCAATTTGGAGCATACCTTATTGTTTTCTCTCGATTTTTGTAAGGAAATTTTATAAAAAAATTTTATTTTGTTTTGCGTATTGGCCGTAATTCGTGGGTATTGGCCCGATACGCTAGCTTGTGCGTGGGAAGAACTCTGGCTTGAATGATGAGTTTAATTTTTCTGGTTGTTTACATGTACTTAAATGCACTTATTTATGTTAAACCTGACCGACCATTTTCCCTCCCCTAATCTTCCCAATTTAAAAGTGGTGACACCCTGTCACCCATGTGGCTAAAGATGTTAGAAATTCAAAAGTCACTGTCAAGTAGATTAACTTACAACATATGAATACATGTAATTAAAGAAGTGAAATTTAAGCAAACACAAATGCAGCACAATTTTTGTTCTTGCACTGACGTCATCACGCCGCCATCTCAGAGGTAGAAACGCACATCTATGTACACGCTGCGCACAGGTTGTGCCGGCGAGCAACCTTCTTTTGACCTCTAGGTGAGGGCGCACTTCCTTTACCTATAATGAACAAATTGCATTGTTAAACCAGGCATGATATTCTTCCCACTCTACTCTGGTTTCTGATTTGTTTTCCCTTGGGAAAATTTAGAAATACTAGCTTAAAATAGCTTGAAAAGTATCAGCTTGAAAAGGTTAGCCTTGGGCCCCAAAAATGTTCCTACTCTTTGCCAAGGACCAAATACATGTATCATATATATATTCGGTTTGCGGTAACACCATGTGTATTATATATCTACTAGCTATGTAGATTTGTTCTTTGAGAACAGGTCTTGCTTTTTAATTTCAATTCTACTGCCGCAATCCACAGGCAATCACTCGGGTGGGATTCAAACCCACGACCTTTTCATTGCTAGAGCAGATCTCTTACCACTAGACCACCGAGCTAGCCCGATGGCTAGAGGCGGGTTCGAATCTTTAGTAGTGGGTACTGCAACGATTTAATAGATGTAATACTTGCATCAGGATGAAGAATTTTAATTTGGTTTTTCTCTTTCACCGATGTGTATTGCACATTGGTGTAAGGGAAAAACCAAATTAAAATTCTTCATCCCGATGCAAATATTACATCTATTGATATCATTCCTGTTTAATCAGTAACATCAGTAAAACAGTTACCTAGTTTGTGGTAAGCAGACCTACATGTGTACAATGCAAATTAAAGGGCTGCTGTGTAAGCAGAACAATATTTGCTTACAGGATTTGAGTGGGTGTTGAGTAGGACTCAACAGTCCTCGGTAATAAATGCTAATCTGACTTCACACACGTGTGGTCATTCAAGGTTTTGACTTTCAATTTCTCTTCACCAGCATTTGTCATTAGTCTGTGCTTCAAATTCATATTCAAAGCGTGTTTCCTATCTCCCCACTGATTATTTTTACCCGTTTTCTCTTGGATTAGTTTACGCTTGTGAAATGATAAAGCAATATTTTCATATCGGCTTACATATGTTTTATTCATGCCATGGAGGTAATTATACTGTGGTGAATTATTTATTGTTAATTTATTCTGGCTTCAGCTTCCTCTGTATTATTTTTGTTTACTGGTTCGGAAAGAATAAATTAACAATTAAACATTTCAAATTCGATATTTGCATATTACATTTATTTTAGATGCAGGATCATTTTGTGCTATTGGATATTTTGCTGGATGATATTTCCGTTCGCTTAACGACCATTATTTTTCAGATGGTTGGAAAACTAATTAAAAATGTTCAGTCAGCCACGTTTGAAATAATGACTGCCGTGACGACATCTAGACGAGGAATAATCTTTGATCTTCAAATTGCCTTTGTGGCAGTGTTATTTATTAATGCTGGTCAGAGGTTCCTTTGCCAGAGGCATGAAGCTTAATTATGTATGCGCCTGTGTGGCAGCCTTTTTGCTGCTCTCATAAATTATGTTAATGAGCTTCTGCTTGACTGGCCTATAAATTAATTGGACTGGTCCATTGTACTGGCGGGGGGGGGGGGAGGTTTGGAGTAGATTGGAGGGGCTCTTTTGTCAGTCACCAAATGTTTGAGTAACTCATTTTACTATACGCTTAATCATAGAGTAACATTAAACATGTGTCAGCTGGGAGTCCTGATTTTTATTTATTAGTTTTGATTTTAGTATGTAATATTTCTTGTCTGTTGGTGTGGTTTTTATTTTTTTTTTATGAATGTTAGATTTATTTAAGGTTTTCATCTTCCATTTTGAAAATTAATTATTTTGCCACTTTTTGTAAAAAAAAACCACAAAAAATCCCCCACACAAAAAAATAAAACATCAAAATAATGTGAAGTCGTAGGACTTCCTTTTATACGGGTAAATAAAAACAGTTCTTTCTTTTGAAGGGCTCCAAGATAATTGTCAAGACCAAAACCAGGGCATTGTCGGAGGACAAGCTCAAAAGCTTGTGTTTCTTCCAATCCACAAAGTTATGATAACTATCTTAAAGTTTATCTTTCGTTATTTATTTATGTATTTGTTTCTCTATGTGTTTATTTATGTTTTATTTATTTGCTCATTCTCATGAGTAACCCTTATTGCAATGATCAAACAAACATTTTGAAGAATTTACAATTAAATTCACCCCATTTTATGAAGTGGGTGCAACAATATATTTCAATCAGAGTTGTCAATCAACTCTTAGTTCTTGACCAATTTGAATAAGGGCAAGTCTGTTTTTTCTTTAGTAAAGAACACATGTTTTTTTGTTTTGTTAGTGGAACATTTCAAATGGCACCAAACAGTGACCAGGGGCCTGGAGACAATTGCACCCCTTGCCTCCAAGAAGTATCAGGCCTGCACATCTGCACAAAATCCCAGACAAAACAATTATTGTTTTCTTGTTGTTGTTGCTGCAAAGTTCGCCAGCTTAACTGGAGGAAATATGACTGGAGGATGTAAAGGGGCACCAAGGCAATGACTAGGGGCATGGAGGCAATTGCCTCTGTGAAGCATCAGGGCCTAATTTCATGGCTCTGCTTACCGCCGAATTCTACGCTTGTGATAACCATTCTCCGCTTACTGTGCAAGTGGCGAATTTCTGTGCTAGCTGTGTAAGAGAAGAATGCCTAGTAACGTGGAGTAAGCACTCGCACAAGCAAAAATTCCCTGCGAACCTGTGAAATATGCTTGACAGAAGTGTGGAATTTCCTGCTTCTGTAAGCGCAGATTCATTGCTTATGGTAAGCAGAGCCATGAAATTGGGCACAGGTCTGATAATGTTTCATCTAATACTTTAAGCAAATGACTGACATATTATGTGACAGCTGGCTGCTTCATCTTCTTGCTAACCCTGTGAAATATGCTTGCGCTTAAGCCATTTTTTTCTCCAAGAGTGAGCAGAAAATGTGCTTACTGTTAAACAACTCTGTGAAATTGGCCCCAGTAAATGCCTGGATTTACACGTAGGCCATCGCCTCTGTTGTCCTGGTCTTGGCCTTTGTGCCCCTTCAAAAGTTTCCCATAGACTTTGACAAAGGCCCTGCCCTCTCTAAATCTGCAAATCTGCAAATCTATGGAAAACGTTCAAGCTAGCCACCTCATTTTCTTGCTAACCTGTGAAAAAGGCTTGTGCTTAAGAGATTTTATTTCTGCTTCAGTAAGCAGTCAAATCTGCTTAGCGCTAAGCAGCTCTATGAAAAATGGCCCCATGTCAGAATGGCCAAAGACTAACAAGTATCGTACCAACCCTTTAAGATGTATTGTGAGTCAGCATTGCTATGTATTGTGTTCTCAGTGCGTGTGTTGTAAAGATTGACGAAAGCGCTGTACATTTCAATATCATGTTAGCGGCTGTCACCCCAAAATTAAGTGCTCTTTGATTGATGGGTCCTAAAAAATTCCAAAATGGTCGTATTGCCTGGATACGAGGGACAGTTAAAAGCTCTGTCGGGCGGAGGCTGGCTGTCGTGCGGTTATAAATTACTCCGAATGAATAACTGGTCATGTTTTGTTGGTAGTGACTTTTGTTAAAACCTCGACTGGGCATTAATGGTTGTGTGGGTGGTGAGGAATGAATTTGTCTCAAATGTGAGGATTTTGTTTTTGTGGATGGATGTTTGATGGTAATATTGAGCATGCTGTAGTAATGTGATTGGCTTTTGGAAGAGTTCTAAAGTGTTCAATAAAACACACCATCAGGAGTGAGATCATACAAAAGTGAAAAACATGAAAAATGTGTAGAGATTAAAGATAGGGTTGTAGATGGGTTTTTGTCAACGTAATGCTGATTTATTGACAACATTATCAAGAAAGATACTTGTAATGAAAATCATATCATGTAAAAGTTTTGACTGAATACAGTGTCTACTTGTTGAAACAACAGGAAAAAGTCTTTTCACAACTATCCATCCACGAAGCTAGGTGACAGCGGGTACCAACCTCATCTCTGGCCGTAGCATTCGTGAGCTGACACCAACACTCAGAATTCTTAGAAAAGATTCAGGCATGAATCGTTTCTCAGATTAAAATGTTTTATTGATTTCTAATCTATGGGGCATTTCAGACAAAATCATTTCACAGGATGCTTACTACATTGTACCATTATCATCTTTATAGCAAGTTAGCTTCCAGATAAACTTTACACATTTTATTTTTGGGTCGTTTACAAAGTTGACCCTACCTAAAATTTATTTACACAAATATTTTCAATGCCAGTGTTCAAAATAATCGATTTACAGACTCTCTGCATCAGCATGAATAAAAAACATTAAAAGTTAACATCTTCAAGAATGTAAGTATTGGTTTTGCCTTAAGTACACCTATGTGTGACAAGCACTGTATACTCTATATTTTCTGAGTTCACGGGAAGTAAATCAACAGGCATACTACACGGGTTGTATATGAACCCGCACCATCACATTCTGGAGCAGATGTGTTGACCACTAGACCACCGAGCTTGCCTGGTGACAACAGGCCAGTTTGGGTTTTGTTTTCCCACGGGACTTGTAAGGGTTAAACAAAAACATTATACAGATATTGGATGCATATGAGTGCATTGTCACTTAAGGTTATATGGTCTTTACTATAGACTATGTAAATGGTGACATCACAAGTTTACGGAAGAGCCACCAAACCTGGACTTCCTGCGGGCACAATTTGTACACATCCCGATGGAAGAACACATCAAATCTGATATTTAATGGAGATTGCTCTGTCTCATTTTTATTAATTTTTACTATGGAAAAAGAGCACATCTCAAGACTTGTTTAGTTGTTTTTTGTAACTCTTGAACTTATGTGGAAATTCTGACTCTACATGTAAATTTTCCTCAAGGCCAGTGTAGTATCTTGCCTGCTAGAAAGGCCCTGGAATGTACAGTGGCACTCTTTTGGTAAACAAAGGTTACATGCGCTATACAAAGGAAATTGTTCTCTGGTGTAGTACACATACATGATGCATGTTATAAATTTTAATATCTTGGGGAATGTTCAATTTTGTACATTACATCAGAAGTAATTTACATTACAGTGTTCAACACTTGCCAGCAGTAAACCATTGACTAAAAAAATTAGAGCGGGTCGGCCCTAGTTTGACATTTTCCCCCCACGCATGTTCCGTATTTTGATTGGTTAGCGGACGCGGGAACGATAGCCTGTATTCCCGGTAAAGTACAACCCTTGAGGGCTTTTGAGTGTTAATTTCCCACCTGTATCCTACAAGCAACGATCATGAAAATCGCCGTTGTCGTCCTTGTCACAAGGGAAAAAGGGGGGGTTGGTAGACGGGTAAGGGAACTTGATCTGTCTTTTGTGAAAATGCCAATTATGCGAGGTAGAATATTCCTCGTCCCTTCTGGGGCGTAGCGGTTTTCTGATTTATACCTGAATCGCATGTCAATTATATATATCAATGCTGTTGGGACTGATTTATTCTTGTTACTTTGGAGAGGTTAGTGGGGTGTGTGTGTGTGCCGCACAAGCGTAGGACAGCCACCGGGATCGGTTGTCAATTATGTATGGCGATTTTTGTAAAAAATCTTTGCGGTCGGTGATTTAAAAAATCTTTGCGGTCGGTGATTGTCACCCAAGCTGTGAGTCACGGGAGCCTTAGGCACAGGTTTCTTAAGATCTTTGGGGGCTAATAATCAGATTGAATATCAATTATGGAACGAGATTTCTTTCGATACGAGCTTTCGATGCGAGCTTTTGATGCGAGCTTTGAAGTCTCGTAAGAAATGTCAACTTTAAGTATTTGAGATGACTGTGTTGCAGGCCTGATACTTCGTTCTTGAAAGGGCAAGATTGTTTTTTTGTTGATAAAGGGCACCCATATGAGAGAACTGAAATTTCTACTGGAACATTTCAAGGGGCACCAAGGCAAGGGGCAAGGAGGCAAAACAAGCCACTTACGACTTAGATTTTGAAAAACATCTTGTACGCTGACTTGACTGGTCACAAGTAAACACGCAAATTGGATTTCCAGACTTAAGACAGTGTTGCTGGGTTACATGGTACAGGGCAAGCTTTTGTATAGCAATCTCCAGATGGGCAAAGCCTGGTAGTGTTGTATCATACTAAATTATTCAGAAATTTGTGTATGGGTGTTCGCTGTCCTTACGTACATCTAACAACCCAAAAGCTTGCCCCAAACATAGCGCTGTTTTCTAGTCTGAGGATTTCAAATTTAAGCCATCACTTGTGACTAAGCAAGTCATTGTATCTGACGTTATTCAAATCTAACTTTCAAATGACTTAAATTGTCTTTGTTGCCATCATGAAGAATTGGGTATGATGTTGGGATTGTACAGTTGTCCGTTAGCTAGAAAGGTTAAGCTATATACGTCTTTGAAAATATGTTTTGCCATTCTGGTGCAAGCTCAAATCATTAAGCTACTTGTATGTGTTTACCCACGTTGTGAAGTGGGGCACAAACATCAATTAACAATGTTCTTTGTCAGGGTGGATCAGGAGAAGCCAAAAAACAGTTTGTAAAAACTTGTACGCCGTAGGAGAAACGTGTAGCTTCACCTCCCTATTGATTCTTAATCAAGGTTTCAGCCGGAATGTGGAAATAGGATGTTTGAATTTGCTAAAAATAACAAGACGATGGATCTACATGTACATGTAATTGTTTTCATTCTCAGTACTTTGACAAAATGGATTTTGCCCAAATTGGAAAACAGGTGTGTATGCCAGAAAGATGCTCAAACACCCTTCACCTAATACATGCACCTGATGTTAACTTGTATCAGGAGTCTTCCAAAATCCATCCCCAGCTTCCTCTGATTTTGATGGATTCAGCACTTTGCAGATTTTGTCTCACACCATCACCATATTGGGAAGCCATTATGTAGCCTTGTAGGAGAGAGAAAAGGAGAAAAAAAAAGAAAGAAAAAAAGGATGGATATAAAAATACGCCCCGAATGACTGACAACCAAACGGTACGGTTTGAGAGTTAGTAATCCGAACCAACGCTGAATAATCAATACTAGAGATTGCCTTGGGCTGGGTTACAGGTTTTTTCTTCCTTCTTCTTTTCCTCTTCTTTTTTTTTTTGGTGGGGATATTTTATTGTTTGTGGTTGCAGGGGGGAGGAAATGGCCTGAAATTGCAGTATTGGCTGTCTTGGGTTATATGACAGGGACAGTGTACTTGTCTTGTTCGGTGGCAATGTGCCGGGGGAACGGTGGGGATACAGTGTATGTTGTTTCAGGGGGTGGGAAATTCAAGGGGAGTTGGGAAAGGAAAATGCTCTTCATGCAGTGTGCATTCTATTTATTTATTGATTAGACTGGCCGTAAATACATAAAGACCATGTCACCCTGTCTACAGAAAGAGTGACTTTGTACATTCCATGGCATTTCATGGTAGGCAAGACATCACACCGGTCACAGGAGAATTTTTTTACATCCCTCCCCCGTAGGCTGATTACCACAAAGAATCAAGATAAATCTTGTTAAGTCTCAAAATCTATTATAATAGCAGTTATTTTTTAAAAGTTTGTAAAAAAATAAGTGTGTTCTTTTTGATATGAATTTGTTTACAATACTAGCAAAGATGATGAATTTCAAATTGATTTGAAATTCAAATTAACTTTGACGGAGATAAAATTGTGTAGTGTAAATTAACTCTTTTGAATTTTCAAAACAACACTTTGGGATCCTGCTTTTGTGTTTGTCACATATGTAAATAAGCAGGCAAGTGACACCTCTGTTTCTTGCATAATTATGCAAATTTGTTACTTTCATCCAATCGTCTACAGGAGTGGTTTCCAAGGGAGGAGTTTCAGAGCGCGGTGACCAATCACAGTGCTGGACCCCATGATCATGGATGGAGATTCAGCCAACCAGCACATTGTTGGCAATGGCAAACTGGAGCCAGCTGTTACAATAACTGCCTCTCCGACATCTGTGAGTGTGGCGAATGTCATTACTGGCTCGCAGGTTGGTGGCAAAGTGAGATTACAATTTCCTAGGAGTATGATTTATTAATGGCACAGTTTCACAGTCTATTGACTCACTGGGGTAATTTACTGGACATTTAGATCTTAAATATTTTATGCATAAATAGGTTTTGAAACGTACCGTAAATTTCTAGTTTCCGAGATGCCTCTTTTAAAGGTATATTTTTTTTAAATATTATCAATAAAAATAATAATATTTTGAGAAAAGGTATACGGTTGTATTTTTACGTATTGTTTTGCAGAAAATGTAATTTCCACGTACAATTTTGATCATTATGAAGATTTCCAAACAGATATTCTCATGTAGTGATCATCATTGGAAATGTGTGACACCCCATGCAAAAATCAGCCACGTCACGGAAATAGTAAAATGGCATTAAAAGTGAAGAGGGCGAAAATGTCAGCCATGGTATCAGAGTGATGTGATATCTTAAACATACTGTATGTTGAGAAATACTCACCTTTAGAAGTCCTAATCATGTGTTATTTGAGAGCTCTTAATCTCGTCTATTTGATGAGCAAATAGACCCAGTCTTGAGTTTCGCGGGGAGTGTCACATACATGGTACAAGTACTAGCTAAAGTTATCAACAAATAGGCCTATTAGTTCATATTAAAATCCTGCGAACAATATTTTCTGATTGGAACAAACCTAAAGATTTTTTTATAACTCTTGTAAATGTTTAATTTTGAATACAAATAGTAATAATAATAATAAAATTACTGGACTTTTTTATAGCGCTGGTAGCTGCCAAATTGAAAGCTCATGGTGCTTGAACATTATTACCCCAGTCACTGGGCCGTTTATTTAATTCCTTGTACCATCTCAGCTCTCTGCCAAATATATAGTGCACCAAGCTAAATCATTCACAAGAACCATCTCTGCACTCACAAATACCCATTTATCCCTGGGTGACGACAAGCATTTTACAATTAAGTGTTGTGCTCAAGGACCCAAGTGTCATGACTGGGATTCGAACCCATACCCCAATGACTTAGCCACCAAATCTTGAGTCCGGTAGACCACCTGGCTATTAAGACACCTTTGTTTAATTTGATTAATAATTATTTTACTATTATTGTTTTCTGATATTTAAGGATCCAATGGTATCCGGACAGATGACGTTAAAAGCTGCGTCTAACGTGAAACCACAGAGCGCGTCTGATCAGCTTCTGCTTGCGATGCACAGCGCCACCGGTGGCCAGGCTGTACGGAGTGGCATGGTGATCAGCCCAACCAAGCAAGCTTTCCCATCCGGGTTAAAGGGTGAGTGATTGCATAGTTGTTCTTAAAAGTCATATCATAACGGAGTGCCAATTTTTACTATTTTTTCTTCTTCTGGGGGTGTGGTGGGGGGGGGGGTTAATAACCCTTGGCCCAGAGCTGCTTGAGGACAGAAATTAACTAAGCACAACAAAATTGTGCTTGCCAGAAAAAGTTTACCCACCGGCCAAAATTCTGTGTCATATGCTTAATTTGGAACTGGTGTCCTGCTCATTTTTGCTTAGCAGAAATCTGTTAAGCACCATGTTCTGCTTCAAAAGAAACTGGAACTGATAGTTTCTTGATACAGATGTTTATGCACGTTGCACATTTAAACACTTGTTCGTTTTAACCCACATTTCAGGGCTTTGAATTTCAAGGAAACCTAAACTAAGGCAGAGCTCTTGTTGATCAGAACTTTTGCTGGACCAGAAATATATTTAACACAGCCATAATATTTTTCTTCATTTAATTTTAAACTAAAGGTCTTGGGACGACCATCCCTGCATCGTTGGGCAACTCAGCAGCGACTCAACAACTCTTACTGTCTCCGCCCATACAGGCACTGCAATCACCACAACCAGTCTTGACCAATCAGGTAATCAAAGTTAATCACTCACAGAGCCCCCCCTCCCTCGCATAGGCCACCATTGCCAAGGTCAAACTGTGAAAACGTCCAATAGACCGTATGCACATGACGTAATTTCAGTAAGGCGCCCTCGCCTAGAGGTCAAAAGGAGGTTGTTCATTGGCCAATCCTGTGCACCGCGCGTACAAATCTGTGCGTTTTGATTGTTTCGTCATCGTTTGACCTCTAAGATGGCGGCTGGATGATGTCAATGCATAAGGTCTATTGTGTAGTGTACACACCATGCAAATCTATCAGCCAGTAAAAATCTTACTTTGACCTCAGTGAGGGCGCTGTTTGAGCTTGTGAAGGTACACACAAGGGGTCTATTAGCCATCAAATACAGAGGTCGATTTTAAAGTTTTGAAGTGTTCCACATTTTGTTTACTTTTGAAAATCTGGGTTCGCTAAGTTTTTGTGCTGTTTAGAACCACCCCTTGCAACAGCCATTGCTCTGAGCAGAAATGTTGGATGAGGAGATATTCACAATGGAGAACTGTTGATGAAATAGAAAGCCAGTATAAGCAGCAGAAAAAAACCCATTCTGCACAGCAGAAAAGCATATTTTTGAAGAAGTAAAACCAGTTTCTACTGCAGAAAAATTTTCTTCACTTCATAAGTAAAAGGGTGGACTTTAACATAGCTGAAGTGTTCAGTTGAAAAGCAATGGTTCAAATGGGAAAATAATTGTTCTGTTTTGACTGATCTCTTGCATCAACGTCACACGCAGCTACTGTCTGCCACTCATGCCATTTAAGGAGTCAAATTGCGCGTAAAAATACATGTATGCGTGTGTATTAAACGCCTTGTTGACTAAAATGTGCACTACACTGTTTAACACACAGGGACATAGACTCCCAACATGGTACAGCTAAGATTGTTGTGATGATGACAGCAGGACAATTGGGTCTGTAGACCTTTACCATCTTTGTCTGATTCCCTGTACTCACAATCACACTGACAGTTTGAATTATCAAGTTGTTAAAAGGCACCAGACTATTTTCCCTTCCAGCCTCAGTTTGGTTACATTGGTGTGAATGGAAGATAAACAAGATGGCCGCACCATGGTAAAACTCACTTGTACTTTAAACCGTTTAAAACCTTTGAAAATGCATCCTGCAATGAATGAAGTGCCTTTTATATTCAAACCATTCATATGAGTTTATATTTGAAATTTATTTTGATCTTTTCCTTCAAAATTAAAATTCTGCCGTGCAGGAAATAAAAAGACGAAAATTTACGTGTTTGTTTTACTTTTGTTGTCGATAGCTTTCCGGAGCTCAACAGATCTTCACTATCCCGTCCAACAACGCAACGGGACAACAACAGGTCTTAACGCTGCCGATCACCAACGCGGCCGGCCAGCAACAAATCCTAACAATTCCCGTCAGTCTCGCGCAGAGTTCCGGCGGTATCCAGTTCCTCATCCCAACGACTGGCGGTCAACTCCTGGCGGCCAACATCGGCGGGGTCATGCCGACGATGGCAAACTCCACCGCTGCGAATTCCACTGGCTGTACATCGGCACTTTCGGGTGAGAGAAAAAAAACAATGGCCTGGCGTTAAAGTGGAAGCTCACTCACTATGAAGTTCAGAAAATAGTTAGAGGCCTGAAGTTTCAACCCTAGCAGAGTCTGTCTGAAAGGCAAAATGACAACACAACACACATTAACGGGTATACTGGTGTAACAGAAGCAGTCAAGTGGAGCAGTGAAGCAGTTGTATTGTGTTATCATGAAGCCTTCGAGAAAGACTCTACCAGGGTCCAATTGTCAGGCCATTTTTGTGTGTTTATACTATAGGTTCTTTTGGTTGGTAAAGCAGTTTGCAACAGCTGTTTTCCTTCCTTTTAAAGTTTATACAAGCACCAATCCTCCAGAGAAATACGTTCATTTAAGATACTTTCAAAGCTGAGGAAAAAAGCATTTGAAGATAAAAATATCCGTTGCTTATTTCAGTTGCAGCAATTGAAATAAGCTAAAAAGAATGTGCACAAGATTTTGGTTGGGGCTAATACATCTGAGCACAAGTTGATTTTTTTCCTTCTTTTTTCTTTCTTTTTCCAACAGGTCTTACTACTTCGGTTTCATCACTGAACAAGCAGTACACAACAAGTTCACCATCGTCAACGGCAGCAACTACACCCCTCCCGTCCATGTCTGTCCTGGCAAGCCAGACGGGGCTGGGCCAGTTGCCCCTGCCGCAGATGTTAATGAACGCAACTGGGCAGGTTTTATCGGTTACTCCTCCTAGCGGGGGCTACACATCAACTTCCACTCAAGGTAAGGGTGAAACAAGGCGTTTCATGGCCGAGCATGTCTTGTGGACTGTTCATCGGCGTGTTGCTTCGAATCACGGACATGACACTTGAGGTTTGGTTTGTTATTTCATGTATATGTTAGGTCAGGTATAAAGTGCGGATTGTGGGGCTGATTTCACAAAGAGCTAAAATTGATCTTAACTGTGTATCAATCGTAATTGCTAGGCAAACTGTTATGTCACAACACAAATCACTATGACAATATTGGCAACTCATCTTAAGATGAATCTTGGTGCTTTGTGAAATTGAGCCCAGGTCTTTGACATTGGTTAATTTTGTGCAGGTGCTTTATGTATTAGTTTGTGGAGAAAATATTTAGTGAAGTTTTGTTGTTTTGTTAGGTCTCAATTCCTCGGCCCGAGCCCTAGCTGCAGCCGGCCTGGCAACGATGGTCAGTACCCCACCCCAATCCCAAGTAGGCCATCTTGGTCAAACCACCACCTCACAAGCCCTGACCACACAACGGGTACCCACTGCAGCCACGGTGACCACCACGGGCGATCCTGTAGCCGTCGCCGGACTGACCACCCAGCAGATTGCGGCCCATGGCCTGACGGGCCAGCTCACCTCCACCGGCCAACTCATCACCAGCCACGGTATTCCTAAACAACTCATCACAACGCAAAGTCCTGTCATTGCCAGTCAGGCGGTCAACCAAACGGGCGTGGCACAGCTCATCGGCGGCCAGGTCGTCACCCAAGCTGTCGTCGGGGGAACATTGGTCACTACTCAAGCTAGCAATCAGGTGACGGCACAGGTTAAAGACGAAGGATCACCCACAAATAACACAGCGACGGTGGCGGGTAGCTCATCAGGTAAAGGTACTGTGAGGCAATCTTCCTATTTGCTGTTTTGGAGGAACAAGAAGTGGTCCATTGGCAATGGCAAATGCAGGGAAAATTTGTCATACCTAGGAGCTCATCTGGGCCTATAAAAAACTGAGAACATTTCTTCAAAGCATACCTTGGCTCTGACAAATAAAAAGGAAACTTCTTGCACCTCTAATACCCCAAAAATTGTCCGGTATCTGAGGAAACTTTTCATACCTCTCTTTTTTCCTGAGAAGGATGAAAAAAACTACTCGTATTTCAAAACCTTTCTGAGCTCTTGGAAACTTAGAATTTGTGTTTTTCTTTCCTCAAAACTCAAAACTCATTTGAAAACCTCAAACACTGCAAAACTTGTCTGGTATCTGAGAAAATTTCTCATACCTCAAAGCTCCTCTGGTTTATGAGAGACACAAAAAAATCTTCTCATAATTAAACGATTTTCTGGGCTCTGAGAAACAGAGAATTGCATCTATTTATTTGCCCTCAAACCTCATTTCTTGAAACTCAAAACCCATTTGAAAATCTCAGTTACCAAAATTTGTTTTGTTTGAACCCTTTGCCTTGCCGTGGACCACTTGAAACGCTGCTGCACCAGGGCATGTTATATTGTGTGCATGCAGGCATCATCCAAAACAATCATGCATGGAAGTTTAGCCTGCAGCTAACAACCATATTAACTCAGGGAACCCTCAAATGAGTGCCGATGTCGGCACCTGCTGGCACAGTTGATTATTTTCATTGTCTTAACCACATCGTACACACCGGTCAGCTCAAATGCAATGATATCCTAAGTTGGACCATGCCACACAGCCTAGAGGGGGTGTCAATCGACAGGGGTCATTGATTTGGTCAGGAGGGGGACAGGAAAAAACTCTGCCAGCATCCTTTGTGTACAAAATTGGTACATCAATTGGCAATGGTAGATGTAACCATATGATAAAACTTACTTATTTATGTAAACAAATAAGCTAAAGTTAACCCAGCCAATGCCCGGATATGTACATAAAACACTTGGATAAAAAAAAACTCGTTGAGAACAAGCAGTCTTAACCTATGGAAAACTCTTGGAAGCATGGGCTAACACTGTAATAAATTTGAACTCTATAGAGTTCAAAACCGCTAATAATAGGTCAATAAAGAGTTCAAAACCATAAATTATAAATTAAAAAGATTTCAAAACTGCAAATAGTAGATAAAATAAAAAATTCAAAACCGCAAAGTAGAAAAAATAGAGAGTTAAAATCTGCAAATAATAGAAAAATCAAAGAGTTCACAATCCTTTTGAGATGCCCGCCGGTGTGGTAAAATGCTATATAAGAACTGTGTATTATTAGTGATAGTAACAAAAAAATAGATCAATATTTCAAGTCACAAATCATCCAGGAAACCATATGTTTTGTATCTGTGGTCAATGTAACACGAGTCACTGTGAAATATCCCTTCAAGTTAACCACTAGGTACACTTTACCTGTCACACTTGCTTATTGGTTGCCATAGCTAGCCATCTTGTCGGATAATATTTAACATGTGCAGATTATGACTAATCGTCGCGTAACCGTGAACTTAATTCTCTTGTTGAATTACTGACCACTCTGGGGTGTATTTAACAAATCCATTCACTAATTGCACTAAAAAATACTAAACTCCATCTTTTATTCACAAGTTAACCCATAAACATCATACTAGTTGTTTAAAAGATGATTAACAGTAATTTTTCCACTCCCTTTCTTTTTTGATTTTTTTGGGGAAAAATACTATTTTGTTACCAGACACATTAACCAGGACAATTGTTACTGGTATGACAGTTACAGAATGGCAGCTTCAAATTGAAAATCAGTCATTACAAAACGTGCTATTTGCAATACAGTGCGCCCTCTAGAGTTTGCCTAGGAGAGGTCATTTTCACGGTGCATCATGGGAAAAGGTCGACAAGTTTTTGGTCCTCACGCAGTGCTCACCACATGACCCCCAAATATTAAAAGTTTGTTCATGGTTTGCAAAGCAGCGAGGTCAAATTTGATTGTGTTTAATGGTATTTTTGTGATAATTCATGTTAGATATTTAATGGTCCCAACCTGCCTGTGCGCAGCTGAGTTGAAGTTGACATCCTGTTGGGAAAATGGTCTATCCTGGGCAAACTTTAGCAAGAACTGTATTTTTTATCACCAGTATTGGCAACAGTTCTTATCATTTGTGACACCTATCTGCCAATAGCTGTTTTAACCCTCCTACTGTCTGACAGTTCAATACTATCCATTGTGGTGTTGAACAATAGACTTTGCCAGCCTACAATATGATATCATGTGGTGAGTGCATCCACACAATGCACAGATAGTTCTGTGCACAGTTGTGCCACCCTACACAACCCTTGCAGTTGAATGGTTTCAAAATGGTTAATAGACTCACCGGGAAATGTTACCAAGAGTAGGAGGGTTGTAACTCATGAAGGACGAGCAACAAGTTTTTTTTCATTCAACTAAAACATTTTCATTAACTTTCTTGATCATTCGGAATCATGTATATCAAGGTTTATTCTTAGTAGAGTGAGGGGGAGGGGTCTAACAAGAATTTTGTCATGCAACCGTACTCATGTTCACCCTTCCCCTCCTAAAACACCCCCTTCACTCCTTCAGCAGTTAGCAGTCTAGGCAACACGACGGAGGTGGACGGCATCAATTTAGAGGAGATCAAAGAGTTTGCCAAGGCCTTCAAGATCCGGAGGTTATCTCTTGGGCTGACCCAGACGCAGGTTGGTCAGGCTCTGAGTGCGACGGAGGGACCAGCGTACAGCCAGTCGGCAATCTGCAGGTGCGTAATGATTTTAAAGGGTTGCAGACGTGGAACACTCAAACTTAAGGGTTCATTTATGGCCTTCACCGGATGACTTCTAAAATTCTACCCTTCACTTGCCCAGTTAGTTCTTATGTGTCTTTACCTTCACTAAGAAGCTTGAGCTCCACCTATGGTTCTCTTCCTAGTTTGTCTTGTTTTGCCTTAATAGCATATTTGGTTTACTCTTTCCCTGTGCTTGAGAAGTGACCCCTAACCTGCCTAGTTTGTTCTCAACAAACTTCCCCCTTCTCTGGGCTTGAGAAGTGACCCTGAAGGTATACCTTTAACCTGACCTTTAACCTTTAACCTGACTTGTCCTTATTATGCTTGCTTCCCCCTTGAACTCCTCCAAATGATGCATTCCTTTCAGCCTTTCAATTTGTTTGTGTAATATAGTTGATTTCCTCTTTCTGTTTGTTTGAGAGGTTGTTTCTATTGGTCTACCCTTTCTTGCATTTTGGGTCTTTAATGTACGCCCTCCCCCCAGCTTGAAAAGTCTGAAACTGGGAGTTATCGATCATCTTGTACTCAAGCTGCACGCTTTTTGAGTGGAAAATTCTGTTTTCAATCCAAATCATCCGCTGTTTATGGACATAAACGTTGAATATTATTGAAGCAGAAGTCCTACAGGATAAACTACGGCAACCAGCGAAGGCAATCTTGTTCCACACAAGGTGTACAACCAAAAGATTTCCGCTGGTTTTTTTTCAGTGCCCACTCACATGCCTGGTTTAAGGATTGATCCCTATGTTTCTTCCCCTAGTCCCTCAAAATTAATTTCGGCATACTTCCTATCCCGTTTGCCCAGGTTTGAAAAGTTGGACATTACGCCCAAGAGTGCCCAGAAGATCAAGCCAGTCCTTGAGCGCTGGATGCAGGAGGCAGAGGAGAGGCACAAAAACGGACTGAGTCAACTCTCTGATTACATCGGCAGGTTGGACACCTCATTCCTGTACTCCACCCAGTAGGCACCCCTCTCTCAACTCATTAAAAAATGTTTTGTTTCAGAAGAAAATAAAAAATCCCTAGAAATCTTAGAAAAAGAGAGTAAAAAGACAAACTCATTTGAATAGAGATCAGTGATTTTATTATCGAACAGACTGTCTTCAAAAGTTTCAGTTTTACCTGATACCATTGTGTAATAAGCACTGTATACTCAGTGCTGTTAGAATCCTGAGGGAAAGAAACCTACGTGGTACTCGGGTGGGAATCGAACACACGACCCCAGTCATTCTTAAGCAGATGTCTCAACCAATAGACTACTGAGCGTGCCTGATGATGAGAGGCCAGTTGGAATCCTTTAATCAGAAGCTGAAGGCTTAAAAACAAGAAGCCTGTGGGTTTTTTTTCCAGAGGACTCTTGAAAGTTGAAAGTATACAGTGCTTATCATGTAGAAGTGCAATCTCAGTTTTTTCAAAAGATTTTTCCGTGGCTTGTCGTGGTCAAGCGGTCTATTGCATAGGACTTAAGTTCTGATGGCTGCATAGGAGTGTGGGTTTGATTCTCGCTAATGATGCTTGTGTTCTTGAGCAAGGCGCTTAACCATAATTTAGTATTCTTGAACCAGGTGCATAAATGGAATACTGAGAGGGCTGAGACAGCATTGTGTTGGACTGACCCCTTAGTGCTAATTTAAGCAGCTTGGGGTTGTATGCTCCTCATTGAGTTGAGAAAGTTTGAGGAATGGGCTAAGTATGCTTGATGAACAGGGATACTGTTGGTGTAAAGCACCTTGATCTAGATACTCAGATATGTTCGCTATATAAGAACTGAGTATTATTTCATTATATTTTGTGACGTTATTTTTTTCTTTGGTACTCCTTAGCAGTGAGCCTTCCAAGAAGCGGAAACGGCGGACCTCCTTCACCCCGCAGGCGTTGGAGTACCTCGGCAACCAGTTTGACAAGAACACGCACCCTTCCGGTGCTGAGATGACAGCCATGTCCTCGGAGATCAATTACGAACGGGAGGTGATCCGGGTGTGGTTCTGCAACAAGAGGCAAGCCCTGAAAAATACCATCAAGAAGCTGAAGGCAGTTAACGACGCCAACAGCCCGGAGAACCCGCCCTCGAATGAACCCATCATTAAGACGGAAGTCACGTACACCTAAAAGAAAACTGCTGGCTCCGCCCTCTTAACAAGGCCTAGGAAGTGTCTCAAAGAGTTGAGGTAGGACTTGTGTAACGTCTCTCTTGTGGGGTTTGGGGGAGATGTACCTTTAGAAAGGGAGGTACTGTTGTAATTGAGGAAGTCGCATACCTCTGTTAGAGGGTAGCCCTTATCTTTTCACTTCCACCTGCCTCTGGAGGGGTGTGAGGAAAGTGTTGGAATCATCTAACGGTACGACTGTAATTTATGACCTGAGCGTAGCGTTGCTTTCTTCAACTTCCCTCCAGAGAGGCCTGATGGACAGGATAAAGAGGTATGATTGTAATTTATTGTATTGTATGCCTAGGGGAAACCTCGCACTCGCCCAACACTACCCTCTAATGGGGAGCAGTGAGGTTTTGGAGGGTACCATTGTAAAATATAAAGTTGGGTGGACCTCCGTCTCTCACCCACCCCCATCT
The DNA here is from genome assembly GCA_023634235.1 of Pisaster brevispinus. NCBI lineage: Eukaryota > Metazoa > Echinodermata > Asteroidea > Forcipulatida > Asteriidae > Pisaster > Pisaster brevispinus. The sequence goes on along the minus strand of JAMKCF010000002.1, from coordinate 23,385,331 downwards.
GGCAGGAGGTGTTGAAAATATTTGAATCTACAGAGGTAAGACTGTAATTTATTGAGTCTGATGGATCCTGTGTTCCCACTGCCTTCCTGAGCAATGGGGAGGGTACAGAACTACGAGTGTTTTGTGAAGTAAATTTTGCACCGAGGGTCTGGCAAGATGAGGTGCCACTGACACACAACTGTAAATTATGAAGTCATGTACAATATGCCAAATGTAAACCTTTCTCTCATCCCTGCAAAAAGGAGATGGTTGAAAATAAAGCTCCTGAGGACCTTGATGTTACTTGCTCATATTGATTGAATTCAAGATTGGCTCCTCAATGAGTGGATAAATTTATTTGAACTCTTAGAGGTCATCACACCTACTATGAACGTACTGTACTACACTTGTAGGTCAAGTTCTCTTAAGGACCATTTGTTGAGAGGCTGATATTGCCTGGTACCCAACACATGTTTTTGAGCATGAGTACCATTTATTATCGGCCGCTAGTCGACAAATGGTCCTCGTGCGAACTTGGCCAGAGTTGACCAAATGACGAATGACAGCAAAGAAACCATGCAGTGGGTTGACACCCCTTCTTGCAAAAAAATAAAATAAACAAAAATAGTAAAAATTATATTCGTTTGCTTTTATTGGAAACAAAGTGATGCTTATTTTGTTTTTGCTTCGATAATTTATACATGCCACAACTTGCAATTTAAAACAATCGGAACGACTCTCAGAAACTCTCATGCTGCTTTCAAAAGCCTTCATTTTTTTGTAGAATTGTCATTTACTGATATAAAAAAAGAAGAAGATTATTTTCAACGAAAGTATACGAAGCGATTTTTTTTCTCATCACAAGATTTTGGGACAACTTAACTGCGCCAAAAGTTAATGTAGGTATCTTGGGTTCATCTCAAACCATCATAGAACAAACAAAATGAATAAATAAACAAAACCTGAAAATTGATAAGTAAACAAAAGTCAATTGTTGTGTCCCAGAAAGAAAGAAAGAATTGGACTACCTTAGACAGTATTATGAACATGTTTGCCATAATATATTTTGCCCTAAAAAATATTAATAATTTAATATTCCAGGTTGTAAGGATTATGTTCCAGTGTTTATTTATTTCTACTTTTCAAAGTATTTATTCCAATTTATTTATTCACAACTCCCAACCCTAAGGTTTGATAATTTCACCATTTACTGTGTACTTTATTTCTGAGCTGCAATGCAAGAATAGTGGAAATAATTTTTGGGAAAAGAAAAGAGAGAAAAATATGTGCGTAATGTCTTTTTATAAGGATGTTATGGGCCATTCAGAATTAGCAATTTTTTTAAATGAAATTTTTTTAGAGGGGAAATATTAGTTGGTGGGCCATAACAAAAATATATATAAATGTAAATTTTATTTTTTAATTTGTTAAAAAAAAGATAGACACAGGCATTTGTTTTATATATCGAACATTGGGTTGGATTTGTGGGTGAAAAAAGATTGGGTAGTATATTGAAATTTTTAAATTGATGAGTCTGAATTGCCGTCTATTGAGAAACATTATTAAATGCTTGCACATTTACTGAAAGAAAATTGCGACAAAAAAAAGAAAGAAAAAAAGAGAAGACAACCAAGAGAAATAAATGTTTTTGATAATTTTTTCTCCCGAATATTTCGCAATAGTTTTTTCCCCTTTCTCCGATCAAAGCTCTGCAAAACGTCATCAGAAATTATACCTTAAAATGCCAGGTTTTTGTAAAGGAGAACCAAATTGTTAGAGGAGGAAAAATCCATCAAATTTTTCAGGGACACTCTTCAACAAAGTCCTCAAAATATTTAATGGAAAAAGAAAAGCAACTCAAAGTTTTCAAAGTACGCTGACAAAATATGTAAGTTTTACTTGTAAATAATACAAGATAATTTAGATAAAGATTGTCACCTTTTTTAAATACCAGAACTTGCATTAACATTATTTGTAAGTACACATTTATCCTTATTTATTTGTATGACGCTTGCCACCCGTTCACTTTCGTCTTGTTATCTGCTAAAATTATAAAGTGGGATAAGGACTTGTTAATCAACAAAGAAGTCAATGTGATTTTATTACTGTATTAAAACAGTTGTTATTTTTTTTAAATACTCTTTTTTTTTTTAACAAGTCTGTATTTTTTGCCAATTTTATGAATTTTTGTTTCTCCCCCTCTTTTTCGAAAGATTATGTAAATACTACGCATATATTTATGACATCATGTACTCCTTTTTTTAAAAAGAAGAACCGTTTCACAGTGTTTGTTCATGTATTTTTAGGTAGTTTGTAAGTATAGGATTGTGATATGTGTTTTGTAAATTATAAAATACTCCATTCAAAACTGTTAAAAAAAACCCTGAAGTGACACGGGATAATTATTCAAAAACCATGCCCAATCAAATTGATGCAAGAAATCACATGACCACCTCGTTTATCAATGCCGTGAACTATTCATAAAAAAATAATCACCTTAAAATATTTCTTGAAAACAAATAAGTTGAATAGACATTTTCCTCTCAAAAGGCATCCGATGCCAACTGGCTGGAAAAAAAACCCCCATCTTTGAGGGATGAAAAACTTAACATCCAATGTTTTTGTAGAGAGTGCTTTGTCACACAGCGGTGAACAGCGTTGTAGACAGGGTTGAGCTTTCAACAGAGGAGGGAAGATGGCTCAAATTTCAGTTAGCTGTGTCATCGGGTAGCCCTGTCATGGTACTTTGGCGGAAAATGTAATTTGTTGTTTGGGGAAGGGAATACTTTCAAGCCTGATACTTTGTTCTTGTGCGAGCAGGGAAGTTTTTCATTGACAAAAAGGTCAGTCTCTATAGTGAAATGTCAATTTCATGGGGCATCAAGGTAATGACCAGGGGCATGGAGGCAATTGCCTCTGTTTCCTCTAGGGGGCATCAGGCCTGAATTATGGGCTTCAGGAGATGGATGTTTTGTAGAAAATAACTCATATTTTCCCTCCAGAAGCTTTAGGCCCACTATATTTCATTCTTTGAATTTGTAAACTTTCCAGAGTTCAAGTCAATTTCGGGAAATGTTCTATGAGGTGGGAGGGTTGCTCAATTTGAGTTTACATATCGGAAATAATAATTAGCAAAAGTAGGAGACGTTCATTGAGCACACTTTGTGCAGGGTTTACAAACCTGGCATGCCTGGCATTTCATCTTTTAGAAGTCAAGGCCATTTTCATTTCACATAGAGCACTTCCATTGGAAAATCTTAAAGTCTATGGGTAACTTTTGAAGGGGGCACCAAGGCCAGAGAAACAGAGGCTCATGGCCTCCGTTTAATTCCAGGCCTGACATACGACAGCGTATGCTTGACTACAATCCTTCTCTGTTTACTGCGCCGCTGTTTTCCGCTTTCATCCTAAATCAAACCCAGAACCACTGTTTGATTGTTAAATTATCTGTGTAGTTGTTAGATAAAAGTTTAAAACAAAGTTGTCATTTGTAACATATGAAAGAATATGTTTCATGTAAGGTTTGGTCATCAAATCCTTTGTTGACAGCAACATGTTACTGCATCTGGTGCTAGTTTAAGACTGAACTACTCTGTAGTCAACATCGAGGCCCGATCTCATCTTAAAGCTGCTAAGCAGAAAAATATTGCTTACTGAAATATATACGCTAAGCAGGAAGTAACAGGAAGCCAGTCATAAGCAGTTAGCTTAGTTTGCCATTCCGGCTGGTTACCGGTTTCTGCTAAGCAAGTTTTTCTGTGCTTAGCGGTTGCATAGTTGCTGCCAAATTTGATTTGCACCAAAAGTTTACTTAGCAAAAACTGGCTACCAGCTAAAAATGTCATGCGCTGTATACCCTTTATAACTGGCTATCCACTTTTTTTCTAAGCGCGTTATCTCTTTTAGGACTTGATGTTTTCTGCAGAGCAGCTGTGTGAATTTGGGGCCTCGGGTTGAACATTTTAGCGAAGATTTAGTGTGTTTATAGAAAAAATGTTTATGTGTTTACCTCTTGTTTTGATAATTGCTTTAAATAGATAAATCAAAAATAGCTGAGGTTTTTGAATCATGGAAATGTAACAAATTGTTTGTATGGGTCTACAGTTTAAGCCTCTTTGTCTTTGCTGTTGAAGTAAGCTACTCTAAAGGCAAGGTACAACGTTCAAATGTGGTTTGTAAATTGCAAGAAAATACTTTCAAAATACCTGGATACAAAATGGCCAGATTATGCGAGTAGGCATGACTGTAGCATATGAACAAATTGGTGCCTAGGGCCTACAGAACACTAGTGCCCAGGGCCTACAGAACACTAGTGCCCAGGGCCTACAGAACACGGGTGCCAAGGGCCTACTGGTGCCTAGGTCTTAAGGAACACTTGTCCATAGGGCCCATATGACACTGGTGCCTATTCCTTCAGAACAATAGTGCCTATGGCCTATGGAACACTGGTGTCTAGGGCCTTTTGGTGGGACAGGAAATTGATATCAAAATGTTTAATATATTTTCCAGTTATTTAAAGTTCTTTCCACTGAAATTTAATTTACAAACACTGGTTGAAATGAAATGAAACTATTTACTTCTGCAGAGCAGTTTGTAAATGTCAGTGTTGTATCTTGCCTTAAAAAAATCCTATTTTATGCTGGTTGTGTTAATGTTTCTGAGGGTGAATTTGGTGGAAATAAGAACGTATTAATTTTCTCCCAAAGCAAATTGCCCATTTTCATGAATTCCATTCCCATGTTATAAACAGTGAATTTTACTAACTAAATATAGTGATGATACACTGCTGTTGACTGGTACCCAGTTCAACTTATGCAGACAAATTTCCTTGGCCCAATTTCTTAGACACAAAAAGCACTACAAAGTTATGCTTAGCAGAATAAGATTACCAGCCAAAACAAATCATGTCAAAGGTACCATTTGTGAGTGGTAGCCTGCTTATTGTTTTTGCTTAAGTAGCTGGATATTAAAGCAAAGCCACTGCAAGTACATGTTACTAAATAAAATGACATTATGTATGTACCATGCTATTGACTGGTACTTTGCTAGATTGTAGGGAGCAAGAGTCATCTAATACATGTACTTTGGAAGATTTAAAATTAGGGACCAATTTTAAGGAGATGCACAACATGCAAGTTCCCTTAGCACAGACAAGGTTTTCTTAGCAGAAACAGGCTTCCAGGTGGTAAGCATGTTTTTGACTTTTATAATTGAAATATTTTGTGCCAACTCTTTTGTTTGGGAAAGTTAGTTTTGGGCCTTCTCAAAGCCACTATGTACAGTAGCCTATAGGTTTATTTATTCTTCACTTAGATTTTTTCCACCTGTGTTTTCGGTAAAATAGCTCTTCCATTTAGATTAATGCTTGTTATAAATGGTCTCTGACTCTGTAGATATTGCTTTTTATTGTGTTCTAAGGCCCTGACTGAAATGTCGGCTGCAGCTCTTGCTAAGGGTGTTATTATGGACCTTGGATGCTTCGTTGCGTTTTAGAGGGTTGTCATGAGCATAGCAGGCCTGTGGCCGTACATGAAATTATGATATCTAACCCAGTTACTGTATGCACACGTGCTGGCCATTACATCACATAGGGCGCCGCTATTATTATATTGTGATGCGACTGCCAGCGCGCGAGCAGTATTTAGATTAGAGTTCATAATTCCATGTACAGCCACAGGCCTGCTATTGTCATGGCGACAGTCCCCCCTTTAAACTGGTGGGTCAAGCCACAGCCAGTAATTCAAACACAAATTATCCTAAAGATGTTTATCATGGTGTGGCCATTATGTTTTCCTTCCTTTCAATCCAATGTAACCAAACTGAGGCTGGAAGGAAACATAGTTTGGTCCCCTTTTATGAAATGAGAATAGGAACTGTCCTCATTATGTATTTGGGAAATCATCAAAGATGACCACAGAATGATGAAGGTCTTGGGCGTGTTCTGTTGGACCAAACGAAACTTAAACATGTTTCTTGTCAGGGTTGCAAGGTTATGTCTGGTGTACAGACTTCAATCAGCAATGAGTGTATATCACCATACAAGAAACCCGACTATTATGCACTGTGGCTAACTTTGGCTATGTCTCAGTTCGGAACCCCAAGCTGAACGAACATGACTGACAAAGCTAAGAAGAACAGCAGTCAGTATTTATAATGTTAGAAAAATATTAGGAAGTCAGTGTACCAGATCATTCTTCAGTGAAATGTGCATGGGAATACAAGGTCAGACCATTTTGTTTCTGGCTTTTGGCTAAGGCTATTGTCAGCCATCTTGAAGCCATGTAGTTTTCGCATTTGGATTCAAAATGATGATGGAGATTCAGGGCCTGATTTTCATGGCTCTGCTTAATGCAGATTTCTGTGCTTGGGTCCCATAGAATGATGTGCTTTAAAGGGCTCCGTAAGGGCAGAATTCTGCAGTAAGCAGAGCCATTAAATTGCAACCCAGCTGAAGGAAAAATGAGGTTTTTAAAACACAAATTGAGTCAAATAATCTTTCCTATTTATGTAAAACAACGCTTGTAAAATATGGGCAAACATTGACTGTAATCATGAAGTGCATGCAAGTAGGATATGCACCAGTTTATAATAGTTCTCTTGAAATGATATTAATTTATTTTGTCAGCAGCTTTTTTTTTTAAATTGTAAGATATTTCCCACCAAAACGTGACAAAACAAATGTGTTCTTCCTCAGGAAGGGAGTATTTTTATTGATCCCCCTCCCCCTGGTGGTGTGTTATGAGGCTCAGCTAAGCTGAGGGTGTATGTGGTGAATGTGGAGTGGCAATACATGTATTACCTTGGTCAGTGATAAAAAGTTGTCGCGTTGGTCTAGCCAAAATTAATAATGTCAGGGACGGGGAGGGAATGTTAAAGTTTTTTGATGCCACCAGAATTGAAAATATTTTTCCGTCTTATTCTTGTCCTGTTGGAAGGAATTTCTTGGTGGGACGATGTTGTAATGGGGACTTGTTTTTTTTTTTTTGTTTTTTTTTGGGGGGGGCAAGGGAAGTTGTAATGGGGACTTTTTTGGGGGGAGGGGGGACCCCTCCCAGCAATTATGTACAGCTTAATCTTGATCCTATATAGTAAGTATTAAAGGTAATACATGTTCCTTTGTAAAATTCCCCAAATTACATGGAAAGCCTTTTCAACAAAAGAAACACAACTTTTTTTAAAAAGTTGTTAAGCGTTATCTAGAAAATTACTGTGTCACAATTCTTGAAGATACAAGAACATGATGTTTTGGGTTTAAAGGTAAGATAGTTATAGTATTGTATAATTACATTCATTACCACACACTGTTAATATTTGGAAAAATTAATTTGCATAATGCTGCTGCTTTCGGTTGTCTGTTGTCTTAGTGTACTGGCTACACGACCAGAATTATAATTTTAAAATGCTCTTTTTTTATAATTGTATACAAATTACTTCTTATGAAGTAGATTAATGGACCAATAGTTTAGGATATATTGTCTGGAAAAGTGAACCGTATTTGTGTATCAGTCCTCAATGTGGTCTAGAATTGTCTTTTTTTATAAATGATGAAAGAAAACTTGTATAAAACCGCTTTTTGTGTTTAGAATTGTGAGTACCGCCGTATCGAGAAACAAAATTTGCCGTAAAAAAAATATCATTGCAGGATTCACCTAAATAAATAAATTTATGGTAAAGAAAAAACCACACGAACATTGACACAAGTATTTTCGTAATCATTTTACCACCAAGTTTGCTACAAATATTTTACAGTTAATATACATTGATTTTAACGACATGTTGTTTATAAACTTTGTAAAAATTCTAACTTTTTCATAAAAATGAAATCACTAGTCCCTACGAAATTTTCTAAAATTTAGTATTTATTTTTTGAAATGCAATATCCCTTACGTCCAATGTTTACTTTGGACACAACAGGCCTCTGCCTTTCTGTTATAGACCGTTATCAAAAAGTACCCATCTTGGGTTGTTTTTTCATTATAGCCAATATTAACCAGACTGAGGCGTGGAGGAAAGTTAGTCTGGTCCCTTGTCATCCCATTGGCCTCGGCATTATAATTGTTGTGTTGTGCACAAGGAGCCAATCAGGGGGGGGGGTCTGTCTATTCTGATGTATCCAAATTATATTTTTATTCAAAATCCGATGAAGCTATGGATTCAAAATATACCTTTAAACAAAAATTGTATTTTTTTGAGAGAACGTCTGGAAGTGAAAGACGAAAAACTTTTTGTTGTTCGGACAATCAGCCACAAGTTTCGTCACACATTTTTTTGTGAAACTTAAAATGGCGCTTCAACGCCTTTGGTAAATTTTTGAATAATTATTTTTTGAACTTTCAAAAAATAAAAAAGTAAAGTAAAAATCACATTTCTCTTTTAATGTTGTTATTTTGATTGAAAAATATTACCATTGCCTTGATCTTGAACAGCTCTAATTCAAACTTTGATCAATCAATTCAACTCATGACCCCTGACCTGTGACCTCCGCTAGATTTAAAATTCTGGAGGGCAAGAAATGCCTTTCGAGTAATGTTTTATTTATTTTCATAATTGCTGGTTTTTATTTACATTTTTTCCCCCAAGCAGTTCTGCAATTTGGGTCTTAAAGCAGTTCTATTCTATATTTTGATTTAAACTTATGGATATTGGAAGTAAAAAAATAAGTGAAATTCAGGCAGCCATATTTTGCCCAAATCGGTTGGAAGCGGTTTAATATGCTCTACCATACCATGTTGTGAATGTGTTTGTGACTGTTCTAAATTTTACCTGACTATTAATTAATTAGTTTAATTACAGCAATTGTAATGTAAATATTCAATGTGATGATTTTAATAAAAAGTGCAAAATTGACAAAAATGTGCAGAAAACAAAATCGTGTGGGTCCATTCATTTTAAATTCAGAAAGCTTTTTATGAGAAAACCATAAACGGCTTTGTTGGTCAAACGTCAAGTGTATAAGGGGAAAATGAACAATTTTTATAGTACACAATAATGGTAATTAAAATGTGACACCACATAGTCAAAATCAAAAAGTTTTTGTTAATTAAGTAATTAGGTGTAGAACAAAGACAAATTAACTAGAGCGGGACCTGAACCAACGACCTCCGGTTTAACGTGCCCGCGCTCTACCAACTGAGCTTTCTAGCCCTATCTTGGCGGTCTCCCTATGAAAGAATTAATACATTTAAAAAAATTAACCTGTCAGTCTCCCTTGTGGTTTATAACTTAGTAGGCGTAGTATTTAAAGTGAAGACAACTGAAACATCAGCCATGGCAATAATGTGTTGTGATGTTGGAAACGTTCTATATGTTGAGAAACACTTGCCTTATAGGCTCTAATTACCTGTAGGTGTCATTTGAAAGCTCTCATTTTCATCTGTTTGTTCAGCAAATAAATAAACCCAGTTTTGGCAGGAAGTGCCTTGATTTTACTTGGAGCATCACAAATAAATTATTGTAGTTTTGGGAACATTTTAAGGCTTTGGTAGATTTCCAAAATGTGAAGATTCAGGAAAATCTTTAAATGCAAACAGGTTCCCTTGGGTTTACAGAAAACTACAAAAATGTCAACCCTGTTTGAAGCATTCGAAAACAAGTAAAGCACTAATTGAATCTTGCAACAACTACAATTAACATTTAGAAATATATGTTATATACACATTGTTAAACATTCTAACCATCACAAACCCATCAAAATCCAACTGCATGTTTTCTTGGACTCTGTTCGACCGAGGACTGCACTTGTAAGCTGATCATGCTCCACATGGGATCAGGCATACCACCATAATCAGAGTCCAACAGTTTGGATGCTGAGTTACTGAATGGTGTTGGACTGAGAACTGCGCTAGTAAAACTGATCATACTTTTACATGGGATCAGACATACCAGCATAGTCCAACAGTTTGGGTGTTAAGTTAACCACATCATGTTGGATTTTGTTTGAGTGAGGATGGTTTCTACTAAAACATTCATTAAGGAAAATTAGCAATAACATGCTTTGTATAAAACGACTATTGGAAAACGAGCCAGTCCACTGGCTTCTAAATTCATATTTCATGTCCTAATTTTATAAACAATTAATCCTTAAAAAACAAAACAATAGAATAGGTTAGAAGAAAAAAAGGAAATATGGTAAACCTTATGGATTTATTTTGTGGTGGATCCCAGAGAGGATGGGGAATGGGTGGGGCAATAAATGGAAGGGGTGGATAAAGACTTCTTTGGTAAATAAAACAGTTTCACAATTTGTAGTAAAATGACACTCAGGATCCACCATTTTAAAAGAAGTATATAATGGAAAGTTTGAAAGGTTTAATTATAACATGGTGGTAAGGACCAGCCTTGCCTTTTGTTATAACTGACCAATCATCTGTTTGGCTTTGTATTTACATAAGTAGCCTATCCAATCAGCTTTCTGGTATGAGGCTATTCCGATGATTTGAATGTCCAGAGGGGTGGATGGATCCTGCCATTGTAGGAATGGTTCCTCGCTCCCTTTGCCCACTTGGATGAATCCATTATTGGTGTAGGTGATCCAGAATCGATGGAGCTGGTTGGAGGGGGTAAGGATATCACGCGTACGCTCGGTGACGTAGCGGGGCTTGCATAAAACTCCACATCTGATGAAAGATTTGCTTCCAATACCTACAAATAAACAAATCATGTTTATATTTGTTGTAGTATAAGTTCTGGTTTCTGCAATCTGCTCCTGTTATTTATGGACTTCCTTGGAAGAAGATTCTCATTTTGTCACTCCTGGATCTGGATGTGATTGGAGAGGGGCGTGGCAAGGGCAGTTTCTTTGAGAGGGTTGGCTGAGTGGTTTCTGTTACTGCCTTTCACCTCTACAGACCCTGGTTCAAATCCCACTGTAGTCCAGAGACTTACTCGTACTTTTCAATCCCTACCTGATTGTGAGTGTTTTCCCTTGGCACATCTAAAACTGAGATTACTTCAACATCGTTTCTTCACGGGTATCTTCAGGCCTATGGGTCACAGTGTAGGGCACTTTAGAGGTTCCTTTGGTTTCGTTGGTGACTGCTCTATGTTCTGACACCCCTTTGTTCCGATAATCCCTCATGTTCTACATGCTAGGGTTGGAGTTAGGGTTAGGGTTAAGGTTAAGGTTAGGGATGGTTTTAGGATTAGGAAAGACATTAGGGGTGTCGAAACATTGTTGTGTAACCGTTTCCTTACTAGAAAGATATTGTAATGATTATAGTTTTCTCTTTTTCAATGTTCCCATCTTTTTTAGTAATAATTTGTCCTTATATCTCATACCTAAAGTGGGCTTTGTCATGGATCATGTGGTTTTCAACTAAAACAATAAATCAATCAATCAATATTTGAATATACATTTTTTCTCTAGGTTTGTTAATCACTTGAACATATTTTTCAAATGTTTATTAGAAAATTAATTTGATGTTTTACTCACCAATCTCGTAAACATGAGGACTTTCCTTATCTTCTGCCAGGGCAACAAAGATGGTTCCACCTGATTGGACGGCGAAATCAAAGCGTATTCTATGCTCATCTGGTAGCTTGGCCAATGGGAACATAAACTTGTAGTCATAGTTATTTTTCTGTCCGAGAGTCGATAGGGATAAGTTACACCGTGCTGTAGAACAAAATAAATGAGAAAAATTTGTACACTTCCTTGAATGGTTTCAAATGGTTGGTCTACTTAATGGAAAATGTAACCAAAAGTTTTAATAAAGTAGTCAAAAACCTGCCATGGCAGGTTCTTTTTTTATGACACTAGTCAATTATGTTTTTATCATTTGGCTTAATGGAAAACACTGACACGCACAAACACTGGGCGTTGGCAACTGGGCACTTTAGTGCTGGGAGCGGAGTTGTGATTTTAGGTGAGGGGTGGCTGCAAAAAAATAATATTCAACAGAAACAGAAAACATGCACACCAACAACTTACTACGGCAAAACAAAGCACTGACAAAGAGTTTAATACATATCAACAAATCCAAGTGAAAATCATGTGTGAACATTACTGGATAGGATCCATCATTGTCCCTATTGATCCCTTTGAGCGCTCATCACACGTGGTGGCTGTCTGCCCACTCACCATTTTGGGGGTCATGTGTTTAAATGTCGTGCCACCAAAAATATGCACAACACTGTATAACACACAGGGACATTTACTCCCACAATGGCGCAACCACGACAGTCAATTGACCATATTTTTGACCGCATGAGGGCGCTGTCATCAGGGAATGTCTTGCATAACAATAGCAGTTTTAGCTTATTATAATTGCCTGTTTGTAGTTTTCTTGCACCAATGAAGAAATACATAAAAAATAGCGATAAAAAAGTGAAAAAAACCCTGTTTGTTTACTTGTTTTTCATCATGTGAAATTTATCCACATACGCCCTCACGTGGTCAAAAATACGGCGAATAGCTAATTTATGTGTATGCACTGGCCTCTTTAACCAATGATGTTAAAGCAACTGACAGGTACGGAGTGCCAGCTTGAGGCAAAATATCATCTCTCTGTGATGCATACGCAAGCATTATGCTTTCTAGTAATAGCCAAAAATATATAAATAAATAAATGTGCAGGACAATATGCAAATGAAAACAAAAAATGGATTGCCGTATTTTTATGTACAAATGAACAAACCAAAATACATATACCAACCACTTTACAAAACATTAACTGGCATGTGGTAACCGACACTGTGGGCAACACCCTTGTCCTACCACAAATAAACCACGCTAACATTGAACAACACTGAACAACAACCTGCGCATCAGGAATTGACAAAACAACTTCAAGACTACAAAAATAAAAACCATTAAACACTATCGTGTTGGTAGGTGTGATTTGAGTTCACCATAAACCACACCACCTTACACAGTGTGGCTCCATGATTATGAGATTGCATCGAGTCACTTAAAAAAAACCAGATTTACTGAAGAAATTGTTAAATTCTAGACTTCCATTTCACCTATGTTTTGTAGAAGCTCAAAGTCTTATTAAAAACTGTTCATTTGTGCCACAAGAATTGGTGAAATAAGGAAAATCAGGTTAAATTATACACAAGCATATGCCAGCTTTGGAGCCCGACGTAGCGTGAAAATCAAGCATGCTACAAATGCAAACACTTGTGATGTATTGACTTACCAACAGGGCCCAAGTTCATAGCGCTGCTTACTGCAGAATTCTGCACTTACAGCTCATAGAATCATGGGCGATGTTCAGGGGGTCGTAAGTTACAGTGGAATTCTGCGCTTAAAGCTCATAGAATCACACATGGTTTACACTACAGGGGGCCGTAAGTGCAGAATTTGGTGGTAAGCAGTGCCATGAAATTGCACCCGGGAATGACCAACAAAAAACATTGATTTGTTTCACGTGGTAAACAAAAATTCTCCTTAAGGTACAAGGAAAAGGTACAACATTGGTCACTGCAATTTTAACCATCATCAGAGTAAAAACAAGTGATAAGACTTTTGCAAGTTGTTTCCTAGTCTTTTTCCCTGCATGCTTTAGTAATTATACAGACAATTTGTAATTGTACCAAAAGGGGCCAGAATAATTTTGGATGGTAGAATCACAAAATTGATTAATTTTTCAAAAACAAATAGTTCCATTTGAAATGGTTTCATCTTTTTACAAATAATTTTGCATTTATACATACTTTGCAATTTTCTGGATAAATAAATGGAAACATGCTTGTTAAACCAATGATGTACCTTACATAAGTTAGCAATAAACAAATGTTTACCTTGTATTGAAAACATTGACTGTAGAAAGGAACGTCTAAAATTAATTAGTATTTGTACAGGAGTAGAGGTAATTAGTATTATTTAAGCTAACGCACTTTTTTTTCCTACAAGACATGCATGACTTTGTTCGAATTACAAGCACCATGTAATGGTTTACAAGTTGCTGTGGGGTAACCTGTAGCCAACCATACCAGAAAACACCAGGCGAACCAATTTTCTTAGTGATAAGTGTACTGTTTTTTTTAAAAATGTGCATTACACAACACACAGGACCAACAGCTTTACGTCCCATCCAAAGGACAACGCAATAATTGTGTCTTACTAAAGGACACAAGTGTCAAGACCAGTCAAGTCCAGTCACTTGACTGCTCGGCCATGACACCCCACACAGATAGAGTGCTCAAGTGCTAAACACAAATTACTCATTAAAGGTTATACTCAACAACAACAACAAAGATAATGCAACGATTTTTCACTTAATGCATATTTCTGAAAGTTCTTGGAAAATATCATTCTATGGGTAAAACAAAATAAAGATTTAACAATGAAGGTTTTATTTTTCACTCAATGCATATTTCTGAAAGTTCTTGGAAAATATAATTCTATGGGTAAAACAAAATAAAGATTTAACAATGAAGGTTTTGTTTTTAAAATTCCTGTGCAAAATTTTCAATTCTCATTTGTGAAGAAATGAAAAGTATTAACATTTTTTTGAAATTTCTCTTACATTTCGATCAACTATAACAGTAAACTTAAACTCCACAAAACAACAATGTTGTGACCACCAAAAAAAGAAAAAACAAATTGCATTCAAAGATTATTTTATAAATGTACAACATAACTTAGTTGAGAAGAAAATGAAATTAATATGTTTAGAAGTGCTGCAACAGTTACCTTCAACTGTGACTGTAAACTGACACTCTACAGTTAACCCAACAGAGTCCATTGCGATGTAGGTCACATTTGTGTCTCCAAGCGGAAACTCATAACTCTGGTTGACGTTGGGCTCAAAACTGACAATTTCCCCATTATCCGTGGCACTGGGTGTTGTCCATGCTGCGCCACCGCTTGTTGACCTGGGGTCAATGGACACGGTGATGTCGCCGGGACAACCTGTGATCTGAGGGGGTGTTCCATCTTCAAAAGAAATTTTAAAAACAGAATCATTGTTATCTTGAATTATTTTTCTTTGTGGTACTTTGTAGTATGTCAAGGCCAAGCTGTCTAGAGCATCAAAAGCAAATTCTGATGGCTGAGTCCTCAGAGTGTGGGTTCAAATCCCTGTCAGGCACACATGTGTCCCTGAGCAAGACATTTAACTATAATTGCTTCTCATCACTCAGGAGTAACTGGGTACTTGTGAGGGTAGAGATTGTTGATGTGAATAATTAGCAACATGTGCGACCATTGGGCTGTCGGTGTTGCATCTTTCAAAGGAATTAAGATAGTGTCAGGAATAGTTAGGTCTCAAATTGGGGCAGTAGTAGTGTAATGTACATTGACAAAGTGTTTAAAAGACCAGTCATGACCCTTTTGTCCTTGAGCAAGGCACTTAACCATAATTACTTCTCTTTGCCCCAGAGTAAATGGGTATCTGTGAGAGCAGAGATGGCTCCTTTGATTGGTTACTTGGCAGCAAAGGTTGCAGGAGCAGACAATTGACCATAAATTGCTTCTATTAACCCAGGTGTACAAATTAGAACATGAGAGAAGGCTGAGATGGTATTATCACATGACTGATCCCTTAGTGCGAATATAATGAGCAGCTTGGAGTTGTATGCTCCCCAGTTAAGAGGAATTAAGAAAGCTTGAGGAATGGTCTAAAGCATGCCTGATGAGCAGAGAAAATAATGTTGTATAGCCCTTAGATCTAGCAACTAGGATGTGTGTACTATTTAACAACCCAATATTATTACAAACTAAGTCATTTACATAATTTGTTGAAAAAATGTAAAGTCAAACAAAAATACAAAAGCAAAATCTGATACATGTACAGTAATAACTGCATCGGGGAAAAAGACATTTTTGTTTTACCATACGCTGTTGTGTGATAAGCTCTGTACACTTAGTGCTTCCCCCCAGTCCTGCAAAAATCCACAGGCATATTACTTGCGTGGGATTCGAACCCACAACCCCATATTGTAGAGCAGATATCCCAATCACTTGACCACTGAGCGTCCCAGTGACTAGAGTACAATTCCAACAAAGTGTCGGTGAGACCAATTATATCAGGTTGTTGCCTTTAAACTGAGGTGGGATTCAAACCAGGGCGCACACACAAATAAAATACGGTGAGAGACTTGTAGAAAAAAATCTCACCTTTAATTCGAACATAAAAGATACACTTGGCGGTATTGCCGGCTCGGTCTGTTGCGTTATACTCAATGGGGGTGTCCGTCTCCAATGGAAACATCATGAACGAATAAGAGGTTGTGATTTCTGGTGTCTGGCCGGAGTTGTCAATGGCAGTAGGGCGTGGCCACATTGGGTATTCAAATTTACCTTCTGCATCCGTGGATCGCTCAATGTTTGGAGGGCATGGGGTGAAAACTGGGCTTTCAGTATCTGTAAAAAAACAAAAAAACACCCAGCAACAAAACAGCTTTCTTTGTTTAATTTGCAGAACTCAATGTAAGTTACCAACCTCTACCTTCACTTTTAAAACAAGAATAACAGATTTTAAAAACCTTAAACTTTTAGTATTTTGAGTAAAATAAACTTGTTAACAATGCGTTTCCATTTTCTGAATAAAAGATAAACTTGGTATGCTATTGAGCCAGTTTTTTTGCTTTATGACAACTTTATACTGGAATTATAGAAAATTTAAGAAAATTATATATTTTTTTAAACAAAATGTAACTGGTTAACAATATGTTGTCAGTTGTAAGTAAAAAAAAACAAAAATTCTGCATGCCTTTTAGCTAATTTATTTTTCTTAATGACCACTGAATTATAAAATTTAAGAAATTATTATTTTTATTTGAAAAATTTCTGTGACATAATAAAAGATACTGACCTATTACTGTGACAAAAAACTGGCACTTGACTTTTAACCCTGCCATGTCTATTGCTGTATAGGAGACCTTTGTCCTCCCCAGGGTGAAGTCATCACTAGGGTTCCAATTTGAAACAAGCCTGACACCTCGCCCGTTGTCTGATGCTTTGGGTAGCGTCCAGTTGGCCTGACCGGTAGGCTGGCTCGGGTCAGTGGGGATGGTGATATCATAGGGGCAGTTTTCGATGATTGGTGGGGTTTCATCTGCAAATTGAACAAAGTTTTTTTTCTACATTGAATTGATTTATTAGTACTTAAGGTCATGGGTGGATGATAAGAGACATATGTAAGAGTGCACTCAGCCTTAGCTTGGAAGGCTCTTAGCTCCATGATGTCAATCTGGTAAAGTCAGACAGAGTAGAATATTCTTCTTCACTACAGTGGAGTCAGCCCTGCTCTATGTCTGTTAGGCCTGGATGTTGACCAAACGTCTTGAGAAGAGGCTAGTTGGAAAAGTCAAATGGAGTAGAAGCTGAAGGCTCAGATTCCTCTTCACTACAGTGGAGTCAGTCCTGCTCTATGGCTGTGAGGCCTGAGAAGAGGCTAGATGGGTGCCATACCAGAATGGAATGGTTAAAGGGGTTCACTGGTCAATGCACCTTACTAACCAGGATCTGTATGAATGGTAAACTACCAGAAATCAGTGACAAGATCAGGCTTAGGTGACTGAGATTTGCAGGGCACTGTCGCAAACATCCTGAGCTTGTTGTCAGCAGCCTGAAGCTTTGGACTCCCTTCCATGGCAGACGATTGAGAGGAAGACCAAGTACCACCTATGTAGGCAACATTTGTCACAATAAAGGCTTCCTGAAAGAAGAACTACTGGCTGGGGATAGAAAACAGTGGAGAGCCATTATCTGGCAGATATTGCCAACTTAATCAAGAATGTATAAACCTCAGCTTTTCAAATTGTTTCTTACCGCTAATGATAACATAAAATGCACAAGTGCCACTATTCCCTGCCGCATCAGTTGCTGTATACACAATGGGCGTCCGGACACCAAATTCAAATGGCTTGAATTGGTACGTTGTTGTCACTTCCACCGGACCGTCAACATTGTCCACAGCGCTTGGAGTCTCCCAGACTGGGGCGTCGAACTCGCCGTTGGGGCCTGTGGTCCTTATGAAGTTTGCAGGGCAGTTCATGAACATTGGACTCTCGTCATCTGTCAAAGTGATTGGGAAAGTTTAAACAGGGATTAGGGAGGGGGAGGAGCCTCATGGATTGTCCCCTACCTCAGGGCTCGGGGTACACAAAACACACAAAATCAGAGCACGGTCAAAGAACTAAAGTTTGTTTGAAACAAAACCTTACCAATCACTGTCACGGTAAAATTACATTCACACGTCAAACCAGCGGGATCAACAGCCGTGTATTTGACCACTGTTTTCCCAACTCGGAAGTCGTCCCCTGCCTCCATGTTGGATAAGACGGTGACCTGCTTGCTGTTGTCTGCGGCAACAGGGATTGACCAATTGACTTGTCCGGTTGGAGCGTTGAAGTCTGTGGACACTGTAATGTCACTTGGGCACTCTTCAAATTCGGGCGGGGTGCCATCTGTGGGTCGAGCCAAAATGGAAATTAAAAAGTTTGAGACTCTCATCATACAGGGGAATCAGGTTGGCTCAGTGGTTTTTTCCCTGGCTTTCACCTCTGTGGGTCAAAATTTGAATCCTGCCTTGGACAAGAGCCTCGTATCTGGAAGTTTGCCTTTAACTTTTTCGGTGATCCTTGCCATGTGGGACTAGTTAGTTTGTCATTAAACTGGTCTGCCAGCCTTTTCACTGGTCCATATTTCATATTGAATAGGAATGCTTTTAAACACTGAGCTAAACAATTACCGCACCACTGTGAGAGAATTCGACTGGTCCTTCAGTGTTTTAACTGGAGCATTTGGCCATCGGACCAATCATTAAGGGGGAGAATGCTGGTTATCAGTCCCTACCTGATTGGGATTTCCCCAATTGAGGTTTTCCTCCCACATTTAAAAAAGCAAACATTTCTTCCATCATCTATTTCTCTTAATCATCTTTTCTTCAGGCCTACAGATTACCTTTCTAGTCACTTTTGACAGTCATTTAGTTTCATTACCAAAAGGAATAGCAATAACTTTGTTATCCCTTGCACATCAGGGCCCAATTCTATAGAGCTACTTAACAGCTGATTTTGTGCTTACTGCGCAAGTTTCCATTTCATAGCGCTGCTAATCATATGCACACGAAAAGGCATGCTAACCTTTCGGTGATTACTGTATGAAAATGAGTGACGTAACAATGCAACTCTATGGTGAACACGCAAGCTGGCCGCATTATTTTCTTGCTAACCTGTGTAATACGCTTGTGCTTAAGCAAATTTTTCTGCTGTTGTTAGCACGAATATTTGCTTACCAATAAGCAGCCTAAGAAATTGGCCCCTGCTGTTTCTTATCGAAAGGAAACAATCTGTCATTCCTTTATTTGAAGCAAAGAGGGCGGTGTTGCAGTACAAAAGTGAAAGTATCCTTTGATTTGAAACTCACCTGTCACTGAAATGTAAAACACACAAGATTCATTGTTCCCATAAGCATCAGTTGTCGTGTACTTAATTGGAGTTCTTGAGTTTAATTGGAACATCTGAAACCTAAAGTTTGTGGTGATGGTTGGTTCTTTGCCGGAGTTATCGGTGGCTTGTACCAAATCCCACATGGGGTAGTTAAATTTGCCATTAGCGTCGGTGACCAGGTTGAAGTCGGACGGACAGTTCACAAAGACTGGCGGCTCATCATCTGTGACAGAAAGGGGAAAGGATTTTTAAAAATGTATGAGCTTTTTCAGAAATGAACTTAACAACAAAGTACATGAATGGTAATTATAAAAGAATAAAAGTGCCAGTACCAATCCTCCAGAGAAACTGTTCTTTCTGCAAAACATATGGAAAGAACCTAACAATCACCTTTACTTATTACTATTGCCAGAATTGAAATAAGCATGTACAAGAACGTGCACAAAATCCTGGGCACAAAATCCTACATTGTTTACACTCACAGCATGTGGACAACATTGGTAATTGTCAAAGCCCAGTATCCCCACTTTATAGTGTGAGCCCAAATATACATGAAATAATAAACCTGTGAAAGTTTAAGTTCAATCGGTCATCAAGGCACAAGAAAATACCAGAAGTGAAAAGCGAACCTTTATGTTTTCACTGTTTTCAAACATTGAGTTTTGTTTAACTCATTTCTCTTAAACTAAAAAATTTCAAGCAAAAATATTTCAAGTGAAGTTCTCGATCACCATGACTATCTGGGCAAATCTGTGAACATTTATTTTTCAATGTTTCCAATGTTGTGCACAACCTTTATACAAGACATTTACCTTGCCAAAAGTGTCACAAGATGGTCATATATGCCAACTTTATTGATAACTAGCGGATGGGAATTAATTTTCTTATCCAAAAACCAAAGATGCTTTTTTTATTCCTCCAGGGGACACCATGACTAACTTAGTCCTTTTCCTGTGGTCTAAAAAATGTAACTCACCCATAACAGTCACAGTAAACTGACAACTTGCTGTCAACCCAGCAGTGTCGATTGCTGTGTACGTAACCTCTGTCGTTCCAATCTGAAAATCATCACCCGCATCCCAATTGGATACCAGTCGGACATGTTTACCATTGTCCGTTGCAAACGGCGTGGTCCAGTTGCCACGCCCAGTCGGCAAACCTGGATCTGTGGTGAGACTGATGTCTGTTGGGCAGCTGCTGATGACTGGGGGTGTCTCATCTTAGAAAAGGGGTAAGTTTTAAGTTTACTTTTTCTCCCTCCATCTTGAAACAAAATCATCCTTTCAAAATCATGCCTCAAATGTTTCTACACTGAATTTGAAATGTGAAAATAGTCTTTGGACCCCTCCTTGAAAAAAAGTTTGAATGAAAAAAATTACCTCTTATTTTTATTGATTGTTTTTTAGACAAGTGTAGGACATACTAAAAAACAGAAATAACATTCTGTGTCCTTTAATGCAGTTATTAAATCAAATAAAGACACTTTTAATTTTGCCTTTGTTTGAGGGGGTGGGGGTAATCTTACCTTTGATAAACACACTGAATGCACAAGTGGCATTATTCCCTGCTGCATCGATTGCTGTATATGTGATGGGGATCTTGACACCCAGTTCAAATGGCTTGAATTGGTAAGTGGTGGTCACCTCCACCCGACCATCAACATTGTCCACAGCGCTTGGGGTTTCCCAGACAGGGGTGTCAAACTCGCCGTTGGGGTCTGTGGTCCTTTTAAAGTCTGCCGGGCAGTTTGTAAACACTGGTTTCTCAGTATCTATGGAGTGAAGAGAAACAATATATCATAAAACACACTTTGCTTGTTATTTCAGGGCCCATTTTCATAGAGCATAAAATTATGCTTACCAGAATAAGAAAACCAGCCAAAATACCATTCCACATGTACCATCTGTAACCGGTATCCTGCTTGTTTTTACTTAGCAGAAAACTGTAAAGCAATATTTAGAAATAGATAGAAATACAAACTTTTCCAATGACTTAATTAATTTGTTACCCAGTACGGTCACAGTAAAGTTGCATTCTGCCGTCAAACCCTCAGGGTCAATCGCCGTGTATTGGACCACCGTCATTCCGAGCGGGAAGCTCTGCCCTTTTTCAATATTTGATAAGAGAGTGACCTGTTTGCTGTTGTCTGTGGCAGAGGGAAGTGACCAGTTCACACGACTGGTAGAAGAGCGTAAGTCTGTAGACACTGTGATGTCACTTGAGCATTGTTCAATTTCCGGTGGTGTGCCATCTACGAATTAAAAAAGTAATAAGGCTTTCATAATAAAATTGCACAAAATCCACACCAATGAGGTAAACTGTCAAACTCACCAAGCTGGTAAGCATAACAAAAAACACAGACATTTCTAGCTTAGTAGAAACCCTCAATCATCCAAAATGTCATTATACATCACGCTGTTGTAAATGTTGCCCCTCTATTGTTTGCTTAGTAGAAGAATTTGCTTGGCAAAGCTTTCAGTAACTACTCTGGAGTCCAACTCCTTTTTTGGCAAGAATGAGGAATTATGTATCTTTAGAACCCCCTCCTCTCCATCCACAAGACCTACCCACAAGTAGGTCCTCTATGGTTTAAACTCACCTGTTAGTGAAACATGAAATACACAAGACTGATTGTTGCCATAGTCATCACTTGCCACGTATTCAATACGAGTTCTCGAGTTCAGTTCAAACATCTGGATCCTAAGGTCTGTGCTAACAGAAGGTTCGTTGCCGGAGTTATCGGTGGCTCGGACAGTCCCCCAAATGGGGTAGTTAAATTTGCCGTGAGCATCGGTTACCAGGTTATAGTCCGAGGGACAGTTTGTAAAAACTGGTGGTTCGCTGTCTGCAAAAGAAACAAAAGTTATCAGTTAGATCAGGAATTCTTTGTTCATAAGAAATCATGTTTCCAGCATTTCCAAGAAAGTTAAATGGGGGACCTTTTGCTACATTTAAAAGGAACAATAGTTCATAAATGAATGGACAAAGAACACTCAAGGAATGCAATTTGATTGGCAAAGATGAGAACTTATAAGAACATTTGGTTCTCCACATCTGCCTTGGTATACCTGGCCTTTTGGAGTGGCAACATGTCTGGCTCTTTTGGATTGGCAACATGTCATTCAGTGCCTTCAGTCAGTGTCCAGGTGCCTTTAGTCAGTGTAAACCAAGAGCATTGTACTGTGATGGAATTGCATGAGTTTGTTTAGTCATGTGACATCGCACGTGATGTGTGAACGACGTCATTGGTCATGTGTTTGGCTTGCACCAATAGGGTTGGTGCAAGGTGCAAGTTCCCGCCACGAGAAGTCAGGTGAACTCTGATTTGTGCGGTAGTTGTAGTTCAGTTGGGCTAGTTGCCCGTAACTTTAAAGAAGTTAGTTAAGTTTATGTAAGATATTGTGCGCTGTTGGGCGTGCACATGGCTTTCAGGAAAGCGTGATAAAAGCTGCTGTTTTGGGTTTTGCAGAGTAGTACTGTACTAGTAGAGGGACTTGTTCCAGAAATTCTGTGCAGCATATTCAGTAAGTATTTGAGAGTTGTTCATCAATTTGTGCATTTTAGGCAGCGTTGTTTAAGGCTGTGCGCGTGCAGGCGATCGTCGTGATAAATACACAAGACGATCAGCCGGAGCTAGCTGTACTGCAGTGTAGTTGAACTGGGTTAAGTGCAACGACCCGATGGTTGCCGTCGCTGTGTGCGAGGCAGACAACTACTGTATTCCGAGAGGGCTGTGTAGCGGAGCGGGTCGTGTGTTGTTGCCGGGACCGAGCTGTGTGCTCAAGGCCTAAGGTAGCTGGGTTGCGCTGGGCTAGGCGTGCAACTGCGGCGTGGTGCTCTGTGTATGTGTTGCCTCTTACTGGTATTGAGTATTGCTAGGTGTAGTAGTAGTTGTTTACATGACTTGTAGATAATTTGGGGTCTCATATTCTAAGTGCTTACAGACTAGTTATTTTGCCCAACTTCTGGAGTTGAAGGTGAATGACAATAAATTACTTTTGAGGTCAAGGTCACTGTTAAACTGTGTCCTATCTGTGTAATTATTTTAGGGAATTGTGTGTACTCTGACAGAGAGGTTTACAATCTTTTATAATCGGGCGGTATACTTCCTCCCAAACGAATCTCGCCACTCAGCCTTAAGTCCGCTTAGTGACTTTAACTTGAGCTAGCAAGAGAAAGGGTCCGAGTTAATAAGCACAGACTGGATAACGGTCGGTGCCCGCCACAAATGGTGTCAGAAGTGGGATAATTATAATTGATTAGGTAAACTCTCTGTTAAAGATTTAGCCTCCCTCTATAGGGAAAGGCTGAGATACACAAGTGAAGAGTGTGGTCATGCAAAATTGTCTTGGCGTATACATACTCTTGGTAATTTTGGTTGTTGTTGTTTTAATTCTGGTGGTTTTGGCTGTGGAAATTTATTGTGTGTGGAGTAAAATCCAACAACAGAGACGTGGTACTCGTTGGTTGTCATCCACACGGGGTACTGCTGAGAGAGAGACAGCAGTATGAGTGTAGGGTCAAGGGTTACCTTGGACCCTACGGGTACGGAGTCTGAGTTACAGAAGCTCCGCATGGACTATCAAATTCTGCAACTTGAAAAAGAACTCGTTGCAAAGAAATTGGAGGCGTCCATGAATGGAATGCCCAAGGAACACATGCCTCATGAAGGAAGGCGTGTGAGGAAGAGTGTAGATTCTGAGGTGGAATTACTGGTGACGAAAGAGACAGCAGGGTATGCCTCTCGTCTACCGGTTGACTTGTGGAGTGTGGACATGAAGGAACCAGAAATGGATCCCATGTCGGGGAGGGTTGGCATTGTGGGAAGTACACCTCTGCGGGGCGGAAGTGCGGCGCAATTTTCCCCAACTGAGTTAACCCCCATCGCCAAGGACCCCCCCACGCACACTCCAGTTGACGAATTGGCACTGTTCTTGTCAGGACAAAGTGTCGCCGAACACAGTTCACGAAGCCGAAACCCATTTTTAGAAGAAGGGGAAATGGCTCCGAAGAAATTTGGCAGCGAACTGCTAAGCTGTGCTACCCACCCAGTGGAAGTAACACAAAGCAGCAGTTTGGCTGTGAAGGACCACACTTCAGTAAGGCCTCAGCCACTGAAGAGTGAAGTCCCGGATGTGAAGGACGACACAGATCAGAAGGACCTTTTGGAGGGACTAAAAAATCGTCGCCCAAACATAGTCCCTGATCGGTATAATGGCAAGGTTCTCTGGAAGGAGTATTACCGCCATTTTGAATCGTGTCGGGAGGTGAATGGTTGGACTGATGAGCAAGCTGCAAAGTATTTGACTGCAGGCTTGCAGGGGAACGCTCTCCGAATGTTGGGCGAATCGGGACAAAAGTACACTTATAGTGCACTTGTCAAACTATTGGAGAGACGTTTCGGGTCAGGTAGGCAGAGTGAGAACTACCTAGTCGAATTGAGACATAGGCGGCAAGGTCCAAAGGAGTCACTGCAGGAACTGGGTCAGGCGATCTATGAGTTGACGGCACGGGCATACCCTGAAATTCAGGAAGATGCACGTGACCGGTTGGCTAGAAATCACTTTGTAGATGCAGTGGATAGCCATTCGATACGGGAGGGCATAAATAGAGCCCGTCCAAAGAACTTGGACGAGGCCATCCAAGCAGCCTTAGAAACTGCTAATTTTGAGAGTGTGGAAGTTCAAAGGTTGGTGGACCGAAAGCCCGCTAAATTAGCGAGGGCTTTGGACTCTAGTGTGGAGATGAGGCTTGGTTCATTAGAGGCCCATCTCAGTGAGCAGGCTCAGAGCTTAAAATCTTTGGCGGAGTTTTGTAAAAACTTGTCAGGTCAGAAGGCCCGTGAGTCAGTTCAACAAAGGGAAGTGCCCACAAAGCAAGTGCACAAGTCCTCATCAGGTCCAGCTGGTCACCGGAAGTGCTATAATTGTGGGTTGGAGGGACATTTCGCACGTGAGTGCAAAAGGCCCCGAAAACAGAAGAATCAGATGTCGGGAAACGCCGATCAGCCTCCTGCAGGATCCCCAGTCAGGCTGAATGTACGAGAGGGTCCAAACGACAACATGACAACAACGACATAGAGGAGAAGAAGTTTAAGCATGGAGATGGGCAAAGAGAAGTTACTCTGCCCGAACCAGGTGTTACTCCCCGCATGGGTATGTTTGTGGAAGGGTCGGTAAGGGCTACCAAGTGTTGGTTTTTAATCGATACGGGGTCCACCGACACATTGATAAGTAGTTCAATCTTTTACGAAATACCTAAGGAGCAAAGACCCATCTTGGAGACGGATGGTGTGGTTGTAAGACAGGTTGATGGTAGTCGTATTCCCACACTGGGGAAGGCAGCTGTGGAAGTGCAAGTTGGAAGGACAACGCACATGGTGAAAGCAATTTTCACAGAAATGAAATACCCAGGCATCCTGGGGATGGACTTTCTACTGCCCACTGGTGGAACACTAGACTTCCAGTTGAAGGAATGGAGGCTCAATGGTGAGCGAATAAAGTGCACTGGCAGGGCTGGTGAATCCTTCATTGGGCGTGTGGTAGTTTCAAGAACTACAGTGATTCCATCAGGCCATGAGGCTGTTGTCCCGGGCATTATTGCTCGAAGGAAGGCTGCTTTGGTGGGTCCAGCCATGGTTGAACCAATTGAGGGTGGCGGTGAGTTGGCACAGAAGGGCTTGGTACTGGCCAGGTCCTTGGTAGATGGCGAGTCGGAAGTTATTCCATTGAGGGTGTTTAACCCTGGGAGGGGAGAGAAGGTGGCCCGTGAGGGGACCACTGTGGGAACCCTCTCCACAGTTGAGACCGACTCAGGGTATGGAGAGTTAGAATCTCCACCGAGTGCAGTGAATACTCTCCCTGTACACTTGCACGACTTATATGAGAGGGGTATGGCCAACCTTGAGACTAAGTACCACAGTGAGGTTCAGAAGTGCTTGCATGACTATCAGGACGTGTTCTCAAGGGGAGAACATGATATTGGCAAAACCAATATTGTTGAACACCAAATAAAGACGGGAAGTGCCAGGCCAGTCAAAGAACGGCCAAGGAGGCACCCCTACTGCAACCAGCAAGAAATCCAGCGACAGGTGGCCGATCTCGAGAAGAGAGGTGTTATTGAGCCCTCAGACAGTCCGTGGGCTGCAAATGTTGTTTTGGTTCGGAAAAAGGATGGGAAGCAGCGTTTCTGTGTGGATTACAGAAAATTGAACGCAGCCACCATCAAAGATGCATATCCTGTGCCACGTATTGATGAAACTTTTGACGCTCTGAATGGGGCTAGGTGGTTTACGACACTTGACTTGGCATCAGGGTATTGGCAAGTTGCTCTGGATGAGGACGCCAGCCAAAAATCAACATTTGTAGTAAGGAATGGTTTGTACAGGTGGAAGTGTATGCCCTTTGGGTTATGCAATGCCCCAGCAACGTTTGAACGGCTCATGGAGAAGGTCATGGCTGGGTTGCAGTGGGACATCTTGTTGGTTTACTTAGACGATGTAATTGTCTTTGGTCGAACAGTAACGGAAACTCTACATCGTCTGAGAGTTGTTTTGGACAGATTGAGACACGCAAGACTCAAATTGAAGCCCAGCAAGTGTCACTTGTTTCAAAAGTCAGTGGCTTATCTGGGGCACATTGTGTCATCAGAGGGGGTAGCGACGGACCCGGAGAAGGTGAAAGCTGTAGCCGAATGGCCAACTCCGAAGTGTGTAAGAGATGTGAGAAGCTTTTTGGGCCTCGCCTCTTACTACCGGAAGTTCATTCGTAGGTTTGCAGAAATTGCCAGTCCGTTGCATGCCTTGACTGAGAAATCAAGGGAGTTTGCATGGACGGAGTCTTGCCAAGGGGCATTTGATGAGTTGAAGGACAGACTGCAGTCTGCCCCAATCTTATCATACCCCAATCCAGAGGGAGATTTTGTCTTGGACACCGATGCCAGTGGAGAGGGCATCGGGGCGGTACTATCACAGGTCCAAGATGGTGAGGAAAGAGTCCTGGCTTACGCAAGTCGCAAGCTCAGTAGACCTGAGCGCAACTATTGCGTGACTCGACGTGAGTTGTTGGCTGTGGTCATGTATTTGAAATACTTTAAACAGAATTTGTATGGTCAGAAGGTCAAAGTAAGAACTGACCATGCTGCATTGCGGTGGGTCCTTAATTTTAAGAACCCGGAAGGTCAGCTGGCTCGATGGATTGAAGTCATCTCACAGTATGACTTGACGGTGGAGCATAGGCCCGGTAGAAAGCATGGCAACGCTGATGGGTTGTCGCGGAGGCAGTGTAAACAGTGCGGCCGAGAAGAAATGACCAATAACGAGCAGCCAAGTGAGGAGACACCCGGGGTAAAACCTAAGGGTGAGGAGTTGATCGTAAGGGGTCTGGAGGCCAGACCTATCATTTCGAAGGAAGCTTTGCGGGAGGCACAGCTGGGAGATGGGACAATGAGTTGGGTCCTCAAGTCCAAAGAGGATGGTAGTGGCCGTCCAGAGTGGAAGACGCAGTCCCACTCCTCAGTAGCATCCAAGACCTATTGGTCCCAATGGGATCAACTAGAGGTTAAGGAGGGGCTTCTCTACAAGCGATGGGAGTCGGATGATGGGAAGTCGGTAAGATGGCTCCTGGTCTTGCCACAGAAGTTCAGAAAGAGTATCCTCAGTGAGTTGCATGGTGGGCAACTCAGTGGACACTTAGGTGTTAATAAGACACTCGCCAAGGTGAAATACAGGTATTTCTGGCCAGGAATGTCTGCGGATGTTCGGTCATGTTTGAGAGTTTGTGACCTCTGTGCCAGGAGGAAGTCTGCTGCAAAGAGAAGGGTTGCCCCTTTACAACAGTATCGGGTTGGCGTTCCTCTGGAACGGGTAGCAATAGACTTGCTCGGGCCACTGCCCAGGACGGACAGTGGCCACCTGTGGATTATGGTGGTGGGTGACTATTGCACTAAGTGGATGGAGGCATATCCGCTTCCTGACTCCACTGCAGGTACAGTTGCCCTGAAACTGGTGAACGAGTTTGTTTGTAGATTTGGGGTGCCCCAAGAACTTCATTCTGATCAGGGCCGGAATTTTGAATCTGAGGTGTTTAGTGAGATGTGCCGGCTCCTTGGAATCACGAAAACCCGAACGACCGCCTATAACCCAAAATCGGATGGCATGGTTGAAAGGTTTAATAAGACTCTAATCAACATGGTGTCAGTCATGATCGATCCAAAGAAGAGACAGAAGGACTGGGATGAGTTCCTTCCCTATGCCACCTTTGCGTATCGATGTACTCCTCAGGAATCGACTGGAGAGTCGCCAAACATGATGATGTTTGGCCGCGAGGTTTATCTTCTGGTAGATTTGGTGGCAGGGTGTCCCGAAACCCAGGAAGACACCAACACCGATTTTGCCGAAAGGTTGAGGGGTAACATGCAACTGGCACATGGTAGGGCAGAGGAGTGTCTCGGCAAGAGTGCCAAGAGGCAGAAGAAGAACTATGATAGGCGTGCATCAGAGCATGGTCTGAGAGAGGGACAATTTGTGTGGTTGTTCAACCCGGCCAAGAAAAAGCATTTGTCCCCCAAACTGCAATTGCGGTGGGAAGGACCTTGGCTCGTGGTTAAGAAATTATCTGATGTAGTGGTTCGCATCCAGTTGAGGAAGGGAGGCAAACTCAAAGTTGTCCATGTGGACAGGTTGAAGCCGTATGTTGGGGAGGAAATTGAACCTTGGGACAGTCCATCCAGTGAGGTGGTGACAGAAAGCCCCTTGCTGGAGAGGTGACTGCCCCTCGTGAGGAGGTGACAGAAAGCCCCCTCATCGAAGAGGTTACACCCTCACAGGAGGAGGTTCTGGAGGTAGAGAGCTCCCCAGAGGAGGTTGTCCCTAGCAACAATGAGTTGGTCCCTGCCTCCGGTGCAGAAGGACTGGGTGGAGACATGGAGGGTAATCTGCCAGTAGAAAAAGAGAAGACGCTTGCCAGGCGTAACCCGAGGCGAACACACAGGTTGCCTCTGAGATATCGTTAGGCCAATCGTTGTAAATATTTAGTGTTTTGAGAGGGAAGGATGAAAGTCCCCCTATGTATTTGCACTAAAGTCACAGTACATTGTAAAAACAATAATAATTAAGTTTGAAGGGAAGGGTGAAGGTTCTCACCCCCCCTGAAGTTGTTGTACAAAGTGGTTTGTTTGGGAGAGTTGTTGTGAGATTGGTTGCAGTAGAGTAATGACCCCTCTTTTGCTCTCTGTTCTTTCTAGTTTATCAAGCTGAGATCAAGATGCCGAAAGGAGCTGGCAAGGTGGTCGCCAAACCTCGGCGTTACAGATGCAGACAGTGCATGAACTCCTACACCCACAGACAGGGCCTGTGGCAGCACATTGAGGCACAGCATGGAGAGAGAACTATGTCCTGTGAGTATTGCTCATTCAAAGCTGGTCAACTTGGGACCATCATCAGCCACCTCAGAGAGGCTCACCCTGAGGCTAACCGAAGAGCCAGCGATGCACTGCAGACGGGGGAACCGTCAGTGGCCAGAGTGGAGGTAGAGTCGGCTGGGGACCCCCCTTCAGAGAATGTTGAGATACCTCAGCAGGAGGATGTGGCTGTGTTATCTCTGTCGCCAACCCCGATGGCAGAGCTACAGGACACGGCCTGGCCCCCCGCAGTTGCCCCATCTACTCAGGCAGAAGAGCAACTGAGACCAACCGCCCCGATCCCAAAAGTCGTCGGCCCTGCCCGGGGAACAGGTGGGAAACCACGGGCTATGTTAGAGCGGATGAGGGAGGCTGCAGTTGCAGCCTCATCCTCCACTTCATCGTCTGCCTCCTCCGTGGCACCAACCCTTGACCAACCCCCTACCCTGTTGGTTCCAGAGGAAGGCATGGCTGCCCGACTGCCGAAGAAGACGAGATTTGCAATAGTGAAGCGACACATCAACGCGGAGTACATCCTAGATGGCCGGGTAATCAAGAGAGAGGAGTTGCACACCCAACACTACCATCAAGTACAGGTTGATGAGGATGGCAAGCTAGTCGGATTCCCTTGCCATTAGTTTCTTGCCACAGTTCATAAGGTATCTTATCCCTTTTTACCAGCATTTACAGGTTTAAGTACATCATATATTTTTCTATATTTATTTTTTTTATATCCATAAGTGTTATTTATGTAACCTAGTGCCTTGACCTTTGCCATGTATAAATCAAAGTCCATTTGATCATTGTGTAAGAAAATCTCAGGTTAACTTTTGAATCAGTGTGTAAATGTGTAATTTTAGACGAAAAGTTTGATTTTGTATAAAGAACGAATCTATGCCAGTGTAATCAGCCTAAGATCACATATTTTTGTATTCTGTGTAAAATCAAGTAAGTCCATTTCTTATTGTATAAAGTGTAAAGTCCTGGTCATGTTAGAAACTTTGCGCATCCGTAATGAGCAAATATTTTTGTGTGGAAATTTCCATTGAGTCAAACTTGAGCATATTTAATGAGCAGATTTAGGTGAAGTTTTCTGGGAGAATTTCTGTGCATACGTAATTAGCTTAAAGGTGTTCTCTGATGTGTTATATTGTATTTTAAAATTGTGTGAAGTTTCATGCATTCCATTTTGTTTTAAGGTATGGCTAAGAGTATGGGGTCATACTCGGCCAAGCTCGGGCCTTTGTGATGGAATTGCATGAGTTTGTTTAGTCATGTGACATCGCACGTGATGTGTGAACGACGTCATTGGTCATGTGTTTGGCTTGCACCAATAGGGTTGGTGCAAGGTGCAAGTTCCCGCCACGAGAAGTCAGGTGAACTCTGATTTGTGCGGTAGTTGTAGTTCAGTTGGGCTAGTTGCCCGTAACTTTAAAGAAGTTAGTTAAGTTTATGTAAGATATTGTGCGCTGTTGGGCGTGCACATGGCTTTCAGGAAAGCGTGATAAAAGCTGCTGTTTTGGGTTTTGCAGAGTAGTACTGTACTAGTAGAGGGACTTGTTCCAGAAATTCTGTGCAGCATATTCAGTAAGTATTTGAGAGTTGTTCATCAATTTGTGCATTTTAGGCAGCGTTGTTTAAGGCTGTGCGCGTGCAGGCGATCGTCGTGATAAATACACAAGACGATCAGCCGGAGCTAGCTGTACTGCAGTGTAGTTGAACTGGGTTAAGTGCAACGACCCGATGGTTGCCGTCGCTGTGTGCGAGGCAGACAACTACTGTATTCCGAGAGGGCTGTGTAGCGGAGCGGGTCGTGTGTTGTTGCCGGGACCGAGCTGTGTGCTCAAGGCCTAAGGTAGCTGGGTTGCGCTGGGCTAGGCGTGCAACTGCGGCGTGGTGCTCTGTGTATGTGTTGCCTCTTACTGGTATTGAGTATTGCTAGGTGTAGTAGTAGTTGTTTACATGACTTGTAGATAATTTGGGGTCTCATATTCTAAGTGCTTACAGACTAGTTATTTTGCCCAACTTCTGGAGTTGAAGGTGAATGACAATAAATTACTTTTGAGGTCAAGGTCACTGTTAAACTGTGTCCTATCTGTGTGATTATTTTAGGGAATTGTGTGTACTCTGACAGAGAGGTTTACAATCTTTTATAATCGGGCGGTATACTTCCTCCCAAACGAATCTCGCCACTCAGCCTTAAGTCCGCTTAGTGACTTTAACTTGAGCTAGCAAGAGAAAGGGTCCGAGTTAATAAGCACAGACTGGATAACGGTCGGTGCCCGCAACAGTACTTAGTAATCGCATTCAGTCGGTATTATAAATATGTTTTGATTATCAATTACAGATACTTTGGTGAGTCCAGTTTGAAAACATCACAGTGATTGAGTGGTAAGACTGCCATGACTTGCAATCCAATGGTTATGGGTTTGATTCCCCAATCTATGTATTGATTTTGGGATTTCTCGCACCTAAGAAGTCTTAAATCTTCTACTACTGAGTGGATTTTGTTGTAAGTTTTGTTGTAAGTAAAAACAAGTGATTTAAGAGTAAATTTTTTGTTGCCGATTGGTGATTGAGAAAAAAAAACCCAAAACAAACAAAAAACAATCCAAGCTATCCATACATGTGTACATATTATTACAATATTTCCCCCAATTTTCGTACCTACAACGGTGACTGAGAATAGACACCGTGACGTTAATCCTCCTTTGTCAACAGCCATGTACATAATTCTGGTGCGGCCGATTCGGAAAGCATCACCCGGGTTCAAATTGGATGAAAATCCGATTAGTTCACCATTATCCGTTGCAGAGGGCGGGGTCCAGTTGCCACGCCCAGTTGGGGATCCAGGATCAGTTGTGATTCTGATGTTTGATGGGCAATCATTTATCACTGGAGGGGTATTATCTGGTAGAGAGAAACGGAATTTTATCTGTTTATTAAAATTGTAAAATTTTAAGATTTCGGACAATAAAATACATATTTGCAACCAAATTTGTATGGATCAAGACAAAAGTTGTTTAAAAAAATGTCATCATAGATGTGTCAGACTCAATAAAAGTAAAGAATCATTTTGTAAGTTTTCCAATATATTTCTGATCCACTTTTACTGTATAGGCCTACCATTGGTAGTTTTTCAAAATTGCTTACTTTCACTCAGTGTTAATTAGAAATGTTGAGACAGGCAAAGTTTCATGGTAATATTCTGAAAATCTATATTCACTTTTGTGGATGTGGATTCCTTTGTTTCAAAAGAATCTATTATTTAATGGTCTGCACAACATTGGTAAGCTTGAATATTATTTTATTGTTCACAAATTCCAACATTTATTACATGGTATAAAGATGATCATGTGGGAAACTTTTTTTGAAATGTTTGCGCCTGAAATGTTATAGTTGTTGAGAAATGAGTTAAACAATTAGCTTTGATCTCGCGAGTCCAACACCCAATGTTCGAGAACAGTGAAAACAAAATGGGGACTTTCACTATTTTTCTCGTGCCTCCGATGACCGATTGAACTAAACTTTCACAGGTTTGTTATTTCATGTATATGTTGGGTCACTAGACAATCATGCACATACCTAAAATTGTTACATAAAATAAACACGTTGCATTATTTCCGAAGATATCCATGGCAACGTATCGTATCGGAGTTCTTTCTCCGAGAACAAACTCCATTGGTCGATGGTTCGCCGTGATTATCGGCGGGCCAGAGTTGTCTGTTGCCCGTGGGGTTGGCCAGGTAGGACGGTCAAATTTTCCAGCGGAGTCGGTGTTCTTTTCAATGTTTGACGGGCAAAATATAAATGTTGGAGCTTCATTATCTGAAACACATGGAAAACAGCTGCGAAATCATTATCAATGATGCATAAATTGTTTCTCTCAAAATTTGTTTAAGATAATATGGAACAAATACAATTTTTCGTTCGTGGGTTTTCAAAAGAAATTGCAAGTAATCAAAATTACCAATTACTGTGACAGTAAAATTGCATTCTGTTCTCAAACCCTCTGAGTCCTCAGCGACATAAACGACATCTGTTACGCCGAGAGGGAAAACTTCCCCTGGACTCCAGTTGGAATGAAAATTTGTGATCCTCGCGTTGTCGCTAGCATGGGGATGTGGCCAGAAGACTTGACTCGTTGGTGTCCCCCTGTATGTGGGTCTTGTGATATTGGTAGGACAGTCCTCAATAACAGGCGGGGTACCATCTAAAATATTCCAACAGAAAGTTTGAAAATGGGAATTACAAAAATATTGTATTAATTAAAAAACACTTTCCAAATAAATATTACTCTCACATTTGCCATTTACAAGTAAACAATTGACTAAAGTCGGCTGGGTTTGCGACTTTGCCAGTGGCGTACCTAAGGGGGGTCGGGGGGTCGGGGGGCACGTACCCCTATCCCCCGTGCCCCCCGTGCCCCCATTTGAAATCTGGACTTTTGGAATTGGACATTTTCTTAGTAAAGTATGACATTTTTTACGCTTTAATGTGATAATTTCAATGGTTTTAAAACTATTCCCCCTTTACACGCAAGCAATGTATTTGTTGTTACGCTCACGCAAGTTTATCTTATAAAAATAGTACTTGAATTACGTTTTAAAAAAGGGCACTGAAAATTGGTTTATTTATGAAAAAGGAAAACGTAAACTTGGCCAGAATTGTCCCCTTAGAAAAAAATTGGTGCACCCCCTTGTGCCCCCCAATGTTTTACCCAAGTCACAGCGCTGCACTCTGCCCTACCTCGCACCTGTATAGCATATCAACAGGTGAAACGGAGAAACAAGCCAGCTGAGTGGTCAATTGTTTTTCAGTTTGGCGGATGAACACACAAGCACGCAGGACAACATGCAACAACGTAGTGCCTCAACATGCAGCAACGTAGTGCCTGTAGTCACACTTACAATTGTACTAATAGTATTTTACAAGCTTTGTCGTTTTCAAAGAAGTGCTTTTTTGTTTAACTTCATGTCCTTAACATGAACTTCTGTCAATATTCCTAGAACATTTTGAAGATGAAATTTAAAGAAAGTGCGGAGGGATAAATAACCCGCAACCCGCAATTCTTTGGGAGTCTGGTTTCCTGCGTTCATACACGTCTTTTTTTACACGCATGAGGAGAGAGCCAGACGACATGTGCAACTACAATCACTAAGTCGTCTGGAAGCAGTTTGTGCAGACGTGAGTAGAACGAACTTCCGGAATAAGTGAAAGAAAGATGAGGAAGAATGCTCAGAATGCTTAGATATTTTCTGAAAATGGTTAAAACTATTGATCTGAAAACTGTTTAAGGTTATTCACAGGATGTCTTCGGTATCCGCTGGTACATTTTTGTGAGATTTGGGGACTTGTTCTTCCACCCTGTTTGTGCCGGAGACGGTCATCTCTGCACTGATTCAACACGAGGCAGGTAAGCTGAGAGTAGACAAGTTCAAAATTTCCGCCTTTAATATCACCATATTGGGGGACGATTATGTCTGTTATTAACAACGTGTTACTAAATACTTGACATAGAAAGTACATTCAAGGAAAGTGCCATGTTCTTTGTGCTTTACATTCAAACATTTTGTGAAATTTAAAAGAAATTCTTGCAGTTGAGCCTGACGATGACTAGAGCAAGCTAGTCGAAACGTTGAAACCAATTAAGAACTCACTCCGCGGCAGTGAAGTTAATAACGAGAAGTCCCCTCGATCCGATCCACTATTAAGCTAATAAAAAGTAGTAGTCCCGGCCGATTTCCTAGCCTTCGCCCAGGTAGAAGCTAATAAGCTGGACAGTTCTTTTCAGAACTAAGTAGTCTCCCGATTTCCAAAATCTACTCCGCGGCAGTAGAATAAAAAGCAAGACCTAGTTCTCTGAACAAATATACAGATATACACATGGTGTTACCGCAAACCGAATATACATTGAGTCTAATGACCCAATGTAAATATTTTGGAACCCACCTTTCACCGTAACATAAAATGTGCAATTGGCCGTGTTCCCAGCAGCATCTTTGGCCATGTATGTGATTTCGGTAGTCCGGCCGAGTTCGAACTCCTCGTCAGAGTGAATTGTTGAGACGTCGGCGGTCCCCGTGTTATCGGTAGCCTGTGGTACCTGCCAGGTCGGAGCGCGGTATGTTCCATTCTTGTCCGTTGTAGTTGTAATGTTTGGCGGGCAGTTGGTAAAAACTGGGGCTTCCAAATCTGTAGAAGAATCATTTTTATTTTTTTCAAAATGAGAACAAGTGTGTTAGATTCATCGTCAGTTCCTAAATAATTAAATCCGTGACTTTTTGGGGGTAAGTTGATGTCGTCCATAAGTTTTAGCTTCAAGTGTTGTAGTGACTTCGATTTGGCATAAGTTAGGCCCAATATAATTCTTTACGCAGGGCATTTTATGTTTTTTTTTGGACAAAAATTCATTAATGTTAGGCACTACTAAAACATCCGGAAATTGTACAGACTGTGAAATACTAGGCCTATAACAGTAAATTTCTACAAAACGAACAAATTACACAAATAACATATGACTTGGGACCTAGCCTATATAGTTGAAAAAGGATACATTCCTTACCAAATAATGTAACAATAAAACTGCACTCGCTGGTCAACCCTACATCATCTACAGCAGTATAAGTCACCATTGTCCGACCCACTGGAAATATGTCCCCTGAAGTCCTATCAGAATAGAAACTGACCAGTTGACCGTTGTCCTTAGCTGTCGGCATTGTCCACTCGGGTTGACCACTGGTAATAGTTATGTCATCTGGACAGTTTTCAATCACCGGTGGGGTACCGTCTGGAGGGGAAAAATGTAGGGTATTCTATACAAGACCAAATCCTACGAAACAGTGCTATGACTGTGCAAATTGTAACACATAATCATACGGCAATTTATTGGGAAGCCTTTTTCTGTTTAGCAAAAACTTACAACACTGAGCAACCCTACACTACTGCAGGGGTCGTGGGTTTGCATCCCGCCTGTGGGTTTTTCCCGTCGGTGTCGGATAAAAAAATATGTGCATTCCACAGATTGGTTGTTTTTAAGACCTCTTTTGAACTCTTTCTGTTTCATGTCGGGGAAAAGGTGGCTACAATTTATGATCCCACCTGGGTCCTGTATTGAAAATCTATCAAAATATTAGATCAAACCTATAACAGTGACTTTGAATGAACATCTTGCAGTGTTCCCCGACTCATCTGTCGCCGCGTATCGCACCGCTTTGGTGCCGATCTGAAACGGTTGCCCCCCGTAGGTTGAACTGAGTCGGGGGGTTCCAGCGTTATCAGTGGCCTTTGGCTTGCTCCACGGCGGGATGACGAATTCTCCATTGACGTCGGTGACTACTTCAATATTTCCTGGGCAGTCATCAAATTTCGGCCGCTCTAAGTCTGTTGGTTAAAAAATTGTTTTGAGTCTGTAGCCAATTGTTTATAACGTGAACATGTACAAAGTGTATACTGCATGAGGTGAAGAAAGATAACGTTTAATTCGTGTGAAATATCAGTAATTGGTGGGACCGAGGGACAGTAGGAGTTAAAAAGATTATACTTTACTTGACAACATTTTATATACCGGCATGGATACAATATAGATTGTTGCATATTGTCCGGTGTAACCGGACACCATAAGGCTCCAGCCACCTTGGAAATTCTCACCTTTGACGGTGACTTTGAAAGAGCAAGTCTCCCCTTTTCCCTCATCGGTGTTACCAATAACTGAATAGATAACTTCATGTACGCCATATCTGAACCATGTACTCGGTTCGTAGTTGCTTACAATCTCCACTGTGCTGTTGGGGTCGTTTTCTATTAAGTGGAGCGTCGGGCTCCCCCATGACACCAGTGCATCCGGCCGGCCTGGCGCCGTTTTCCTCACGATATCTCCCGGACATGTCAGACCAACATCTATGACGGAATAGTTAATCTCAAATTATGGACTTGTAGACGTAGGTTCCAATCCCAACTTTGACCTAAGCCTGACTCAGCGCGGTTTTGACCATGAGCCCCACGACTCACTCTATACCTTTTTTTGTTTTCTAAGCTTCTTCTACTCACTTCCCAGGTAACTTTAAGTCATGGCACGTTTGATTTGTTCACTGTTTATTTCACTGTTTTCTTCACATAGTGCATTGCCCGGGAGGGGGTGGGGGGGGGGGGGTCAAAGTCCTTTTTATTCAAGACTGACCATTCCACAATTATTTAAGAGGGGGATCAGACCCCAGAGTTGTGTATTTTTGTTGTTGACATGTACACCTACCCAGATCTAACCCTGCGATGAAATGGAGTCATCTGCTCTTTGTAGCACGCTTCCATATGTCTTGCAGACAGCCTAAGCTAGGTTATGAGGGTTCCACCTCCCCCCCGCCAAAAATCCCTTTGGCTTACTGGGGAGCAACAGGTTAGTAGAACCTTTTGCATTTTGTGTAATTCCTGGGGTTACTCCCGCCTAAGAGTAAAATAACTGTATTCGCTGTTTTCATAAAAAAAAGAAAAGAGGAAAAGATATAGGCTCAGGAAATCATTGATAAGCAACATTTGATTTTTGCTAACCCGGGGCCTATCGTCTGGAATACTAAACATAAAGGTCATACTTTTTATTTTGGAGGTTATCTTTTGCTGGGACCTTGTTAAAACTTACCGGGAACTGTGACTGTCTCTGGTCCGGGATCTGCAATAATTACATCACAAAACGTACATGATATTAAACATGATATCAAATCTTAGCAATATCGTTGAGTTTATTTTTTATCGCTCCTGTATTCGTATATGA
This sequence comes from Pisaster brevispinus, assembly GCA_023634235.1. Taxonomy (NCBI): domain Eukaryota; kingdom Metazoa; phylum Echinodermata; class Asteroidea; order Forcipulatida; family Asteriidae; genus Pisaster; species Pisaster brevispinus. Next base: position 23,346,849 of record JAMKCF010000002.1, on the reverse strand, counting down.
TTTGTTTGTTTTCATCTGGAACGTGGACATGTGTAAATATTTACGAGGTACTTTCAGCATTATTCCTTTGCTTACAAATTTAAATAAAAATTGCACGTTGTGATGCGCGTTAGGGCTTTGTATGCCGTGTCTCCAACATAGTAACGCCTGTGACCTTTGTCAGGTATTATTTTGGTCCTCATTGCACTTCGTCTGCCCTTGACTGTACTCGTTGATGATCTTAGGCGTCAAGTACCCAGCTGTCACCTATCACAATGCGTGTTTTTGGCGACCATGACCGGGAACAAGTATCGGACGTAAAATTCACTGACCGAACCAATTTCCGAGAGTTACGCAAAAACGGGTCAGAAACATTAAAATTCATGTTCACTTTATTTTCAAGTATTGGAACTTAGTCTTCGTAATTTATTCAACATTATTTAATTGTTATGCTTCAGGGTATTTAATTTTTTTTTAAAGAACTCCATTGCCATTTCCCGATAGTTTTTAGAGTCCGCCATCTTGAAACCTAGCTTAACCAAGCCAACAACTCGGTTTCGTTTTCGTCACCGCGGTTCAACTGAACACGCAAAAACTCTCAACCAATGACCAAACATGTTACTGGTTGGAGTCGCCAAAACGAACTCAAAGTGTGAAGGGAAAAGGAAGGAGAGCTCTTTTTTAATTGTTTACCTGCTTCTGTAACCGCCATAAGTATGCCGCCAACCAGAGTGGCCCCGATTGCGATCATGACCATTGTCATAGCGCCCGCTACGAGGATCCGTTTGCAAGACTTCTCTCCTAGGTCTATCGTTTCGTCATCACGGCGTTTGAAATTGGAACTGAACTGGGCGGGTGGTCGCCCGTGCATAGCGAGGAGTTTACTGCTTACTAAATTGGAAATATGCCTGGGAAAAGAATAACAGTAAATGTGCGTTTAAACAAATTTTGTTTTGCATAGCCAAGGTTTTTCAAAGTTCTTAGAAATATGAATATGTAGAAATTGAGTTGAATCATTTTAATTTTGAAGAATTAATTAATAACACACAGTTTGCATGCACTCGTGACATTTGCATTCTTTCATTTCGTGAGAAACCCACAACATATAGTTTACTTCTTAATCAAGTTTACTGCACATTTGTCAGAAAAACAAATAACATAAATAATTAAGTGGACAACTTCTGAACACAAATTGAGAAATGTTTGCTTATGGTAGTTTTCTCTTGCAGCTGTGCATGCTCTGTGAATTTTTTATCCTTTCAATAAACCTTACCAAAAGAAAGACAGCAGTCATAAAATAAAATTATAAAGTATTTGACGTACTGTTTTAAGAGAGCTCCTTTTTCGACAATATGATGAACTGGATCTGGTTTTGATATCTTTTCACCCTGTGAAAATTCCAGAAAGACAAACAAGATTGCTTTATCATTACATAATCAGTATAAAGATACCGATCGCCATGCTCAAACAGACGTTGCTATATAATGACAACAAGTTAAGCCTGCTGGCCGTCCCATCACCATCGGCGACGTCATTATTATATTGTGACGTGACAGCCAGCGCGTGTAACTGGGCGAGAGTTCACAATTCCATATACAGCCACAGGCCTGCTTTGGTCATGACGACAGTTCCCCTTTAAAATGTGGAGAATTTAGACCAAATATTTTTGTTCAGAGGATTGGTAACAAAACCATTTCGGTATTAATTGAGATTTTGGATTACAATTTTCAACCGATCAAATCTGTTTCCAGTGTTCATGTAGGCCTTGAAGAAAGGACTTTCGGATTCCCAGCCAATATTGGACCGCCATAAAGTCAGATTGAATTTCGAAATTAATACCCGCGCCAAATAACCGGCTGAACGTAACCCACTAAATGGAAAGAACAGATTTGACGGATGCATGCATAGAAGTGAATGCATTATTGCCACCGTTAAAACACCATTTAAACACATATTTAGGCCCAAATAAGATTAAATCAAGCGCTGCGCAACTTACTTGGTGGTACAACATTTTTTTTGTAATTTTTGGAACAAACTATACTGTTATTTTTAGTATGTATGTATGAGCAAGGACTCATACAAAATACATACTATTGTGATTGAATTTCAGAAACAGTAACTGTTTTCTGTTGCAAATTGTAAATAAAATACAAAAAACATTTCGCTTTTGTCACATGAAGCAAGTGAATGTCAAAAATGTGAGCAATTGTTGCGAAATTTTATTTTACTACTGTGATTGAATTTCAAAAACAGTAACTTTGCAAATTGTAAATAAAATATAAAAAACATTTCGCTTTTGTCACATGAAGCAAGTGAATGTCAAAAATGTGAGCAATTGTTGCGAAATTTTATGTACTGCAATCTAGTAGTAATTTGCAAAACAACGTTTTCACGCAAACCTTATTATATACTGTCACTAACACACGAACCAAAATGATTACATTAGCTTTATAATATGCTGACCTAGACCTTAAAACAACTTAACACTTTCAATGATCGGCACGCATTGTGTACATGTCGACACCTAAAGATATGATGTTAAATTACTCATATCCAATAAGTGAACATTTGGGATGGCGGGACAAACACCATTAATGATTCATATAAGAATGATGTTTAATGGAGTGTCACACTAAGCTAAAATGATCGTTAAAGATAAGGTCATCGTTTGGTTTTTGTCAACATATCGCTTATTTTTAGGCAAACTGTCTAGGAAGATACAATAAAAGTTAACTGTGAGAGTTTCAGTTGAATATACAGTGTGTACTTATTAAGAAAACAGGAAAAAACTGTCACAGCATTTTCATCATGAACGTCGAATCCATCCACGTTTATCAAGATGACAGCGGGTACCAGCCGCATCTCTGGCTGCATCATTTACAAATAGACACCACGGTAACTTGAATCTCCAAATTGTTGACATACTTTTACTAATTTCTAATCAAAGGGGGCGCTTCAGACGATTGTCGGAGGATGATTACTTCTATTGCCATCTTTATAACAAATAAAATTTCTGATTTTTTTTTATTGGGGTCATTACCAAAGTATGACTCTAGATAGACAAAGAGTGGGACAGATAATTAAGAAAAAATTATAAGATTTTATTCTGAAAACTCACTTATAAAGTTTATACCATTGCCAATCGTTCAGTGAAGTATTGCCACATGAAATATTTATCAAAGGCGAGAAAACTGTATTTGAAGACCCCTCCCTCAAAAAATAAATGAAAAAATAAAATGAAAAAAATAGGCCCAATAAATAAATAAATAAATAAAACAAACAAACACATTTCTTCGTTCATTTCGATTGCCGCTATCGAAACACAATCAAACAAATTAACAAGCACCCCAAAACCCAAACAGACAAAACAACAACAAACTACAACATATAAAATCCATTTCAAAATATAGGCCGAAACAGTTTTAATAGTTTTGGGGAAGCAGATTGGTTGGATGATTTGATGAAAAACTAGTGGACGGCTATGATTTACTCGTCCAAAAATGAATGTGTCACCTTTCTTATTTAAAATAAGCTGTTACTTTTACAGTTTGGTTTTTGCGTCTCTGATATCCCTCGCTTCCTTTAAATTACATATTGGGATGGAAGTTTTTGCTTGATCAGTTGTGCATGCCCATCATATGCAGCCCAGAAAAGAAGTATAATTGAACACAATGACAGTTTAATCCTAACGCTACCTCCAATATAAATGCCTGATTTTTTCATTCAAACGCCCCCGATCGTATCTGTGATTTCAGTGAAGGTATGCCATTCTAGGTGATCCCTCTATGAGTTGATGAGTTGTGTTGGTTCTGAAAAGAACCAGTGGTTTGACAACTTGACCTTTCAATTAGTATGCTCTGATCGTCTTCAGGAGAATGTGCATTTGGTTTTGGTTATGTTTTTGTTTTCGAAGATAATGACATATCAAGATAATCTCATTAACATAGATCCTCGGTCGTTTTATAAAACACGTTCCATGTATTTCTTTTTTTACCAAGGGCTGGGAGGGAGAGGGCTAGGGTTAAATGGAAAGTTTGATGCTGTATTTTGAATGAATTATATACTCTTGTAAATGTTAAAATGTACGGCTTAGTGATGTTTAAATAACTGTATTGAAACATATTTCTGTCTCTCGAATTAAAAGCATTTTACATGAGTGAATAATACAAATGTGATTAATATTTATCAGAATGAACTTTTCATCAAGTAAAATTTTAGATTAAAAATACTAGATCGCTGAAATAATCATTACCAATATTAAAAAATGGTCTCATATAATATTCCAGCTAAAGGCATCATTGTCAGCTGGTGGTTCGATTGGATGTCCTTCGAATGGGGGTGTGAAGCTGTGAGTCCCGCGTTGTGTGCTGTCTCACATCAAACAACACACATATAATCGCGAAAGAGAAGGGGTGCTTTCCCTATTTTGACAGCCATTTAGCCGGAAGGTGCTGCAGAATCCGTTATGAAAAGGCGCATCAAAATCATTTTATCGTTATTGTAGGTTCTCCCTTCATTTTGTGCTGTCTAGGTTGACACATTGGTATGTATGACACATTGGTAATGAATGAAAAAAAAGAAGAAAACAAGAAAGAAGCAACTTATATCCGAAAGCCTCCGTGAAAGATGGTGATGGTAGTAAGCATCCTGCGAAATTACTTCGTCTGAAATGCCCTCGTTAATTGGAAATCAATAAAATGTCAAACGAATTGAATCTCAAAAACTCCCCTCAAGGCGAGTTTTGGAGGTTCGAATTTCCGTGGTTTCCGTTTTGTATGCTGCAGTGAGAGGTGCGTTTTTACACGCAGTTACCTTGCTAAACAGATGGATTCGACGTTGTTGATGAACATACAGTGACCCTGTATTCAGCTGAAGCGTTCTCATGTTACTTTTATTGTAACTTTATTGATAGCTGTATATATTAATCAGTATTACGTTGACAAAACAAAACTATGACCATACCTTTAAGATAGGGGGATGTTCTTAATAACAACATTGAAGGACACATTCAAATGAGCGCATCACGTAGTATACATGATAATATTTATACAGACGGTCGTATTAACTCATGTGCAAAAGTCAACAATTATTTTCTCGTATATACAAGCTGTTTGATTAGTGTTGCATAGCATATGGGAGTGGGTGGAGCGAGGACACGTGCGTAAGGTTGAGTGGTTAAAATAAACAGGGTACCACCGCAACTTCTCCCATGTGGTTTATTAACGATGTGCAGATTGTATGCTTTATTTATGAGTTTATAACGCATTGTTTGAAATCTTTCAAACAATTTAGTTTGTCACTCAAACCTAATTAGATGTTCGACGATATACTCTTTCTGTTATTAACAACGTTTTGTGGTTTGTCATTGAATGTCATGGTTGATTGCAAGAAACAAAATTAACTTTATAAAAACAAATATGGGATGTTTCAAATGTTCTTAAAGTTTCATAACGTACACTCGGCTATGTATCTTTTATGTGATGCAAACTTTGTTTAACAACTTTGAATGTGCAATTATTAATTGAATAATTGAAACAGTTTTCCGGTTTTACTTCTTTTGATTGGACTGAATGAACTGATTATATATGTCGTATTTGCGTGTTTTATCAATAGCTTAGGACTTTAACAACAAAATGCATTTTGTTTTAAATTAAAAATGAACCAGTTCAGTATTGGATCAATACATTTGTCTTTATTAAACTGTGTTTTGGAAAGAATGCTTTTAATGTATTAACATCACATAAAAACGTAAAAATTTACACCAATCTAATGTCGTACATTAGCCTACCCGATCGCAATTTAACAGGTGGTTATACCATGTGTTTAAAATTTTAGGGATGTTTTATTCCAAAGGTGGTTATACCATGTGTTTAAATTTTTTGGGAAGTTTAATTCCAAAGCGATAACTAGAAAAAAAAATACAAGAAGCATCAACAAACATGTATGCCTACCGAATTGCGTCAAGAAAAACCTGATAAAACGGAAGTAATGAAGCAAACACAAACGTACAGCTTTACCTTCAAGCTTGACTTGCAAACCCCGCAACATATCAAGGTTGAAACAGACCGTTTTAATGTCACATCGTAAATTACCACATGAGAAGAAAGACACCGGGAAAAAAGTCATCTTACACCATGGAAAACACTGCTCTTTTTAACCAATCGGTACCCGTATGATTGATCCAAAAATAACCTCAATTTATAACCCAACAATAACAATCTATAAGGGCTCTATTCATTAAACTGTTAAGCAGACAATATTTTTTTGAAAGATAAAACAATTACCAGTTGATTTCACAAAGAGCTCAGATTGATTTTAACTATGTATCGATCATAAATTGCTTTAGCAAAGTGTGATATCACAATACAGATCATGACGGCAATATCGACAACTCATCATAAAGATGAATGTTAGTGCTTTGCGAAATCGAGCCCTCTAGTAACTAGCAATCTCTTCGCCGGTATATCCCATTTCTGCCCATCAAAAGCTTGTCAATGTTAAGCAATTCTTCGTGCTTAACAGCTTCATGAAACTGGGTCCAGTAATACTCACCCCATCCATTGTGAAACTCTCTCCGTTCAATACATCTCATCTCCTTGGGGGAGTCTCCCGAATCGACATCCACTAGTTTCCCTGTCCTTCTAACATATGTGCCGGAGAGCACGCAGAACGATTGATGCTGGGGCCGGGCAGCGATCCGTGGTGATTTTCACCGCGCTTATTATTAAAGGTCTCGTTCTCTGGTCATGCTCTGGTCGGTTTCTGTATCCCAGAGATTGTGTGAAAGAATGCAGTTCTTGGAACGATTTACAGATGACGTCATGAGGTCTTGTGATCGTCAGAATTGGGCTGTAGACTTTTTATTTGTTCTTTTTAAATCGTCGGACAATGAAATACATTTGAAATTCTCTGGGTCAAGACAAAAGTTTATAAAAACTGTCATCATACGTCAGACCTAATATAATTTTTTTTCCAACAAGAGATACAAATCCTTAAAATATATGTTTTAAAAACCTTAAATTGGCCTAAATTATCATGGACCAGAATTGTTTTCCCCCAATTAAAATAAAAACAACAAAAACGAGGCTTGAAATAAAAAGTTTTCTGGCCCCGTTGTACAGAATATAGCCTAGATGCAACATTGAAGGGGTGTGATTTGGCGCAGATGTTTCATTCAATGCAATGGTTTGTTTGTACTGAAAAAGAACTTCATAAATTTATTATGAAAAAGCTTCTTTCCTAATCGGGTCGGGCCTCTGATTACGATTGTCATTGAGCAATTGAGTGAAAAGAATGCTGGACGTGGACTTGCTTAAAGATTACGTCATACGATTCGGAGAATATGCCATTATGCATGTCCTAATGCGCATGTTCGGCGCGCAAAGAATTTTTGGTGAAATCTGAGTCCCAGCAACATCGGCAAACATCATGGCATGCTGATTTTGAAGTAATGCAGTACACAACTATAAAATATGGCATAGTTATAAGTAAACTACAGCATGGCATCCATCTTGGCAGCTTGATTTATTTTTTGACCGTACTAAATTTTCCAAGATGCATTGCGTTATACCTGTATAAACGGCGCTTGTGCTTACGGCTATTGTCACGGTGCGTCCCAGACCTTTAAATGTGGGACCAGACTGTTTTAACTTATATCTTCACTTTGGTTGTTACTCGTTCATATGCCTATAATAAATGGGAAAACAAGATGTGTATTTTGTGCTAAGAATGATACCACATACTGTCAACGTGTTGTTTCTGTGATACCTCCAAAGAGAGCTTGCACGAAAAAGAGGCTTTGCTCAGGGTATTGAGGTTGTCTGTTAAAAACACAGGCTTGACCTTTCGATGAGCGACCTACTTTTGGATTCTTTAAATATGCAATTAAACTGCTCCCACGATATAAATTCAAATCATTACATTGTCTTGTAGCCCTTTTGGGCCAGGGCCGGATTTTACCGCTGTAAGCGGACCAGAGGCTGGCAACTTTCCATGCGAAGCAAACATTTTAGCAGTGGCACCAGTCGCAACAATGCTGTTTTTATGACAGTTTTTTTCTAATGGAACCGGTACCTTTTCCCTTCCCTGCACGACCTATTCTCGAAATTTATTATCCATAGGATAATGTAAAATGTTTGTTTACAATTTGCTCAATAAACCCTTAATTAGCAGTAGCGGATATGGTCTTTACAAGTTAGTGTCTTTAAACTCTTTATTTGATAATTTTAATGGACTTGATGATTTTAACAAGCGTGATATTTGTACTGGAGCATGAAGACATACATCCGACACGGTTTGCACACGCAAGGACGTGTGTAGATACTCTGCAGTGTCCTGTAATGAAGACTATTATATCATTGTGGTTAGGGTTGCTATAAAACATATCCTGCCTCGTGTTGAAACATGTTGTAAACTGCAAATGCTTCTTAAAGCATGACAATTTTGTCTAAGATGTCATTTTATCATATCAATTCCACATAGGGAGGTGCGTTCTTCCTTTTTTTCACGCTGGTTGTGATCCCTGGATGAAAGACGGCGATCATATTACGGTTGAAGCTTAAAGAGCCTGACTATTTTGAATGGTCTCGTACACTGTACTTGTGGACTGGGCTTGATTTTACAAAGGGTTAAGATTGATCTTAATTGTGAATCAATTTAAATTTATTAAGCAAAGTGTGATGTATTGACTACTCATCCTATGACGTATCTTTACTGCTTTGTGAAATCAAGCCTTGTCATAACTTCATAGAGTCCTACTTCAGCAGAAAATATTGCTTAGCAAAAACGAGCAAGGTACCAGTCACAAAATGTGCTGTGTATTTTGGATGGGAACTCTATTCTGGTACAAGTATAATTATTTTTGTTGTGCAGAACTACTCATTTTTTGCTTCAGCAGCTCTATAAAATTGGGCCCTGATGGTGTCATATTCATATTGCGACCCAAATTTATGATCAGCGAAAATGGAAAGGATACCAGTCACATTTGGATAATGTACAATGTATTTTAGATGGTAACCCTGTTCTGGTATAAAGTATAATTGATGGTGTGCGTAACTACTTTTTGTGCTTAAGCAGCTGTATGATTGGTCCAGGACCTACACAAAGTGCCACGTCTCATAAAGCCGTTTATGGACTGGAAGTTTCTAATCTAATATCCTAGGCTATAGTTTCAAAAACCAGCAGTTTATGCAACCAATATTGCATGCTTTGGAAATGGCTACACGCTACGCTTTCCTAGTTAGATCCATTCAGGAACAATGTCGGCAAGAAATACTGCGTACTTGGAAGATGACATCAGATGACCGCGTATCCACTTAGATCTCTGGTGGCGAAGTGCTACCGGGCACTGACTCGGCTTGACTCGAGAAAGCAAAAACCTTGCTCCCGTGGTCGGGATTTGAACCAACACATTCTAATGGCTCATCTGTCAAATCGCACGGTGAACGCGCCAAACCATTCGGCCGTGGCACTCAACAACTTGACAGTGGGTGGAAAATGAAAACATTCGTAGGCACAGCAGCTGCGCTGATACGACTTGCAATAAGTATAACCAATGTGGTTCAAATGAACCAGGGGGTTAGTTCCAGCGAATGGTGAGTAATGTCCGCCATGTCGTCAGACTTCGACAACCCTGTCTGAAAGTTATGATGTTCAACATTTAAAAGTTCAATGTTTAATTTTGTTTCTCACCAAGTCGGAAATCTTCACTTTTTTGGAGTATAAATTATCTGAAATTAATTATGTAAGGTTGTGCTACTTTTATGAAAAATGTGTTGCATATCAATTTTTCCGCAATGATTGTCAGTGGAGGATGCCCCACCTGTAAATAATGACGCATCACCATTTTGCATAGCGTTGTATCATTTTCGTTTTGAATAAGGTTTTAAAAATCCTTTTATTTACAAATATAATGGCGCACCTTAACAGTTTTTCATCGGTGGCTCCTTTAGTGAAGCATACAGTTATTTATCATTCGCAAGTGAAAACCCCCCAAATGTGTTCGAAAGGAGAGAAGGTTTCTTGGAATCCAAAGGATTATGAAAAGAAAACCAAATCTGTAATTATCCATAGAAGGAATTTTATGTTTTACTGCCAAGATGCATTAAACTAATGATTAATAATTAATGAATGGTTTGTTAACATTACTATGCTATAAATATACACACAAAATTCCCGACTGGACGAGAAAGTGTCACTATTCAAGCACGAAGACGTTGTGAGAAAAACTCCCCATCGGGTCTTCAGAAATCAACCATGCTTGGTCTTTCAACCTCCGTACACGCTGTGATAACCTCCATGCAACCTGGGCTGTAAACGCTCTAAAGCTGCTGAAAACACAAGCTTTCAAATGGCAACAATTGCTGAGCATAAAATTAGGGACCAGGTATATAGGTTGCAGGTTGAACGTTTACCCATCCAGCCCCGCCACTTGGGGGAAACCCCGATCGGGTGGGACAATGGGCGACCCTTGACAAGACATGTCTTACTCGTGGTGCTTGCGATGGGGAAGGGTTTTAGTGTAGCGTTTGGTGTTTTCGGTGGAGCCCGATAAAAACTACATCAGCGCTTGTGATATGTTTTTCAACACCGGGTACTTTATTACATGAGTTTTCCCATTATGTCCGCGTCTTCTATTTTCATCTCTTTGAACAGTTCTTCGGGCCAAAGGGCTACAGTGCCTTAACCCTCTTGGGGATTTTCTTGCTTTTGTGTTATTGTAAATACAAGTATTGAAGGCACGAGCTTTGTTACATTCCCCGAATACAAGACGTTATGTAGATGTCAGTTATCCGTTAAGTTATCCGACTGTACGCTTTCACGGGTAAATACGATATCACGCCGTGTTTAAAATCAAGCGACTTCGGCCACGGCTGGCCGTTGACAGCAGCGACAACGTTGAAGAATAGTCCTTTGCAGCTATGACCACTGACCAAAGCCGTCATTTCAGACACGGCCTCGTTGTATCGGAATAAGAGAAGTTCAAGTGTTATCGTTGCTATACCTGCCAAAGTTAACCACAATAGAGTGTTTTATAACAAACCTTCGTAAAAATAAGAAGACTGAATGATGAAACCAAAGGCGTGGGTTTCCTTTAAGTTTTCGCCAAGGAAGCGTGAATTGACTTGATTAATAGGCGAGATGACACGATGCGTAATAACTGTCATCGTGCCGTATATAATTAGATATAAGTCTACCATAAGGGAAATATGGAGGGTTTAACTTTAAACAGATTTTGCTAAACTGTACATTGTGTGCATCAAGGTTAGGGTGAAAAAAGCATTGATGAATTTTGGGGGGAATTATGAGTGAAAACATAGCGTCAAATTTGCAAAAAAAGAATTCAAATATAGAAACATGTTCGAAACTTGAAACCAACCGATTTAAAACCATGTCTATCTATCGGTTCACGCAAAACATAAAAAGTTGTGAATAAAATTGCATTTTCTATGATTGAAACACGAAATAAAAGATTATTCCACCGGGCACGCACGAACCGGGAACCTTTCGCGTCTACGAACGTGATTACCACTACACTACGGAATTGTAGTTATAATCCACATAAACACAAACATTAACGTTATCAAATAATAACGTAGTGTCAGACTCTTTCGGTTTATTTTCTTAGAACTTACAGTTAACCCGACCTAAGAAATTATTTTCCGACTCAGACTGACATCGAGTTACTTCAAAGGGATACTATTTTGACAACAAATTAAATCCCAGCTTGTCGCTGTATATATATGTCACCTATCAGAAGGCCGGACGGCCACTTCAATGTGAGGGCTACACTTAACTGCTTTGGTCTGTCGACCCAAAACTGCCACCAGGGGCACGTTTCCACCTATTCCTGGGGCTGAAACAAGTGTACCACATTCAGTTAGGATGTAGGCATGGGTATCAACCACTAGGAGCCTGGCTGGTAGAGCAGAATGCACTCCCTTCCCAACTTTTTACGAAACAGTTATGGTTAGGCTAAGTGCCTTGCTCAAGTGCACAAGTGGTACAAGTGAAAACACCAGAGGCATCTCCCCGATTACCAATAATAATTTTTATTTATCATGAGGAGAAGTCTTGTTTTTTTGGTCGTGCGTATTTAAATGAAACCGGTTCCAAACGGCTGCTCCGTAAAACAAATCGCTTGTAACACAGTGAGCGGTAACCGTCAACGGATAGACAGTTGACTTGCGCCCTTAGTCAATTGGATCATCAAAATTAAATAAATTCTAGTTTGGGTAGCAGACACAAAGCAGTAGTTTTATAGTGACCCAAATAGGTAGATATTTTAAGGGTTAACATTCTTGTATCACAGGACATAGGTAGTCTGTATAAATTAATCCATTTTTAGAATAATCTCGGTTGGAATAGCATCAAAAAAGTTTCCACGTTCAGCTCCTTTTGGGCACCCATGAGCGATGTGCGTTTGTATGATAAAAGTCTGTGACCACAATCCGGTCTTCGATGGGTTGTTTTCCCCCTACGTTATAGCATCTTACATCGTCTCAGATAATGATAAAATCAAATGATAGAGAAAGTCTACTTCGAGGCATAACATGTATTAAGTACATTACATGCAAATTAAAATAGTAAGCAAGAAAATTGTGGAGATCTATGGCTGGTTAATCTCCACTTTGCAGAAAAGCTTGATTCTATAAACTACATGAGAAGTGATTATAGCTGCAATGTAGTGTATAACAGATTGTTATGAAGTGTAATATGCAAAAACAGGTGCAATTTGTTTGTCCAGAGGGGATTATCATGGGGCAAGAAGGGTACATTTTCGGAGGCCTAACAGGCCTTTAAATGTCACGTTGTGCAATTTTGATTAAGAGGGAAGAAATTTATTTTATGTGCGAATAGCGCGTGTTTATTTCGAGTATAAAAATAATTCATGTGAAAAACCGTGGGGAGGGAAATGGATAAGTATTGTGGAAATGTTGTGCAATGGCGAAATTGGTAGCATTAGACTGAAGCTACCTGACTTAAAATGTCCGGTAAACAAATAATCGAGCATGACATAAAAACCCTTTAAAATCACGAGATAACGTATAAAATACATCTGTAGCTTTTGGGCAGATTAAACTAGTTGACCGAGCAGGCCGGCTTAGACCCAAAGAAAGTGGAGTCGAAGGAAATAATGACCATCGCGAAAAGAATTCTGGTTGATAACATTTTATTTACTCCAACAACAACTTACTGGCTGGTCTCACTTTTACTCTCTTATTAAAGCGCCTCTGGCGTAGGCAACTGCGTGCACTTCCCAAAACGTTAAGTGCAGCGCCTCTCGGTGTAATGCAACTGTAGCTAAAGCACGACTCGCTGCACAGCTACCAAGAGTTCAATACTCCCCATCCCAGCAGAGACTGGCTGCTTGCGCGCTGCTTCTGTAACTTTTCGCGCGCTATGACGTGGCAGTGTGCTATTGGCCAACTACCACTGCGTACCGCTGGCACTCGCCCAACAAATTTTCGTTGGTTGATAAGTTTGGAATAAGTTTGACTAAGTTTTAGAAAAACAGACATGATCATTTAATGATTTCACATCGGTAAAAATATTTTGTATACATTACTAAAACGAAAATGTCAGAGACTTGAATAACTTATAACAGTATTAACAGGATACATGCAATTTATCCTATATTATAATTGTTATGATGTTATGATAACGAAAATACGTTACTAGTTTAATCAGATAGAATTCAACACCGGTAGTAAAAGCAATCAGCATCTTGTTAGGTCACTCGACAACTCGACATCAACACAAGAGGATAAACAATTCGATATACATGATAAACAATGCAGAAGAGGACATTGAAAATTACAGTGAAAAAGAATGGGAGCATTCTCGCTTGAGATGATTTATTGATCAGTATATTTTTTTTCTGAAAGAGCAACCATCAGCAGAATAATAATTTTTAGAGACTTGAATTCCAACATAGGCCCTACTAAACACAAGCTAAACAAGATTTTAACACAAGCTAAACAAATGCAATTATATGCAACGAAATGATTGAATTATTTGAAAGATACATTTTGTCAACGTAAAGCTGGTAGATCTACTTTGTACTTGACTCTTGGACAGCTCTGCGTACGAACATCCCGTTCAACATGCTTTGCAGGAGCATTCGAAGTATCCCCATTTCCTGGTAATTTCCAGACATAATCCAGGAGTTATTGTCAAACATACTGCAGAATTTTTTTCCAAATCATTTTCTGGCAAGAAATGTCTTGCTGGTGTTGGTAAACGGGGTTTCCAATGATATAAAACTTGTGCAGATCGAATGTTAATCTGAGTGTGATTTGACCGTCCCTGTTTTTATTTCTCTCTTTTGCAGCTCTGTGTAAAGAAATCCTATTGAAGGTGTTTATTTTTAGCATTCGGAGTATCCCCCCTTGCTGGCCATTTCCGGTGTGAAGATGGCGCAAAGTGGCATCAAAAGTCTGACTTTTGGATGCATGACTGTACCTTAGGCACAGTCATGTTCAACTTGCGTCTCTCTAACATGCCTAGTTCAGGAGTTATTTGCAAACTTAGCGCAGATTTAGTTTCAAACCTTTTTTAGGCCGAAAATTTCTTGCTGGAGTTGATTCGCAGCCGCGGTCGGTTAATTTGGCGGTGGTGGTAGCCCTACTCCCTTGCCGCTCGTCCCGCCTACAAAGACGTCATAAGAATGAAACTAAGACGAGAAGAGAGCCTTTGACAATGGCTTTCCAATGGTAAAAAACTTGTGCACAACCGATGTTATTCTGGGGGTGGTTTGACCGTCCTTGTTTTTTTGTTTCTCTCACTTCCAGCTCTGTATACAAAAATCCCTTTAAGCTGCTTTTGAGAAGCAATCGGAGAAGCCCAACTTGCTGGCAATTTCCGGTTAGAAGATGGCGGAAAGTGGCATCAAATGTCTGTTTTTTTTATGCAAGAATACCTTAGGCACAGTCAGGTACAAAATTCGTCTCTCTAGCATACCTAGTTCAGGAGTTATTATCAAATTTAGCGCAGATTTGGTTTAAATAATTTTTCGGCTTCTATTGATACCCAGCCCCGGTCAGCTAATGTCGGTATGGTAATAGCCCTACTCCCTAGGCGCTCGGCCCGCCTACGAAATCGTCCGAAATATTAAACTAATACGATGAAAGAGCCTTTGACAATAGCTTTCCAATGGTAAAAGATGTGTGCACATCCGATGTTATTCTGGAGGTTATTTGACCGTCCTTGTTTTTTTATTTCTCTCACTTCCAGCTCTGTGTAAAAAAAATCAAACTAAAGGTATGGTGTTCTATAAAGGACACTTATCTGTTTTGTCGTGCGTGTGGAGAGGTCCGTCGTGCCTGTGAGCAAAGCGTCGTGCCTGTGAGCAGGTCCGTCGTGCCTGTGAGCAAAGCGTCGTGCCTGTGAGCAAGTCCGTCGTGCCTGTGAGCAAGTCCGTCGTGCCTGTGAGCAAAGCGTCGTGCGTGTGAGCAAGTCCGTCGTGCGTGTGAGCAAGTCCGTCGTGCGTGTGAGCAAAACGTCGTGCGTGTGAGCAAAGCGTCGTGCCTGTGAGCAAGTCCGTCGTGCGTGTGAGCAAGTCCGTCGTGCCTGTGAGCAAAGCGTCGTGCGTGTGGAGAGGTCCGTCGTGCCTGTGAACAAAGCGTCGTGCCTCTGAGCAAAGCCGTCGTGCGTGTGAGTAAAGCCGTCGTGCTCACACGCACGACGGAGCTCTCCACAGGCACGACGGAGCTCTCCACACGCACGACGCTTTGCTCACAGGCACGACGTTTTGCTCACACGCACGACGGACTTGCTCACAGGCACGACGCTTTGCTTACAGGCACGACGCTTTGCTCACAGGCACGACGCTTTGCTCACAGGCACGACGGACTTTACTTGCTCACAGGCACGACGCTTTGCTCACAGGCACGACGTTTTGCTCACAGGCACGACGCTTTGCTCACAGGCACGACGTTTTGCTCACACGCACGACGGACTTGCTCACAGGCACGACGGACTTGCTCATACGCACGACGGACTTGCTCATACGCACGACGGACTTGCTCACAGGCACGACGCTTTGCTCACAGACACGACGGACCTCTCCACACGCACGACAAAACAGATAAGTGTCCTTTATAGAACACAAAGGTGCTTTTGAGGAGCGTTCGGAGTAGCCCCACCTGCCGGCCATTTCCAGTCTGAAATAAGCGCAAAATGGCATCAAAAGTCTAATTTGTGGATGCATAAAACCTAAGGCACAGTCAGGTACAAATTGCGTCTCTCTAGCATGACTAGTTCAGGAGTTAATATCAAACTTAGTGCAGAATTTGTATCAAATCATTTCCCGGCTGGAAAGGCCTTGCTACTATTGATACGCAGCGCGGTGGGCTAATGTTGGGCTGGTGGTAGCCCTACTCAAAACTTGTGAACATCCGATGGTATTCTGGAGGTTATTTGACCGTCCTTGTTTTTAAATTTTTTTCTCACTTCCAGCTTTGTGTACAAATATCCAATTACAGGTGCTTACAGTAGCCCCACTTGCTTGCTATTTCCGGTCTGAAGTCGGCGCAAATTGGCATAAAAAAGTTGTTTTGGGGATGCAGGAATACCTAATATTTGTCCCTCAAATAGTGTAAAACGTTTGCAAATCCAGTATTACTGTGAGGTTGATTTGACCGTCCTTACTTTGTCTTTGTCTCTTTGACAGCTCTGTGTACAAAAATCCCGTTGAAGATGCTTTTGAGGAGCGTTCGAAATAGCACCACCTGCTGGTCATTTCCGGTATGAAGCTTGTCCGCCGCGACCTTAAATGTTTGATATTTGGATGCAGGGATATCCAAGGCAGAGTCAGGTACAATTGTTGTCTCTCTAGCATGCCTAGATCGGATGTTATTCCCAAGTTTAGCGCAAAATTTGTTTTGGACCATTTTGTGCCGGCATTTTCTCACTGGCGTTTACGTAGGCATGTAATGCATTGGTGTTTCGGGCAGCCCTACGTCCATGCCTCTCAGCTTGCCCACAAAATCGTCAGCTCAACGAAACTCAATGAAAAGAAAGCCTTTGAGACGAGCTTTCCAATTGATTAAAACTTGTGCAAATCCAGTAAAAGTTTGATGGTGATTTGACCGTCCTTACTTTGACATTGTTTCTTTGACATCTCTGTGTTAGACATCTCTGTGTACAAAAATCCCATTGGAGTTGCTTTTGAGGAGCGTTCGGAGTAGCCCCATCTGCTGGCCGTTGACGTAGGCATGTAATGCAGTTGTGTTTTGGGCAGCCCTACTTCCAGGCCTCTCAGCTCGCCCACAAAATCGTCAGCTCAACGAAACTCGCGGAAGAGAGAGCCTTTGAAACGAGCTTTCCAATGGTGTAAAACTTGTGCAAACCCAGTACAATTTTGTGGGTGATTTGACCGTCCTTACTGTGTCGTTGTTTCTTTGACATCTCTGTGTACAAAATTCCCATTGCAGATGCTTTTGAGGAGCGTTCGGAGTAGCCCAATCTGCTGGTCTTTTCCGGTATGAAGCTTGCCTGCCGGGACCCAAATAGTTTGATTTTCGGATGCAGGGATATCCAAGGAAGAGTCAGGTACAAATGTTGTCTCTCTAGCATGCCTAGATCGGAAGTAATTCCCAAGCTTAGCGCAGAATTTTTTTCGGACCATTTTGTGCCGGGATTTTCTCACTGGCGTTGACGTAGGCATGTAATGCATTGGCGTTTCGGGCAGCCCTACGTCCGAGGCCTCTCAGATCGCCGACAAAATCGTCAGCTTAACGAAACTCACGGAAGAGAGAGCCCTTCAGACGAGCTTTCAAATGGTGTAAAACTTGTGCAAATCCAGTACAATTTTGAGGGTGATTTGACCGTCCTTACTTTGTCTTTGTGTCTTTGACATCTCTGTGTACAAAAAACCCATTGCAAATGCTTTTGAGGAGCGTTCGGAGTAGCCCCACTTGCTGATCTTTTCCGGTATGAAGGTTGCCCGCCGGGACCCTAATAGCTTAATTTTCGGATGCAGGGATATCCAAGGAAGAGTCAGGTACAAATTCTGTCTCTCTAGCATGCCTAGATCGGGATTTATTCCCAAGCTTAGCGCAGAATATTTTTCGGACCATTCTGTGCCGGCATTTTCTCACTGGCGATGACGTAGGCATGTAATATAATGGTGTTTCGGGCAGCCCTACTTCCAGGCCTCTCAGCTCGCCCACAAAATCGTCAGCTCAACGAAACTCACAGAAAAGAGAGCCTTTGAAACGAGCTTTCCAATGGTGTAAAACTTGCGCAAATCCAGTATATATTTGAGGGTGAATTTACCGTCCTTACTTTGTCTTTGTTTGTTAGACAGCTCAGTATCCAAAAATCCCATTGGATTTGCTTTTGAGGAGCGTTCGGAGTAGCCCAATCTGCTGGCCATTTTCGGTATGAAGCTTGCCCGCCGGGACCCTTAAAATTTAATTTTCGGATGCAGGGATATCCCAGGAAGAGTCAGGTACAAATTTTGTCTCGCTAGCATGCCTAGATCGGAAGTAATTCCCAAGCTTAGCGCAGAATTTTGTACGGACCATTTTGTGCCGGGATTTTCTCACTGGCGTTGACGTAGGCATGTAATGCATTGGCGTTTCGGGCAGCCCTACGTCCGAGGCCTCTCAGATCGCCGACAAAATCGTCAGCTTAACGAAACTCACGGAAGAGAGAGCCCTTCAGACGAGCTTTCAAATGGTGTAAAACTTGTGCAAATCCAGTACAATTTTGAGGGTGATTTGACCGTCCTTACTTTGTCTTTGTGTCTTTGACATCTCTGTGTACAAAAAACCCATTGCAAATGCTTTTGAGGAGCGTTCGGAGTAGCCCCACTTGCTGATCTTTTCCGGTATGAAGGTTGCCCGCCGGGACCCTAATAGCTTAATTTTCGGATGCAGGGATATCCAAGGAAGAGTCAGGTACAAATTCTGTCTCTCTAGCATGCCTAGATCGGGATTTATTCCCAAGCTTAGCGCAGAATATTTTTCGGACCATTGTGTGCCGGCATTTTCTCACTGGCGATGACGTAGGCATGTAATATAATGGTGTTTCGGGCAGCCCTACTTCCAGGCCTCTCAGCTCGCCCACAAAATCGTCAGCTCAACGAAACTCACAGAAAAGAGAGCCTTTGAAACGAGCTTTCCAATGGTGTAAAACTTGCGCAAATCCAGTATATATTTGAGGGTGAATTTACCGTCCTTACTTTGTCTTTGTTTGTTAGACAGCTCAGTATCCAAAAATCCCATTGGATTTGCTTTTGAGGAGCGTTCGGAGTAGCCCAATCTGCTGGCCATTTTCGGTATGAAGCTTGCCCGCCGGGACCCTTAAAATTTAATTTTCGGATGCAGGGATATCCCAGGAAGAGTCAGGTACAAATTTTGTCTCGCTAGCATGCCTAGATCGGAAGTAATTCCCAAGCTTAGCGCAGAATTTTTTTCAGACCATTCTGGGCCGGCATTTTCTCATTGGCGTTGACGTAGGCATGTAATGCAGTTGTGTTTCGGGCAGCCCTACTTCCAGGCCTCTCAGCTCGCCCACAAAATTGTCAGTTCAACGAAAATCGCCGAAAAGAGAGCCTTTGAAACGAGCTTTCCCATGGTGTAAAACTTGTGCAAATCCAGAATAATTTTGAGGGTTATTTTACGTCCTTACTTTGTCTTTGTTTCTTTGACAGCTCCAGTATAATTTTGAGGGTGATTTTACCGTCCTTACTTTGACTTTGTTCCTTTGACATCTCTGTGTACAAAAATCCCAATGCAGATGCTTTTGAGGAGCGTTCGGAGTAGCCCCACCTGCTGGTCTTTTCCGGTATGAAGCTTGCCCGCCGGGACCCTAATAGTTTGATTTTCGGATGCAGGGATATCCAAGGAAGATTCAGGTACAAATGTTGTCTCTCTAGCATGCCTAGATCGGAAGTAATTCCCAAGCTTAGCGCAGAATTTTGTTCGGACCATTCTGTGCCGGCATTTGCTCACTGGCGTTGACGTAGGCATGTAATGCAGTTGTGTTTCGGACAGCCCTACTTCCAGGCCTGTCAGCTCGTCCACAAAATCGTCAGTTCAACGAAACTCGCCGAAAAGAGAGCCCTTGAGACAAGCTTTCAAATGGTGTAAAACCTGTGCAAATCCAGAATAATTTTGAGGGTGATTTGACCGTCCTAACTTTGTCTTTGTTTCTTTGACAGCTCTGTGTACAAAAATCCCATTGGAGTTGCTTTTGAGGAGCGTTCTGAGTAGCCCCAACTGCTGGCCATTTCCGGTATAAAGCTTTCCCACCGGGACCCTAATAGTTTGATTTTCGTATGCAGGGATATCCAAATAAGAGTCAGGTACAAATGTTGTCTCTCTCTAGCATGCCTAGATCGGAAGTAATTCCCAAGCTTAGCGCAGAATTTTGTTCGTACCATTCTGTGCCGGCATTTGCTCACTGGCGTTGACGTATGCATGTAATGCAGTTGTGTTTCGGGCAGCCCTACTTCCAGGCCTGTCAGCTCGTCCACAAAATCGTCAGTTCAACGAAACTCGCCGAAAAGAGAGCCCTTGAGACAAGCTTTCAAATAGTGTAAAACCTGTGCAAATCCAGAATAATTTTGAGGGTGATTTGACCGTCGTAACTTTGTCTTTGTTTCTTTGACAGCTCTGTGTACAAAAATCCCATTGGAGTTGCTTTTGAGGAGCGTTCTGAGTAGCCCCAACTGCTGGCCATTTCCGGTATGAAGCGTGCCCGCCGGGACCCTAATAGTTTGATATTCGGATGCAGGGATATCCAAGGAAGAGTCAGGTACAAATTTTGTTTATCTAGAGTGCCTAAATCGGGAGTTATTTCCAAGCTTAGCGCCGAATTTATTTTGGACCATTCTGTGCCGGCATTTTCTCACTGGCGATGACGTAGGCATGTAATACAGGGGTGTTTCGGGCAGCCCTACTTCCAGGCCTCTCAGCTCGCCCACAAAATGGTCAGTTCAACGAAACTCACGGAAGTGAGAGCCTTTGAAACGAGCTTTCAAATGGTGTAAAACTTAATTTTGAAAGTGATTTGACCGTCCTTACTTTGTCTTTGTTTCTTTGACATCTCTCTGTTCAAAAATCCCATTGGAGATGCTTTTGAGGAGCGTTCGTAATAGCCCCACCTAATGGTTTTTTTCCGGTTTGATGCTTGCCCGCCGGGACCCTAATAGTTTATAATTCGGATGCAGGGATATCCAAGGAAGAGTCAGGTACAAATTTTGTCTCTGTAGCATGCCTAGATCGGGAGTTATTCCCAAGCTTAGCGCCGAATTTATTTTGGACCATTCTGTGCCGGCATTTTCTCACTGGCGATGACGTAGGCATGTAATACAGTGGTGTTTCGGGAAGCCCTACTTCCAGGCATCTCAGCTCGCCCACAAAATCGTCAGCTCAACGAAACTCACGGAAGTGAGAGCCTTTGAAACGAGCTTTCCAATGGTGTAAAACTTGTGCAAATCCAGTACAATTTTGAGGCTGATTTGAGATTTGGGAGATGCTCTTGAGGAGCGTTCGTAATAGCCCCACCTAATGGTTTTTTCCAGTTTGATGCTTGCCCGCCGGGACCCTAATAGTTCAATTTTCGGATGCAGGGACATCCAAGGAAGAGTCATGTACAAATTGTGTCTCTCTAGCATGCCTAGATTGGGAGTAATTCCCAAGCTTAGCGCAGAATTTATTTCGGACCATTCTGTGCCGGCATTTTCTCACTGGCGAAGACGTAGGCATGTTATACAGTGGTGTTTCGGGCAGCCCTACTTCCAGGCCTCTCAGCTCGCCCACAAAATGGTCAGCTCAACGAAACTCACGGAAGAGAGAGCCTGTGAAACGAGCTTTCTAATGGTGTACAACTTGTGCAAATCCAGTATAATTCTAAAGGTGATTTGACCGTCCTTACTTTGTCCTTGTTTCTTTGACATCTCTGTGTACAAAAATTCCATTGGAGATGCTTTTGAGGAACGTTCGGAGTAGCCCCACCTGCTGGTCTTTACTTGTATGAAGCGTGCCCGCCGGGACCCTAATAGTTTGATATTCGGATGCGGGTTTATCCAAGAAAGAATCAGGTACAAATTTTGTTTCTCTAGCATGCCTAGATCGGGAGTTATTCCCAAGCTTAGCGTAGAATTCATTTCGGACCATTCTGTGCCGGCATTTTCTCACTGGCGATGACGTAGGCATGTAATACAGTGGTGTTTCGGGCAGCCCTACTTCCAGGCCTCTCAGCTCGCTCACAAAATCGTCAGCTCAACGAAACTTACGGAAGTGAGAGCCTTTGAAACGAGCTTTCCAATGGTGTACAACTTGTGCAAATCCAGTACAATTTTGAGGCTGATTTGACCCTCCTTACTTTGTCGTTGTTTCTTTGACATCTCTGTGTACAAAAATCCCATTGGAGATGCTTTTGAGGAGCGTTCGTAATAGCCCCACCTATTGGTTTTTTCTGGTTTGATGCTTGCCCGCCGTGACACTAATAGTTTAATTTTCGGATGCAGGGACATCCAAGGAAGAGTCATGTACAAATTGTGTCTCTCTAGCATGCCTAGATCGGGAGTTATTCCCAAGCTTAGCGCCGAATTTATTTCGGACCATTCTGTGCCGGCATTTTCTCACTGGCAAAGACGTAGGCATGTAATACAGTTGTGTTTCGGGCAGCCCTACTTCCAGGCCTCTCAGCTCGCCCACAAAATCGTCAGCTCAACGAAACTCACGGAAGCGAGAGCCTTTGAAACGAGCTTCCCACTGGTGTACAACTTGTGCAAATTCAGTATAATTCTGAAATTGATTTGACCGTCCTTACTTTGTCAATGTTTCTTTGACATCGCTGTGTACAAAAATGCTATTGGAGATGCTTTTGAGGAGCGTTCGGAGTAGCCCCACCTGCTGGTCATTTCCGGTGTAAAGCGTGCCCGCCGTGACCGTAATAGTTTCATATTCGGATGCAGGGATATCCAAAGAAGAGTCAGGTACAAATTTTGTTTCTCTAGCATGCCTATATCGGGAGTTATTCCCAAGCTTAGCGCCGAATTTATTTCGGACCATTCTGTGCCGGCATTTTCTAACTGGCGAAGACGTAGGCATGTAATACAGTGGTGTTTCGGGCAGCCCTACCTCCATGCCTCTCAGCTCGCCTACAAAATGGTGAGCTCAACGAAACTCACGGAAGTGAGAGCCTTTGGAACGAGCTTTCCAATGGTTTAAAACTTGTGCAAATCCAGTTTATTTTTGAAAGTGATTTGAACGTCCTTACTTTGTTTTAGTTTCTTTGACAGCTCTATGACAAAAATCCCATTGGAGATTCTGTTTAGGAGCGTTAGGAATAGCCCGACCTGCTGGTCTTTACCGGTATGAAGCTTGCCCGCCGGGACCCTAATAGTTTCATATTCGGATGCAGGGATATCCAAGGAAGAGTCAGGTACAAATTTTGTTTCTCTAGCATGCCTAGATCGGGAGTTATTCCCAAGCTTAGTGCAGAATTTATTTCGGACCATTCTGTGCCGGCATTTTCTCACTGGCGATGACGTAGGCATGTAATACAGTTGTGTTTCGGGCAGCCCTACTTCCAGGCCTCTCAGCTCGCCCACAAAATCGTCAGCTCAACGAAACTCACGGAAGAGAGAGCCTTTGAAACGAGCTTTCCAATGGTGTACAACTTGTGCAAATCCAGTATAATTCTAAAGGTGATTTGACCGTCCTTACTTTGTTTTTGTTTCTTTGACATCTCTGTGTACAAAAATCCCATTGGAGATGCTTTTCAGGAGCGTCCGGAGTAGCCCCACCTGCTGGTCTTTACTGGTATGAAGCTTGCCCGCCGGGACCCTAATAGTTTGATATTCGGATGCAGGGATATCCAAGAAAGAGTCAGGTACAAATTTTGTCTCTCTAGCATGCATAGATCGGGAGTTATTCCCAAGCTTAGTGCATAATTTATTTCGGACCATTCTGTGCCGGCATTTTCTCACTGGCGATGTAGTAGGCATGTAATACAGTGGTGTTTCGGGCAGCCCTACTTCCAGGCCTCTCAGCTCACCCACAAAATCGTCAGCTCAACGAAACTCACGGAAGTGAGAGCCTTTGAAACGAGCTTTCCAATGGTGTAAAACATGTGCAAATCCAGTATAATTTTAAAAGTGATTTGACCGTCCTTAGTTTGTCTTTGTTTCTTTGACATCTCTGTGTACAAAAATCCCTTTGGAGATCTTTTTTGAGGAGCGTTCGGAGTAGCCCCACCTGCTGGTCTTTACCGGTATGAAGTGTGCCCGCCGGAACCCTTATAGTTTGATATTCGGTCGGATGCAGGGATATCCAAGAAAGAGTCATGTACAAATTGTGTCTCTCTATCATGCCTAGATCGGGAGTTATTCCCAAGCTTAGTGCAGAATTTATTTCGGACCATTCTGTGCCGGCATTTTCTCACTGGCGATGACGTAGGCATGTAATACAGTCGTGTTTCGGGCAGCCCTACTTCCAGGCTTCTCAGCTCGCCTACAAAATGGTCAGCTAAACGAAACTCACGGAAGTGAGAGCCTTTGAAACGAGCTTTCCATTCGTGTAAAACTTGTGCAAATCCAGTATAATTTTGAAAGTGATTTGACCGTCCTTACTTTGTCTTTGTTTCTTTGACAGCTCTGTGTACAAAATCCCATTGGAGATGCTTTTGAGGAGCGTTCGTAAGAGCCCCACCTAATGGTTTTTTCCGGCTTGATGCTTGCCCGCCGGGACCCTAATAGTTTAATTTTCGGATGCAGGGATATCCAAGGAAGAGTCAGGTACAAATTGTGTCTCTCTAGCATGCCTAGATTGGGAGTAATTCTCAAGCTTAGCGCAAAATTTATTTCGGACCATTCTTTGCCGACATTTTCTCACTGGCGAAGACGTAGGCATGTAATACAGTGGTGTTTCGGGCAGCCCTACTTCCAGGCCTCTCAGCTCGCCCACAAAATCGTCAGCTCAACGAAACTCACGGAAGAGAGAGCCTTTGAAACGAGCTTTCCAATGGTGTACAACTTGTGCAAATCCAGTATAATTCTGAAGGTGATTTGACCGTCCTTACTGTGTCGTTGTTTCTTTGACATCTCTGTGTACAAAATTCCCATTGCAGATGCTTTTGAGGAGCGTTCGGAGTAGCCCAATCTGCTGGTCTTTTCCGGTATGAAGCTTGCCTGCCGGGACCCAAATAGTTTGATTTTCGGATGCAGGGATATCCAAGGAAGAGTCAGGTACAAATGTTGTCTCTCTAGCATGCCTAGATCGGA
This sequence comes from Pisaster brevispinus, assembly GCA_023634235.1. NCBI lineage: Eukaryota > Metazoa > Echinodermata > Asteroidea > Forcipulatida > Asteriidae > Pisaster > Pisaster brevispinus. The sequence goes on along the minus strand of JAMKCF010000002.1, from coordinate 23,321,627 downwards.
AGTAATTCCCAAGCTTAGCGCAGAATTTTTTTCGGACCATTTTGTGCCGGGATTTTCTCACTGGCGTTGACGTAGGCATGTAATGCATTGGCGTTTCGGGCAGCCCTACGTCCGAGGCCTCTCAGATCGCCGACAAAATCGTCAGCTAAACGAAACTCACGGAAGAGAGAGCCCTTCAGACGAGCTTTCAAATGGTGTAAAACTTGTGCAAATCCAGTACAATTTTGAGGGTGATTTGACCGTCCTTACTTTGTCTTTGTGTCTTTGACATCTCTGTGTACAAAAATCCCTTTGGAGATCTTTTTTGAGGAGCGTTCGGAGTAGCCCCACCTGCTGGTCTTTACCGGTATGAAGTGTGCCCGCCGGAACCCTTATAGTTTGATATTCGGTCGGATGCAGGGATATCCAAGAAAGAGTCATGTACAAATTGTGTCTCTCTATCATGCCTAGATCGGGAGTTATTCCCAAGCTTAGTGCAGAATTTATTTCGGACCATTCTGTGCCGGCATTTTCTCACTGGCGATGACGTAGGCATGTAATACAGTCGTGTTTCGGGCAGCCCTACTTCCAGGCTTCTCAGCTCGCCTACAAAATGGTCAGCTAAACGAAACTCACGGAAGTGAGAGCCTTTGAAACGAGCTTTCCATTCGTGTAAAACTTGTGCAAATCCAGTATAATTTTGAAAGTGATTTGACCGTCCTTACTTTGTCTTTGTTTCTTTGACAGCTCTGTGTACAAAATCCCATTGGAGATGCTTTTGAGGAGCGTTCGTAAGAGCCCCACCTAATGGTTTTTTCCGGCTTGATGCTTGCCCGCCGGGACCCTAATAGTTTAATTTTCGGATGCAGGGATATCCAAGGAAGAGTCAGGTACAAATTGTGTCTCTCTAGCATGCCTAGATTGGGAGTAATTCTCAAGCTTAGCGCAAAATTTATTTCGGACCATTCTTTGCCGACATTTTCTCACTGGCGAAGACGTAGGCATGTAATACAGTGGTGTTTCGGGCAGCCCTACTTCCAGGCCTCTCAGCTCGCCCACAAAATCGTCAGCTCAACGAAACTCACGGAAGAGAGAGCCTTTGAAACGAGCTTTCCAATGGTGTACAACTTGTGCAAATCCAGTATAATTCTGAAGGTGATTTGACCGTCCTTACTGTGTCGTTGTTTCTTTGACATCTCTGTGTACAAAATTCCCATTGCAGATGCTTTTGAGGAGCGTTCGGAGTAGCCCAATCTGCTGGTCTTTTCCGGTATGAAGCTTGCCTGCCGGGACCCAAATAGTTTGATTTTCGGATGCAGGGATATCCAAGGAAGAGTCAGGTACAAATGTTGTCTCTCTAGCATGCCTAGATCGGAAGTAATTCCCAAGCTTAGCGCAGAATTTTTTTCGGACCATTTTGTGCCGGGATTTTCTCACTGGCGTTGACGTAGGCATGTAATGCATTGGCGTTTCGGGCAGCCCTACGTCCGAGGCCTCTCAGATCGCCGACAAAATCGTCAGCTAAACGAAACTCACGGAAGAGAGAGCCCTTCAGACGAGCTTTCAAATGGTGTAAAACTTGTGCAAATCCAGTACAATTTTGAGGGTGATTTGACCGTCCTTACTTTGTCTTTGTGTCTTTGACATCTCTGTGTACAAAAATCCCATTGCAAATGCTTTTGAGAAGCGTTCGGAGTAGCCCCACTTGCTGATCTTTTCCGGTATGAAGGTTGCCCGCCGGGACCCTAATAGCTTAGTTTTCGGATGCAGGGATATCCAAGGAAGAGTCAGGTACAAATTCTGTCTCTCTAGCATGCCTAGATCGGGAGTTATTCCCAAGCTTAGCGCAGAATATTTTTCGGACCATTCTGTGCCGGCATTTTCTCACTGGCGATGACGTAGGCATGTAATATAATGGTGTTTCGGGCAGCCCTACTTCCAGGCCTCTCAGCTCGCCCACAAAATCGTCAGCTCAACGAAACTCACAGAAAAGAGAGCCTTTGAAACGAGCTTTCCAATGGTGTAAAACATGCGCAAATCCAGTATATATTTGAGGGTGAATTTACCGTCCTTACTTTGTCTTTGTTTGTTAGACAGCTCAGTATCCAAAAATCCAATTGGATTTGCTTTTGAGGAGCGTTCGGAGTAGCCCAATCTGCTGGCCATTTTCGGTATGAAGCTTGCCCGCCGGGACACTTAAAATTTAATTTTCGGATGCAGGGATATCCCAGGAAGAGTCAGGTACAAATTTTGTCTCGCTAGCATGCCTAGATCGGAAGTAATTCCCAAGCTTAGCGCAGAATTTTGTTCGGACCATTCTGGGCCGGCATTTTCTCATTGGCGTTGACGTAGGCATTTAATGCAGTTGTGTTTCGGGCAGCCCTACTTCCAGGCCTCTCAGCTCGCCCACAAAATTGTCAGTTCAACGAAAATCGCCGAAAAGAGAGCCTTTGAAACGAGCTTTCCCATGGTGTAAAACTTGTGCAAATCCAGAATAATTTTGAGGGTTATTTTACGTCCTTACTTTGTCTTTGTTTCTTTGACAGCTCCAGTATAATTTTGAGGGTGATTTTACCGTCCTTACTTTGACTTTGTTCCTTTGACATCTCTGTGTACAAAAATCCCAATGCAGATGCTTTTGAGGAGCGTTCGGAGTAGCCCCACCTGCTGGTCTTTTCCGGTATGAAGCTTGCCCGCCGGGACCCTAATAGTTTGATTTTCGGATGCAGGGATATCCAAGGAAGATTCAGGTACAACTGTTGTCTCTCTAGCATGCCTAGATCGGAAGTAATTCCCAAGCTTAGCGCAGAATTTTGTTCGGACCATTCTGTGCCGGCATTTGCTCACTGGCGTTGACGTAGGCATGTAATGCAGTTGTGTTTCGGACAGCCCTACTTCCAGGCCTGTCAGCTCGTCCACAAAATCGTCAGTTCAACGAAACTCGCCGAAAAGAGAGCCCTTGAGACAAGCTTTCAAATGGTGTAAAACCTGTGCAAATCCAGAATAATTTTGAGGGTGATTTGACCGTCCTAACTTTGTCTTTGTTTCTTTGACAGCTCTGTGTACAAAAATCCCATTGGAGTTGCTTTTGAGGAACGTTCTGAGTAGCCCCAACTGCTGGCCATTTCCGGTATAAAGCTTGCCCACCGGGACCCTAATAGTTTGATTTTCGTATGCAGGGATATCCAAATAAGAGTCAGGTACAAATGTTGTCTCTCTCTAGCATGCCTAGATCGGAAGTAATTCCCAAGCTTAGCGCAGAATTTTGTTCGGACCATTCTGTGCCGGCATTTGCTCACTGGCGTTGACGTAGGCATGTAATGCAGTTGTGTTTCGGGCAGCCCTACTTCCAGGCCTGTCAGCTCGTCCACAAAATCGTCAGTTCAACGAAACTCGCCGAAAAGAGAGCCCTTGAGACAAGCTTTCAAATAGTGTAAAACCTGTGCAAATCCAGAATAATTTTGAGGGTGATTTGACCGTCCTAACTTTGTCTTTGTTTCTTTGACAGCTCTGTGTACAAAAATCCCATTGGAGTTGCTTTTGAGGAGCGTTCTGAGTAGCCCCAACTGCTGGCCATTTCCGGTATGAAGCGTGCCCGCCGGGACCCTAATAGTTTGATATTCGGATGCAGGGATATCCAAGGAAGAGTCAGGTACAAATTTTGTTTATCTAGAGTGCCTAAATCGGGAGTTATTTCCAAGCTTAGCGCCGAATTTATTTTGGACCATTCTGTGCCGGCATTTTCTCACTGGCGATGACGTAGGCATGTAATACAGGGGTGTTTCGGGCAGCCCTACTTCCAGGCCTCTCAGCTCGCCCACAAAATGGTCAGTTCAACGAAACTCACGGAAGTGAAAGCCTTTGAAACGAGCTTTCAAATGGTGTAAAACTTGTGCAAATCCAGTATAATTTTGAAAGTGATTTGACCGTCCTTACTTTGTCTTTGTTTCTTTGACATCTCTCTGTTCAAAAATACCATTGGAGATGCTTTTGAGGAGCGTCCGGAGTAGCCCCACCTGCTGGTCTTTACTGGTATGAAGCTTGCCCGCCGGGACCCTAATAGTTTGATATTCGGATGCAGGGATATCCAAGAAAGAGTCAGGTACAAATTTTGTCTCTCTAGCATGCCTAGATCGGGAGTTATTCCCAAGCTTAGTGCAGAATTTATTTCGGACCATTCTGTGCCGGCATTTTCTCAATGGCGATGTAGTAGGCATGTAATACAGTGGTGTTTCGGGCAGCCCTACTTCCAGGCCTCTCAGCTCACCCACAAAATCGTCAGCTCAACGAAACTCACGGAAGTGAGAGCCTTTGAAACGAGCTTTCCAATGGTGTAAAACATGTGCAAATCCAGTATAATTTTAAAAGTGATTTGACCGTCCTTAGTTTGTCTTTGTTTCTTTGACATCTCTGTGTACAAAAATCCCATTGGAGATCTTTTTTAGGAGCGTTCTGAGTAGCCCCACCTGCTGGTCTTTACCGGTATGAAGTGTGCCCGCCGGAACCCTTATAGTTTGATATTCGGTCGGATGCAGGGATATCCAAGAAAGAGTCAGGTACAAATTTTGTCTCTCTATCATGCCTAGATCAGGAGTTATTCCCAAGCTTAGTGCAGAATTTATTTCGGACCATTCTGTGCCGGCATTTTCTCACTGGCGATGACGTAGGCATGTAATACAGTCGTGTTTCGGGCAGCCCTACTTCCAGGCTTCTCAGCTCGCCTACAAAATGGTCAGCTAAACGAAACTCACGGAAGTGAGAGCCTTTGAAACGAGCTTTCCATTCGTGTAAAACTTGTGCAAATCCAGTATAATTTTGAAAGTGATTTGACCGTCCTTACTTTGTCTTTGTTTCTTTGACAGCTCTGTGTACAAAATCCCATTGGAGATGCTTTTGAGGAGCGTTCGTAAGAGCCCCACCTAATGGTTTTTTCCGGTTTGATGCTTGCCCGCCGGGACCCTAATAGTTTGATATTCGGATGCAGGGATATCCAAGGAAGAGTCAGGTACAAATTTTGTTTATCTAGAGTGCCTAAATCGGGAGTTATTTCCAAGCTTAGCGCCGAATTTATTTTGGACCATTCTGTGCCGGCATTTTCTCACTGGCGATGACGTAGGCATGTAATACAGGGGTGTTTCGGGCAGCCCTACTTCCAGGCCTCTCAGCTCGCCCACAAAATGGTCAGTTCAACGAAACTCACGGAAGTGAGAGCCTTTGAAACGAGCTTTCAAATGGTGTAAAACTTGTGCAAATCCAGTATAATTTTGAAAGTGATTTGACCGTCCTTACTTTGTCTTTGTTTCTTTGACATCTCTCTGTTCAAAAATACCATTGGAGATGCTTTTGAGGAGCGTTCGTAATAGCCCCACCTAATGGTTTTTTTCCGGTTTGATGCTTGCCCGCCGGGACCCTAATAGTTTATAATTCGGATGCAGGGATATCCAAGGAAGAGTCAGGTACAAATTTTGTCTCTGTAGCATGCCTAGATCGGGAGTTATTCCCAAGCTTAGCGCCGAATTTATTTTGGACCATTCTGTGCCGGCATTTTCTCACTGGCGATGACGTAGGCATGTAATACAGTGGTGTTTCGGGAAGCCCTACTTCCAGGCATCTCAGCTCGCCCACAAAATCGTCAGCTCAACGAAACTCACGGAAGTGAGAGCCTTTGAAACGAGCTTTCCAATGGTGTAAAACTTGTGCAAATCCAGTACAATTTTGAGGCTGATTTGAGATTTGGGAGATGCTCTTGAGGAGCGTTCGTAATAGCCCCACCTAATGGTTTTTTCCAGTTTGATGCTTGCCCGCCGGGACCCTCATAGTTCAATTTTCGGATGCAGGGACATCCAAGGAACAGTCATGTACAAATTGTGTCTCTCTAGCATGCCTAGATTGGGAGTAATTCCCAAACTTAGCGCAGAATTTATTTCGGACCATTCTGTGCCGGCATTTTCTCACTGGCGAAGACGTAGGCATGTTATACAGTGGTGTTTCGGGCAGCCCTACTTCCAGGCCTCTCAGCTCGCCCACAAAATGGTCAGCTCAACGACACTCACGGAAGAAAGAGCCTGTGAAACGAGCTTTCTAATGGTGTACAACTTGTGCAAATCCAGTATATTTTTGAGGGTGAATTTACCGTCCTTACTTTGTCTTTGTTTGTTAGACAGCTCAGTATCCAAAAATCCCATTGGATTTGCTTTTGAGGAGCGTTCGGAGTAGCCCAATCTGCTGGCCATTTTCGGTATGAAGCTTGCCCGCCGGGACCCTTAAAATTTAATTTTCGGATGCAGGGATATCCCAGGAAGAGTCAGGTACAAATTTTGTCTCGCTAGCATGCCTAGATCGGAAGTAATTCCCAAGCTTAGCGCAGAATTTTGTTCGGACCATTCTGGGCCGGCATTTTCTCATTGGCGTTGACGTAGGCATGTAATGCAGTTGTGTTTCGGGCAGCCCTACTTCCAGGCCTCTCAGCTCGCCCACAAAATTATCAGTTCAACGAAAATCGCCGAAAAGAGAGCCTTTGAAACGAGCTTTCCCATGGTGTAAAACTTGTGCAAATCCAGAATAATTTTGAGGGTTATTTTACGTCCTTACTTTGTCTTTGTTTCTTTGACAGCTCCAGTATAATTTTGAGGGTGATTTTACCGTCCTTACTTTGACTTTGTTCCTTTGACATCTCTGTGTACAAAAATCCCAATGCAGATGCTTTTGAGGAGCGTTCGGAGTAGCCCCACCTGCTGGTCTTTTCCGGTATGAAGCTTGCCCGCCGGGACCCTAATAGTTTGATTTTCGGATGCAGGGATATCCAAGGAAGATTCAGGTACAACTGTTGTCTCTCTAGCATGCCTAGATCGGAAGTAATTCCCAAGCTTAGCGCAGAATTTTGTTCGGACCATTCTATGCCGGCATTTGCTCACTGGCGTTGACGTAGGCATGTAATGCAGTTGTGTTTCTGACAGCCCTACTTCCAGGCCTGTCAGCTCGTCCACAAAATCGTCAGTTCAACGAAACACGCCGAAAAGAGAGCCCTTGAGACAAGCTTTCAAATGGTGTAAAATCTGTGCAAATCCAGAATAATTTTGAGGGTGATTTGACCGTCCTAACTTTGTCTTTGTTTCTTTGACAGCTCTGTGTACAAAAATCCCATTGGAGTTGCTTTTGAGGAGCGTTCTGAGTAGCCCCAACTGCTGGCCATTTCCGGTATAAAGCTTGCCCACCGGGACCCTAATAGTTTGATTTTCGTATGCAGGGATATCCAAATAAGAGTCAGGTACAAATGTTGTCTCTCTCTAGCATGCCTAGATCGGAAGTAATTCCCAAGCTTAGCGCAGAATTTTGTTCGGACCATTCTGTGCCGGCATTTGCTCACTGGCGTTGACGTAGGCATGTAATGCAGTTGTGTTTCGGGCAGCCCTACTTCCAGGCCTGTCAGCTCGTCCACAAAATCGTCAGTTCAACGAAACTCGCCGAAAAGAGAGCCCTTGAGACAAGCTTTCAAATAGTGTAAAACCTGTGCAAATCCAGAATAATTTTGAGGGTGATTTGACCGTCCTAACTTTGTCTTTGTTTCTTTGACAGCTCTGTGTACAAAAATCCCATTGGAGTTGCTTTTGAGGAGCGTTCTGAGTAGCCCCAACTGCTGGCCATTTCCGGTATGAAGCGTGCCCGCCGGGACCCTAATAGTTTGATATTCGGATGCAGGGATATCCAAGGAAGAGTCAGGTACAAATTTTGTTTATCTAGAGTGCCTAAATCGGGAGTTATTTCCAAGCTTAGCGCCGAATTTATTTTGGACCATTCTGTGCCGGCATTTTCTCACTGGCGATGACGTAGGCATGTAATACAGGGGTGTTTCGGGCAGCCCTACTTCCAGGCCTCTCAGCTCGCCCACAAAATGGTCAGTTCAACGAAACTCACGGAAGTGAGAGCCTTTGAAACGAGCTTTCAAATGGTGTAAAACTTGTGCAAATCCAGTATAATTTTGAAAGTGATTTGACCGTCCTTACTTTGTTTTTGTTTCTTTGACATCTCTCTGTTCAAAAATACCATTGGAGATGCTTTTGAGGAGCGTTCGTAATAGCCCCACCTTATGGTTTTTTTCCGGTTTGATGCTTGCCCGCCGGGACCCTAATAGTTTATAATTCGGATGCAAGGATATCCAAGGAAGAGTCAGGTACAAATTTTGTCTCTGTAGCATGCCTAGATCGGGAGTTATTCCCAAGCTTAGCGCCGAATTTATTTTGGACCATTCTGTGCCGGCATTTTCTCACTGGCGATGACGTAGGCATGTAATACAGTGGTGTTTCGGGAAGCCCTACTTCCAGGCATCTCAACTCGCCCACAAAATCGTCAGCTCAACGAAACTCACGGAAGTGAGAGCCTTTGAAACGAGCTTTCCAATGGTGTAAAACTTGTGCAAATCCAGTACAATTTTGAGGCTGATTTGAGATTTGGGAGATGCTCTTGAGGAGCGTTCGTAATAGCCCCACCTAATGGTTTTTTTCCAGTTTGATGCTTGCCCGCCGGGACCCTAATAGTTCAATTTTCGGATGCAGGGACATCCAAGGAAGAGTCATGTACAAATTGTGTCTCTCTAGCATGCCTAGATTGGGAGTAATTCCCAAGCTTAGCGCAGAATTTATTTCGGACCATTCTGTGCCGGCATTTTCTCACTGGCGAAGACGTAGGCATGTTATACAGTGGTGTTTCGGGCAGCCCTACTTCCAGGCCTCTCAGCTCGCCCACAAAATGGTCAGCTCAACGAAACTCACGGAAGAGAGAGCCTGTGAAACGAGCTTTCTAATGGTGTACAACTTGTGCAAATCCAGTATAATTCCAAAGGTGATTTGACCGTCCTTACTTTGTCCTTGTTTCTTTGACATCTCTGTGTACAAAAATTCCATTGGAGATGCTTTTGAGGAACGTTCGGAGTAGCCCCACCTGCTGGTCTTTACTTGTATGAAGCGTGCCCGCCGGGACCCTAATAGTTTGATATTCGGATGCGGGGATATCCAAGAAAGAATCAGGTACAAATTTTGGTTCTCTAGCATGCCTAGATCGGGAGTTATTCCCAAGCTTAGCGTAGAATTCATTTCGGACCATTCTGTGCCGGCATTTTCTCACTGGCGATGACGTAGGCATGTAATACAGTGGTGTTTCGGGCAGCCCTACTTCCAGGCATCTCAGCTCGCTCACAAAATCGTCAGCTCAACGAAACTCACGGAAGTGAGAGCCTTTGAAACGAGCTTTCCAATGGTGTACAACTTGTGCAAATCCAGTACAATTTTGAGGCTGATTTGACCCTCCTTACTTTGTCGTTGTTTCTTTGACATCTCTGTGTACAAAAATCCCATTGGAGATGCTTTTGAGGAGCGTTCGTAATAGCCCCACGTATTGTTTTTTCTGGTTTGATGCTTGCCCGCCGTGACACTAATAGTTTAATTTTCGGATGCAGGGACATCCAAGGAAGAGTCATGTACAAATTGTGTCTCTCTAGCATGCCTAGATCGGGAGTTATTCCCAAGCTTAGCGCCGAATTTATTTCGGACCATTCTGTGCCGGCATTTTCTCACTGGCAAAGACGTAGGCATGTAATACAGTTGTGTTTCGGGGAGCCCTACTTCCAGGCCTCTCAGCTCGCCCACAAAATCGTCAGCTCAACGAAACTCACGGAAGCGAGAGCCTTTGAAACGAGCTTTCCACTGGTGTACAACTTGTGCAAATTCAGTATAATTCTGAAATTGATTCGACCGTCCTTACTTTGTCAATGTTTCTTTGACATCGCTGTGTACAAAAATGCCATTGGAGATGCTTTTGAGGAGCGTTCGGAGTAGCCCCACCTAATGGTCATTTCCGGTGTAAAGCGTGCCCGCCGTGACCGTAATAGTTTCATATTCTGATGCAGGGATATCCAAAGAAGAGTCAGGTACAAATTTTGTTTCTCTAGCATGCCTTTATCGGGAGTTATTCCCAAGCTTAGCGCCGAATTTATTTCGGACCATTCTGTGCCGGCATTTTCTAACTGGCGAAGACGTAGGCATGTAATACAGTGGTGTTTCGGGCAGCCCTACCTCCATGCCTCTCAGCTCGCCTACAAAATGGTGAGCTCAACGAAACTCACGGAAGTGAGAGCCTTTGGAACGAGCTTTCCAATGGTGTAAAACTTGTGCAAATCCAGTTTATTTTTGAAAGTGATTTGAACGTCCTTACTTTGTTTTAGTTTCTTTGACAGCTCTATGACAAAAATCCCATTGGAGATGCTTTTTAGGAGCGTTAGGAATAGCCCGACCTGCTGGTCTTTACCGGTATGAAGCTTGCCCGCCGGGACCCTAATAGTTTCATATTCGGATGCAGGGATATCCAAGGAAGAGTCAGGTACAAATTTTGTTTCTCTAGCATGCCTAGATCGGGAGTTATTCCCAAGCTTAGTGCAGAATTTATTTCGGACCATTCTGTGCCGGCATTGTCTCACTGGCGATGTAGTAGGCATGTACTACAGTGGTGTTTCGGGCAGCCCTACTTCCAGGCCTCTCAGCTCACCCACAAAATCGTCAGCTCAACGAAACTCACGGAAGAGAGAGCCTTTGAAACGAGCTTTCCAATGGTGTACAACTTGTGCAAATCCAGTATAATTCTAAAGGTGATTTGACCGTCCTTACTTTGTTTTTGTTTCTTTGACATCTCTGTGTACAAAAATCCCATTGGATTAGTGCAGAATTTATTTCGGACCATTCTGTGCCGGCATTGTCTCACTGGCGATGTAGTAGGCATGTACTACAGTGGTGTTTCGGGCAGCCCTACTTCCAGGCCTCTCAGCTCACCCACAAAATCGTCAGCTCAACGAAACTCACGGAAGAGAGAGCCTTTGAAACGAGCTTTCCAATGGTGTACAACTTGTGCAAATCCAGTATAATTCTAAAGGTGATTTGACCGTCCTTACTTTGTTTTTGTTTCTTTGACATCTCTGTGTACAAAAATCCCATTGGAGATGCTTTTCAGGAGCGTTCGGAGTAGCCCCACCTGCTGGTCTTTACCGGTATGAAGTGTGCCCGCCGGAACCCTTATAGTTTGATATTCGGTCGGATGCAGGGATATCCAAGAAAGAGTCAGGTACAAATTTTGTCTCTCTATCATGCCTAGATCGGGACTTATTCCCAAGCTTAGTGCAGAATTTATTTCGGACCATTCTGTGCCGGCATTTTCTCACTGGCGATGACGTAGGCATGTAATACAGTCGTGTTTCGGGCAGCCCTACTTCCAGGCTTCTCAGCTCGCCTACAAAATGGTCAGCTAAACGAAACTCACGGAAGTGAGAGCCTTTGAAACGAGCTTTCCATTCGTGTAAAACTTGTGCAAATCCAGTATAATTTTGAAAGTGATTTGACCGTCCTTACTTTGTCTTTGTTTCTTTGACAGCTCTGTGTACAAAATGCCATTGGAGATGCTTTTGAGGAGCGTTCGTAAGAGCCCCACCTTATGGTTTTTTCCGGTTTGATGCTTGCCCGCCGGGACCCTAATAGTTTAATTTTCGGATGCAGGGATATCCAAGGAAGAGTCAGGTACAAATTGTGTCTCTCTAGCATGCCTAGATCGGGAGTTATTCTCAAGCTTAGCGCAAAATTTATTTCGGACCATTCTTTGCCGACATTTTCTCACTGGCGAAGACGTAGGCATGTAATACAGTGGTGTTTCGGGCAGCCCTACTTCCAGGCCTCTCAGCTCGCCCACAAAATCGTCAGCTCAACGAAACTCACGGAAGAGAGAGCCTTTGAAACGAGCTTTCCAATGGTGTACAACTTGTGCAAATCCAGGATAATTTTGAGGGTGATTTGACCGTCCTTACTTTGTCTTTGTTTTTTTGACTGCTCTGTGTACAAAAATCCCATTGGAGATGCTTTTGAGGAGCGTTCGGAGTAGCCCCACCTGCTGGTCTTTACCGGTATGAAGCTTGCCCGCCGGGACCCTAATAGTTTGATATTCGGATGCAGGGATATCCAAGGAAGAGTCAGGTACAAATTGTGTCTCTCTAGCATGCCTAGATCGGGAGTTATTCCCAAGCCTAGTGCAAAATTTAATCGGATCATTCTGTGCCGGCATTTTCTCACTGGCGATGTCGTAGGCATGTAATACAGTGGTGTTTCGGGCAGCCCTACTTCCAGGCCTCTCAGCTCGCCCACAAAATGGTCAGCTCAACGAAACTCACGGAAGTGAGAGCCTTTGAAACGAGCTTTCCAATGGTGTACAACTTGTGAAAATCCAGTATAATTTTGAGGGTGATTTGACCGTCCTTACTTTGTTTTTGTTTTTTTGACATCTATGTGTACAAAAATCCCATTGGAGATGCTTTTGAGTAGTGTTCGGAGTAGCCCCACCTGCTGGTCATTTCCGGTGTAAAGCGTGCCCGCCGGGACCCTAATAGTTTAATATTCAGATGCAGGGATATCCAAGGAAAAGTCAGGTACAAATTTTGTTTCTCTAGCATGCCTAGATCGGGAGTTATTCCCAAGCTTAGCGCCGAATTTATTTCGGATCATTCTGTGCCGGCATTGTCTCACTGTCGATGACGTAGGCATGTAATACAGTGGTGTTTCGGGCAGCCCTACTTCCAGGCCTCTCAGCTCGCCCACAAAATCGTCAGCTCAACGAAACTCACGGAAGAGAGAGCCTTTGAAACGAGCTTTCCAATGGTGTACAACTTGTGCAAATCAAGTATAATTCTGAAGGTGATTTTACCGTCCTTACTTTGTTTTTGTTTCTTTGACATCTCTGTGTACAAAAATCCCATTGGAGATGCTTTTCAGGAGCGTCCGGAGTAGCCCCACCTGCTGGTCTTTAATGGTATGAAGCGTGCCCGCCGGGACCCTAATAGTTTGATATTCGGATGCAGGGATATCCAAAAAAGAGTCAGGTACAAATTTTGTCTCTCTAGCATGCCTAGATCGGGAGTTTTTCCCAAGCTTAGTGCAGAATTTATTTCGGACCATTCTGTGCCGGCATTTTTTAACTGGCGATGACGTAGACATGTGATACAGTGGTGTTTCGGGCAGCCCTACTTCCAGGCCTCTCTGCTCGCCCACAAAATGGTCAGCTCAACGAAACTCACGTAAGTGAGAGCCTTTGAAACGAACTTTCCAATGGTGTACAATTTGTGCAAATCCAGGATAATTTTGAGGGTGATTTGACCGTCCTTACTTTGTCTTTGTTTCTTTGACAGCTCTGTGTAAAAAAATCCCATTGGAGATGCTTTTGAGGAGCGTTCGGAGTAGCCCCACCTGCTGGTCTTTACCGGTATAAAGCTTGCCCGCCGGGACCCTAATAGTTTGATATTCGGATGCAAGGATATACAAGGAAGAGTCAGGTACAAATTGTGTCTCTCTAGCATGCCTAGATCGGGAGTTATTCCCAAGCCTAGTGCAAAATTTAATCGGATCATTCTGTGCCGGCATTTTCTCACTGGCGATGTCGTAGGCATGTAATACAGTGGTGTTTCGGGCAGCCCTACTTCCAGGCCTCTCAGCTCGCCCACAAAATGGTCAGCTCAACGAAACTCACGGAAGTGAGAGCCTTTGAAACGAGCTTTCCAATGGTGTACAACTTGTGAAAATCCAGTATAATTTTGAGGGTGATTTGACCGTCCTTACTTTGTTTTTGTTTTTTTGACATCTATGTGTACAAAAATCCCATTGGAGATGCTTTTGAGTAGTGTTCGGAGTAGCCCCACCTGCTGGTCATTTCCGGTGTAAAGCGTGCCCGCCGGGACCCTAATAGTTTAATATTCAGATGCAGGGATATCCAGGGAAAAGTCAGGTACAAATTTTGTTTCTCTAGCATGCCTAGATCGGGAGTTATTCCCAAGCTTAGCGCCGAATTTATTTCGGATCATTCTGTGCCGGCATTGTCTCACTGTCGATGACGTAGGCATGTAATACAGTGGTGTTTCGGGCAGCCCTACTTCCAGGCCTCTCAGCTCGCCCACAAAATCGTCAGCTCAACGAAACTCACGGAAGAGAGAGCCTTTGAAACGAGCTTTCCAATGGTGTACAACTTGTGCAAATCAAGTATAATTCTGAAGGTGATTTTACCGTCCTTACTTTGTTTTTGTTTCTTTGACATCTCTGTGTACAAAAATCCCATTGGAGATGCTTTTCAGGAGCGTCCGGAGTAGCCCCACCTGCTGGTCTTTAATGGTATGAAGCGTGCCCGCCGGGACCCTAATAGTTTGATATTCGGATGCAGGGATATCCAAAAAAGAGTCAGGTACAAATTTTGTCTCTCTAGCATGCCTAGATCGGGAGTTATTCCCAAGCTTAGTGCAGAATTTATTTCGGACCATTCTGTGCCGGCATTTTTTAACTGGCGATGACGTAGACATGTGATACAGTGGTGTTTCGGGCAGCCCTACTTCCAGGCCTCTCTGCTCGCCCACAAAATGGTCAGCTCAACGAAACTCACGTAAGTGAGAGCCTTTGAAACGAACTTTCCAATGGTGTACAATTTGTGCAAATCCAGGATAATTTTGAGGGTGATTTGACCGTCCTTACTTTGTCTTTGTTTCTTTGACAGCTCTGTGTAAAAAAATCCCATTGGAGATGCTTTTGAGGAGCGTTCGGAGTAGCCCCACCTGCTGGTCTTTACCGGTATAAAGCTTGCCCGCCGGGACCCTAATAGTTTGATATTCGGATGCAAGGATATACAAGGAAGAGTCAGGTACAAATTGTGTCTCTCTAGCATGCCTAGATCGGGAGTTATTCCCAAGCTTAGTGCAAAACTTATTTCGGATCATTCTGTGCCGGCATTTTCTCACTGGCGATGTCGTAGGCATGTAATACAGTGGTGTTTCGGGCAGCCCTACTTCCAGGCCTCTCAGCTCGCCCACAAAATGGTCAGCTCAACGAAACTCACGGAAGTGAGAGCCTTTGAAACGAGCTTTCCAATGGTGTACAACTTGTGAAAATCCAGTATAATTTTGAAAGTGATTAGACCGTCCTTACTTTGTCTTTGTTTCTTTGACAGCTCTGTGTACAAAAACCCCATTGGAGATGCTTTTGAGGAGCGTTCGGAGTAGCCCCACCTGCTCGTCTTTACCGGTATGAAGCTTGCCCGCCGGGACCCTTATAGTTTAATATTCGGCTGCAAGGATATCCAAGGAAGAGTCGGGTACAAATTTTGTTTCTCTAGCATGCCTAGATCGGGAGTTATTCCCAAGCTTAGCGCCGAATTTATTTTGGACCATTCTGTGCCGGCATTTTGTCACTGGCGATGACGTAGGCATATAATAC
Source organism: Pisaster brevispinus (assembly GCA_023634235.1). Taxonomy (NCBI): domain Eukaryota; kingdom Metazoa; phylum Echinodermata; class Asteroidea; order Forcipulatida; family Asteriidae; genus Pisaster; species Pisaster brevispinus. Next base: position 23,306,373 of record JAMKCF010000002.1, on the reverse strand, counting down.
AGTGGTGTTTCGGGCAGCCCTACTTCCAGGCCTCTCAGCTCGCCCACAAAATGGTCAGCTCAACGAAACTCACGGAAGAGAGAGCCTTTGAAACGAGCTTTCCAATGGTGTACAACTTGTGCAAATCCAGTATAATTTTGAGGGTGATTTGACCATCCTTACTTTGTTTTTGTTTTTTTGACATCTATGTGTACAAAAATCCCATTTGAGATGCTTTTGAGGAGCGTTCGGAGTAGCCCCACCTGCTGGTCATTTCCGGTGTAAAGCGTGCCCGCCGGGACCCTAATAGTTTAATATTCGGATGCAGGGATATCCTAGGAAGAGTCAGGTACAAATTTTGTTTCTCTAGCATGCCTAGATCGGGAGTTATTCCCAAGCTTAGCGCCGAATTTATTTCGGATCATTCTGTGCCGGCATTGTCTCACTGGCGATGACGTAGGCATGTAATACAGAGGTGTTTCGGGCAGCCCTACTTCCAGGCCTCTCAGCTTGCCCACAAAATCGTCAGCTCAACGAAACTCACGGAAGACAGAGCCCTTGAAAAAAGCTTTCCAATGGTGTACAATTTGTGCAAATCCAGTATAATTTTGAAAGTGATTTGACGTCCTTACTTTGTCTTTGTTTCTTTGACAGCTCTGTGTACAAAAATCCCATTGGATATGCTTTTGAGGAGCGTTCGGAGTAGCCCCACCTGCTGGTCTTTACCAATATGAAATTTCCCGCCGGGACCCTTATATTTTAATATTCGGATGCAGGGATATCCATGGAAGAGTCAGGTACAAATTTTGTCTCTCTAGCATGCCTAGATCGGGAGTTATTCCCAAGCTTAGCGCCGAATTTATTTTGGACCATTCTGTGCCGGCATTTTGTCACTGGCGAAGACGTAGGCATATAATACAGTGGTGTTTCGGGCAGCCCTACTTCCAGGCCTCTAAGCTCGGCCACAAAATCGTCAGCTCAACGAAACTCACGTAAGAGAGAGCCTTTGAAACGAGCTTTCCAATGGTGTACAACTTGTGCAAATCCAGTATAATTCTGAAGGTGATTTGACCGTCCTTACTTTGTCTTTGTTTCTTTTACATCTCTGTGTACAAAAATCCCATTGGATATCCTTTTGAGGAGCGTTCGGAGTAGCCCCACCTGCTGGTCTTTACCGGTATGAAGCTTGCCCGCCGGGACCCTAATAGTTTAATATTCAGATGCAGGGATATCCAAGGAAGAGTCAGGTACAAATTGTGTCTCTCTAGCATGCCTAGATCGGGAGTTATTCCCAAGCTTAGCGCCGAATTTATATTGGACCATTCTGTGCCGGCATTTTCTCACTGGCGAAGACGTAGGCATGTAATACAGTGGTGTTTCGGGCAGCTCTACTTCCAGGCCTCTCAGCTCGTCCAAAAAATCGTCAGCTCAACGAAACTCACGGAAGTGAGAGCCTTTGAAACGAGCTTTCCAATGGTGTACAACTTGTGAAAATCCAGTATAATTTTGAAAGTGATTAGACCGTCCTTACTTTGTCTTTGTTTCTTTGACAGCTCTGTGTACAAAAATCCCTTTGGAGATGCTTTTGAGGAGCGTTCGGAGTAGCCCCACCTGCTGGTCTTTACCGGTATGAAGCTTGCCCGCCGGGACCCTAATAATTTAATATTCGGATGCAGGGATATCCAAGGAAGAGTCAGGTACAAATTGTGTCTCTCTAGCATGCCTAGATCGGGAGTTATTCCCAAGCTTATCGCAGAATTTATTTTGGACCATTCTGTGCCGGCATTTTGTCACTGGCGAAGACGTAGGCATATAATACAGTGGTGTTTCGGGCAGCCCTACTTCCAGGCCTCTCAGCTCGGCCACAAAATCGTCAGCTCAACGAAACTCACGGAAGAGAGAGCCTTTGAAACGAGCTTTCCAATGGTGTACAACTTGTGCAAATCCAGTATAATTCTGAAGGTGATTTGACCGTCCTTACTTTGTCTTTGTTTCTTTGACATCTCTGTGTACAAAAATCCCATTGGATATCCTTTTGAGGAGCGTTCGGAGTAGCCCCACCTGCTTGTCTTTACCGGTATGAAGCTTGCCCGCCGGGACCCTAATAGTTTAATATTCGGATGCAGGGATATCCAAGGAAGAGTCAGGTACAAATTGTGTCTCTCTAGCATGCCTAGATCGGGAGTTATTCCCAAGCTTAGCGCCGAATTTATATTGGACCATTCTGTGCCGGCATTTTCTCACTGGCGAAGACGTAGGCATGTAATACAGTGGTGTTTCGGGCAGCTCTACTTCCAGGCCTCTCAGCTCGTCCAAAAAATAGTCAGCTCAACGAAACTCACGGAAGAGAGAGCCTTTGAAACGAGCTTTCCAATGGTGTACAACTTGTGCAAATCCAGTATAATTTTGGAAATGATTAGACCGTCCTTACTTTGTCTTTGTTTCTTTGACAGCTCTGTGTACAAAAATCCCATTGGATATGCTTTTGAGGAGCTTTCGGAGTAGCCCCACCTGCTGGTCTTTACCGGTATGAAGCTTGCCCGCCGGGACCCTAATAGTTTAATATTCAGATGCAGGGATATCCAAGGAAGAGTCAGGTACAAATTGTGTCTCTCTAGCATGCCTAGATCGGGAGTTATTCCCAAGCTTAGCGCCGAATTTATTTTGGACCATTCTGTGCCGGCATTTTCTCACTGGCGAAGACGTAGGCATATAATACAGTGGTGTTTCGGGCAGCCCTACTTCCAGGCCTCTAAGCTCGGCCACAAAATCGTCAGCTCAACGAAACTCACGTAAGAGAGAGCCTTTGAAACGAGCTTTCCAATGGTGTACAACTTGTGCAAATCCAGTATAATTCTGAAGGTGATTTGACCGTCCTTACTTTGTCTTTGTTTCTTTTACATCTCTGTGTACAAAAATCCCATTGGATATCCTTTTGAGGAGCGTTCGGAGTAGCCCCACCTGCTGGTCTTTACCGGTATGAAGCTTGCCCGCCGGGACCCTAATAGTTTAATATTCAGATGCAGGGATATCCAAGGAAGAGTCAGGTACAAATTGTGTCTCTCTAGCATGCCTAGATCGGGAGTTATTCCCAAGCTTAGCGCCGAATTTATATTGGACCATTCTGTGCCGGCATTTTCTCACTGGCGAAGACGTAGGCATGTAATACAGTGGTGTTTCGGGCAGCTCTACTTCCAGGCCTCTCAGCTCGTCCAAAAAATCGTCAGCTCAACGAAATTCACGGAAGTGAGAGCCTTTGAAACGAGCTTTCCAATGGTGTACAACTTGTGAAAATCCAGTATAATTCTGAAAGTGATTAGACCGTCCTTACTTTGTCTTTCTTTCTTTGACAGCTCTGTGTACAAAAATCCCTTTGGAGATACTTTTGAGGAGCGTTCGGAGTAGCCCCACCTGCTGGTCTTTACCGGTATGAAGCTTGCCCGCCGGGACCCTAATAATTTAATATTCGGATGCAGGGATATCCAAGGAAGAGTCAGGTACAAATTGTGTCTCTCTAGCATGCCTAGATCGGGAGTTATTCCCAAGCTTAGCGCCGAATTTATTTCGGACCATTCTGTGCCGGCATTTTCTAACTGGCGAAGACGTAGGCATGTAATACAGTGGTGTTTCGGGCAGCCCTACTTCGAGGCCTCTCAGCTCACCCACAAAATGGTCAGCTCAACGAAACTCACGGAAGAGAGAGCCTTTGAAACGAGCTTTCCAATGGTGTACAACTTGTGCAAATCCAGTATAATTTTGAGGGTGATTTGACCATCCTTACTTTGTTTTTGTTTTTTTGACATCTATGTGTACAAAAATCCCATTGGAGATGCTTTTGAGGAGCGTTCGGAGTAGCCCCACCTGCTGGTCATTTCCGGTTTAAAGCGTGCCCGCCGGGACCCTAATAGTTTAATATTCGGATGCAGGGATATCCTAGGAAGAGTCAGGTACAAATTTTGTTTCTCTAGCATGCCTAGATCGGGAGTTATTCCCAAGCTTAGCGCCGAATTTATTTCGGATCATTCTGTGCCGGCATTGTCTCACTGGCGATGACGTAGGCATGTAATACAGAGGTGTTTCGGGCAGCCCTACTTCCAGGCCTCTCAGCTCGCCCACAAAATCGTCAGCTCAACGAAACTCACGGAAGACAGAGCCCTTGAAAAAAGCTTTCCAATGGTGTACAATTTGTGCAAATCCAGTATAAATTTGAAAGTGATTTGACGTCCTTACTTTGTCTTTGTTTCTTTGACATCTCTGTGTACAAAAATCCCATTGGAGATGCTTTTAAGGAGCGTTCGGAGTAGCCCCACCTGCTGGTCTTTACCGATATGAAGCTTGCCCGCCAGGACCCTTATATTTTAATATTCGGATGCAGGGATATCAAAGGAAGAGTCAGGTACAAATTGTGTCTCTCTAGCATGCCTAGATCGGGAGTTATTCCCAAGCTTAGCGCCGAATTTATTTTGGACCATTCTGTGCCGGCATTTTGTCACTGGCGAAGACGTAGGCATATAATACAGTGGTGTTTCGGGCAGCCCTACTTCCAGGCCTCTCAGCTCGGCCACAAAATCGTCAGCTCAACGAAACTCACGGAAGAGAGAGCCTTTGAAACGAGCTTTCCAATGGTGTACAACTTGTGCAAATCCAGTATAATTCTGAAGGTGATTTGACCGTCCTTACTTTGTCTTTGTTTCTTTTACATCTCTGTGTACAAAAATCCCATTGGATATCCTTTTGAGGAGCGTTCGGAGTAGCCCCACCTGCTGGTCTTTACCGGTATGAAGCTTGCCCGCCGGGACCCTAATAGTTTAATATTCAGATGCAGGGATATCCAAGGAAGAGTCAGGTACAAATTGTGTCTCTCTAGCATGCCTAGATCGGGAGTTATTCCCAAGCTTAGCGCCGAATTTATTTCGGACCATTCTGTGCCGGCATTTTCTAACTGGCGAAGACGTAGGCATGTAATACAGTGGAGTTTCGGGCAGCCCTACTTCGAGGCCTCTCAGCTCACCCACAAAATGGTCAGCTCAACGAAACTCACGGAAGTGAGAGCCTTTGAAACGAACTTTCCAATGGTGTAAAACTTGTGCAAATTCAGTACAATTTTGAGGCTGATTTGACCGTCCTTACTTTGTCTTTGTTTTTTTGACATCTCTGTGTACAAAAATCCCACTGGAGATGCTTTTGAGGAGCGTTCGTAAGAGCCCCTACTAATGGTTTTTTCCGGTTTGATGCTTGCCCGCCGGGACCCTAATAGTTTAATTTTCGGATGCAGGGATATCCAAGGAAGAGTCAGGTACAAATTGTGTCTCTCTAGCATGCCTAGATCGGGAGTTATTCTCAAGCTTAGCGCAGAATTTATTTCGGACCATTCTGTGCCGACATTTTCTCACTGGCGAAGACGTAGGCATGTAATACAGTGGTGTTTCGGGCAGCCCTACTTCCAGGCCTCTCAGCTCGCCCACAAAATCGTCAGCTCAACGAAACTCACGGAAGAGAGAGCCTTTGAAACGAGCTTTCCAATGGTGTACAACTTGTGCAAATCCAGTATAATTCTGAAGGTGATTTGACCGTCCTTACTTTGTTTTTGTTTCTTTGACATCTCTGTGTACAAAAATCCCATTGGAGATGCTTTTCAGGAGCGTCCGGAGTAGCCCCACCTGCTGGTCTTTACTGGTATGAAGCGTGCCCGCCGGGACCCTAATAGTTTGATATTCGGATGCAGGCATATCCAAGAAAGAGTCAGGTACAAATTTTGTCTCTCTAGCATGCCTAGATCGGGAGTTATTCCCAAGCTTAGTGCAGAATTTATTTCGGACCATTCTGTGCCGGCATTTTTTAACTGGCGATGACGTAGGCATGTAATACAGTGGTGTTTCGGGCAGCCCTACTTCCAGGCCTCTCTGCTCGCCCACAAAATGGTCAGCTCAACGAAACTCACGTAAGTGAGAGCCTTTGAAACGAACTTTCCAATGGTGTAAAACTTGTGCAAATCCAGTATAATCTTAAAGTTGATTTGACCGTCCTTACTTTGTCTTTGTTTCTTTTACATCTCTGTGTACCAAAATCCCATTGGATATCCTTTTGAGGAGCGTTCGGAGTAGCCCCACCTGCTGGTCTTTACCGGTATGAAGCTTGCCCGCTGGGACCCTAATAGTTTAATATTCGGATGCAGGGATATCCAAGGAAGAGTCAGGTACAAATTGTGTCTCTCTAGCATGCCTAGATCGGGAGTTATTCCCAAGCTTAGCGCCGAATTTATTTCGGACCATTCTGTGCCGGCATTTTCTCACTGGCCAAGACGTAGGCATATAATACAGTGCTGTTTCGGGCAGCCCTACTTCCAGGCCTCTCACCTCGGCCACAAAATCGTCAGCTCAACGAAATTCACGGAAGAGAGAGCCTTTGAAACGAGCTTTCCAATGGTGTACAACTTGTGCAAATCCAGTATAATTCTGAAGGTGATTTGACCGTCCTTACTTTGTCTTTGTTTCTTTTACATCTCTGTGTAAAAAAATCCCATTGGATATCCTTTTGAGGAGCGTTCGGAGTAGCCCCATCTGCTGGTCTTTACCGGTATGAAGCTTGCCCGCCGGGACCCTAATAGTTTAATATTCGGATGCATGGATATCCAAAGAAGAGTCAGGTACAAATTTTGTTTCTCTAGCATGCCTAGATCGGGAGTCATTCTCAAGCTTAGCGCCGAATTAATTTCGGATCATTCTGTGCCGGCATTGTCTCACTGGCGATGACGTAGGCAGGTAATACAGTGGTGTTTCGGGCAGCCCTACTTCCAGGCCTCTCAGCTCGCCTACAAAATGGTCAGCTCAACGAAACTCACGGAAGTGAGAGCCTTTGGAACGAGCTTTCCAATGGTGTAAAACTTGTGCAAATCCAGTATTATTTTGAAAGTGATTTGACCGTCCTTACTTTGTCTTTGTTTTTTTGACATCTCTGTGTACAAAAATCCCACTGGAGATGCTTTTGAGGAGCGTTCGTAAGAGCCCCTACTAATGGTTTTTTCCGGTTTGATGCTTGCCCGCCGGGACCCTAATAGTTTAATTTTCGGATGCAGGGATATCCAAGGAAGAGTCAGGTACAAATTGTGTCTCTCTAGCATGCCTAGCTCGGGAGTTATTCTCAAGCTTAGCGCAGAATTTATTTCGGACCATTCTGTGCCGACATTTTCTCACTGGCGAAGACGTAGGCATGTAATACAGTGGTGTTTCGGGCAGCCCTACTTCCAGGCCTCTCAGCTCGCCCACAAAATCGTCAGCTCAACGAAACTCACGGAAGAGAGAGCCTTTGAAACGAGCTTTCCAATGGTGTACAACTTGTGCAAATCCAGTATAATTCTGAAGGTGATTTGACCGTCCTTACTTTGTTTTTGTTTCTTTGACATCTCTGTGTACAAAAATCCCATTGGAGATGCTTTTCAGGAGCGTCCGGAGTAGCCCCACCTGCTGGTCTTTACTGGTATGAAGCGTGCCCGCCGGGACCCTAATAGTTTGATATTCGGATGCAGGCATATCCAAGAAAGAGTCAGGTACAAATTTTGTCTCTCTAGCATGCCTAGATCGGGAGTTATTCCCAAGCTTAGTGCAGAATTTATTTCGGACCATTCTGTGCCGGCATTTTTTAACTGGCGATGACGTAGGCATGTAATACAGTGGTGTTTCGGGCAGCCCTACTTCCAGGCCTCTCTGCTCGCCCACAAAATGGTCAGCTCAACGAAACTCACGTAAGTGAGAGCCTTTGAAACGAACTTTCCAATGGTGTAAAACTTGTGCAAATCCAGTATAATCTTAAAGTTGATTTGACCGTCCTTACTTTGTCTTTGTTTCTTTTACATCTCTGTGTACCAAAATCCCATTGGATATCCTTTTGAGGAGCGTTCGGAGTAGCCCCACCTGCTGGTCTTTACCGGTATGAAGCTTGCCCGCCGGGACCCTAATAGTTTAATATTCGGATGCAGGGATATCCAAGGAAGAGTCAGGTACAAATTGTGTCTCTCTAGCATGCCTAGATCGGGAGTTATTCCCAAGCTTAGCGCCGAATTTATTTTGGACCATTCTGTGCCGGCATTTTCTCACTGGCCAAGACGTAGGCATATAATACAGTGCTGTTTCGGGCAGCCCTACTTCCAGGCCTCTCACCTCGGCCACAAAATCGTCAGCTCAACGAAATTCACGGAAGAGAGAGCCTTTGAAACGAGCTTTCCAATGGTGTACAACTTGTGCAAATCCAGTATAATTCTGAAGGTGATTTGACCGTCCTTACTTTGTCTTTGTTTCTTTTACATCTCTGTGTAAAAAAATCCCATTGGATATCCTTTTGAGGAGCGTTCGGAGTAGCCCCATCTGCTGGTCTTTACCGGTATGAAGCTTGCCCGCCGGGACCCTAATAGTTTAATATTCGGATGCATGGATATCCAAAGAAGAGTCAGGTACAAATTTTGTTTCTCTAGCATGCCTAGATCGGGAGTCATTCTCAAGCTTAGCGCCGAATTAATTTCGGATCATTCTGTGCCGGCATTGTCTCACTGGCGATGACGTAGGCAGGTAATACAGTGGTGTTTCGGGCAGCCCTACTTCCAGGCCTCTCAGCTCGCCTACAAAATGGTCAGCTCAACGAAACTCACGGAAGTGAGAGCCTTTGGAACGAGCTTTCCAATGGTGTAAAACTTGTGCAAATCCAGTATAATTTTGAAAGTGATTTGACCGTCCTTACTTTGTCTTTGTTTCTTTGACAACTCTGTGTACAAAAATCCCATTGGAGATGCTTTTGAGGAGCGTTTGGAGTAGCCCCACCTGCTGGTCTTTACCGGTATGAAGCTTGCCCGCCGGGACCCTAATAGTTTAATATTCGGATGCAGGGATATCCAAAGAAGAGTCAGGTACAAATTGTGTCTCTCTAGCATGCCTAGATCTGGATCTGGAGTTATTCCCAAGCTAAGCGCAGAATTTATTTCGGACCATTCTGTGCCGGCATTTTCTCACTGGCGATGTCGTAGGCATGTAATACAGTGGTGTTTCGGGCAGCCCTACTTCCAGGCCTCTCTGCTCGCCCACAAAATGGTCAGCTCAACGAAACTCACGTAAGTGAGAGCCTTTGAAACGAACTTTCCAATGGTGTAAAACTTGTGCATATCCAGGATAATTTTGAGGGTGATTTGACCGTCCTTACTTTGTCTTTGTTTCTTTGACAGCTCTGTGTAAAAAAATCCCATTGGAGATGCTTTTGAGGAGCGTTCGGAGTAGCCCCACCTGCTGGTCTTTACCGGTATGAAGCTTTTCCGCCGGGACCCTAATAGATTTATATTCGAATGCAGGGATATCCAAGGAAGAATCAGGTACAAATTGTGTCTCTCTAGCATGCCTAGATCTGGAGTTATTCCCAAGCTAAGCGCAGAATTTATTTCGGACCATTCTATGCCGGCATTTTCTCACTGGCGATGTCGTAGCCATGTAATACAGTGGTGTTTCGGGCAGCCCTACTTCCAGGCCTCTCAGCTCGCCCACAAAATGGTCAGCTCAACGAAACTTACGGAAGTGAGAGCCTTTGAAACGAGCTTTCCAATGGTGTACAACTTGTGCATATCCAGGATAATTTTGAGGGTGATTTGACCGTCCTTACTTTGTCTTTGTTTCTTTGACAGCTCTGTGTAAAAAAATCCCATTGGAGATGCTTTTGAGGAGCGTTCGGAGTAGCCCCACCTGCTGGTGTTTACCGGTATAAAGCGTGCCCGCCGGGACCCTAACAGTTTAATATTCGGATGCAGGGATATCCAAAGAAGAGTCAGGTACAAATTTTGTTTCTGTAGCATGCCTAGATCGGGAGTTATTTCCAAACTTAGCGCCGAATTTATTTCGGACCATTCTGTGCCGGCATTTTCTAACTGGCGATGACGTAGGCATGTAATACAGTGGTGTTTCGGGCAGCCCTACTTCCAGGCCTCTCAGCTCGCCCACAAAATGGTCAGCTCAACGAAACTCACGGAAGTGAGAGCCTTTGAAACGAGCTTTCTAATGGTGTACAACTTGTGAAAATCCAGTATAATTTTGAAAGTGATTTGACCGTCCTTACTTTGTTTTTGTTTCTTTGACATCTCTGTGTACAAAAATCCTATTGGATATGCTTTTGAGGAGCGTTCGGAGAAGCCCCACCTGCTGGTCATTTCCGGTGTAAAGCTTGCCCGCTGGGACCCTAATAGATTAATATTCGAATGCAGGGATATCCAAGGAAGAGTCAGGTACAAATTGTGTCTCTCTAGCATGCCTAGATCTGGAGTTATTCCCAAGCTAAGTGCAGAATTTATTTCGGACCATTCTGTGCCGGCATTTTCTCACTGGCGATGTCGTAGGCATGTAATACAGTGGTGTTTCGGGCAGCACTACTTCCAGGCCTCTCTGCTCGCCCACAAAATGGTCAGCTCAACGAAACTCACGTAAGTGAGAGCCTTTGAAACGTACTTTCCAATGGTGTAAAACTTGTGCATATCCAGGATAATTTTGAGGATGATTTGACCGTCCTTACTTTGTCTTTGTTTCTTTGACAGCTCTGTGTAAAAAAATCCCATTGGAGATGCTTTTGAGGAGCGTTCGGAGTAGCCCCACCTGCTGGTCTTTACCGGTATGAAGCTTGCCCGCCGGGACCCTAATAGTTTCATATTCGGATGCAGGGATATCCAAGGAAGAGTCAGGTACAAATTTTGCTTCTCTAGCATGCCTAGATCGGGAGTTATTCCCAAGCTTAGCGCCGAATTTATTTCGGATCATTCTGTGCCGGCATTGTCTCACTGGCGATGACGTAGGCATGTAATACAGTGGTGTTTCGGGCAGCCCTACTTCCAGGCCTCTCAGCTCGCCCACAAAATCGTCAGCTCAACGAAACTCACGGAAGTGAGAGCCTTTGAAACGAGCTTTCCAATGGTGTACAACTTGTGAAAATCCAGTATAATTTTGAAAGTGATTTGACCGTCCTTACTTTGTTTTTGTTTCTTTGACATCTCTGTGTACAAATATCGCATTGGATATGCTTTTGAGGAGCGTTCGGAGAAGCCCCACCTGCTGGTCATTTCCGGTGTAAAGCTTGCCCGCCGGGACCCTAATAGATTAATATTCGGATGCAGGGATATCCAAGGAAGAGTCAGGTACAAATTGTGTCTGTCTAGCATGCCTAGATCTGGAGTTATTCCCAAGCTAAGCGCAGAATTTATTTCGGACCATTCTGTGCCGGCATTTTCTCACTGGCGATGTCGTAGGCATGTAATACAGTGGTGTTTCGGGTAGCCCTACTTCCAGGCCTCTCTGCTCGCCCACAAAATGGTCAGCTCAACGAAACTCACGTAAGTGAGAGCCTTTGAAACGAACTTTCCAATGGTGTAAAACTTGTGCATATCCAGGATAATTTGAGGGTGATTTGACCGTCCTTACTTTGTCTTTGTTTCTTTAAAGCTCTGTGTAAAAAAATCCCATTGGAGATGCTTTTGGAAGCGTTCGGAGTAGCCCCACCTGCTGGTCTTTACCGGTATGAAGCTTGCCCGCGGTGACCCTAATAGTTTCATATTCGGATGCAGGGATATCCAAGGAAGAGTCAGGTACAAATTGTGTCTCTCTAGCATGCCTAGATCGGGAGTTATTCCCAAGCTTAGTGCAGAATTTATTTCGGACCATTCTGTGCCGGCATTTTCTCACTGGCGATGTCGTAGGCATGTAATACAGTGGTGTTTCGGGCAGCCCTACTTCCAGGCCTCTCAGCTCGCCCACAAAATGGTCAGCTCAACGAAACTCACGGAAGTGAGAGCCTTTGAAACGAGCTTTCCAATGGTGTACAACTTGTGCAAATCCAGTATAATGTTGAAATTGATTAGACCGTCCTTACTTTGTCTTTGTTTCTTTGACAGCTCTGTGTACAAAAAACCCATTGGATATCCTTTTGAGGAGCGTTCGGAGTAGCCCCACCTGCTGTTCATTTCCGGTGTAAAGCGTGCCCGCCGGGACCCTAATAATTTAATATTCGGATGCAGGGACATCCAAAGAAGAGTCACGTACAAATTGTGTCTCTCTAGCATGCCTAGATCGGGAGTTATTCCCAAGCTTAGCGCCGAATTTATTTTGGACCATTCTGTGCCGGCATTTTCTCACTGGCGAAGACGTAGGCATATAATACAGTGGTGTTTCGGGCAGCCCTACTTCCAGGCCTCTCAGCTCGCCCACAAAATGTTCAGCTCAACGAAACTCACGGAAGAGAGAGCCTTTGAAACGAGCTTCCATTGGTGTACAACTTGTGCAAATCCAGTATAATTTTAAGGGGTGATTTGACCGTCCTTACTTTGTTTTTGTTTCTTTGACAGCTTTGTGTACAGAAATCCCATTGGAGATGCTTTTGAGGAGCGTTTGGAGTAGCCCCACCTGCTGGTATTTACCGGTATGAAGCTTGCCCACCGGGACCCTAATAATTTCATATTCGGATGCAGGGATATCCAATTAAGAGTCAGGTACAAATTTTGTTTCTCTAGCATGCCTATATCGGGAGTTATTCCAAAGCTTAGCGCAGAATTTATTTCGGACCATTCTGTGCCGGCATTTTCTCACTGGCGATGACGTAGGCATGTAATACAGTGGTGTTTCGGGCAGCCCTACTTCCAGGCCTCTAAGCTCGCCCACAAAATAGTCAGCTCAACGAAACTCACGGAAGTGAGAGCCTGTGAAACGAGCTTTCCAATGGTGTAAAACTTGTGCAAATCCAGTATAATTTTGAAGGTGATTTGACCGTCCTTACTTTGTCTTTGTTTCTTTGACATCTCTGTGTACAAAAATATCATTGGAGATGCTTTTGAGGAGCGTCCGGAGTAGCCCCACCTGCTGGTCTTTACCGGTATGAAGCGTGCCCGCCGGGACCCTAATAGTTTCATATTCGGATGCAGGGATATCCAATTAAGAGTCAGGTACAAATTTTGTTTCTCTAGCATGCCTAGATCGGGAGTTATTTCTTAAGCTTAGCGCAGAATTTATTTCGGACCATTCTGTGCCGGCATTTTCTCACTGGCGATGACGTAGGCATGTAATACAGTTATGTTTCGGGCAGCCCTACTTCCAGGCCTCTCAGCTCGCCCACAAAATGGTCAGCTCAACAAAACTCACGGAAGTGAGAGCCTTTGAAACGAGCTTTCCAATGATGTAAAACTTGTGCAAATCCAGTATAATTTTGAAAGTGATTTGACCGTCCTTACTTTGTCTTTGTTTCTTTGACAGCTCTGTGTACAAAATCCCATTGGAGATGCTTTTGAGGAGCGTTCGGAGAAGCCCCACCTGCTGGTCATTTCCGGTATAAAGCGTGCCCGCCGGGACCCTAATAGTTTAGTATTCGAATGCAGGGACATCCAAGAAAGACTCAGGTACAAATTTTGTTTCTCTAGCATGACTAGATTGGGAGTTATTCCCAAGCTTAGCGCCGAATTTATTTCGGACCATTCTGTGCCGGCATTTTCTCACTGGCGATGACGTAGGCATGTAATACAGTGGTGTTTCAGGCAGCCCTATTTCCAGGCCTCTCAGCTTGCCCACAAAATCGTTAGCTCAACGAAACTCACGGAAGAGAGAGCCTTTGAAACGAGCTTTCTAATGGTGTACAACTTGTGCAAATCCAGTATAATTTTGAGGGTGATTTGACCGTCCTTACTTTGTCTTTGTTTCTTTGACAGCTCTGTGTAAAAAAATCCCATTGGATATTCTTTTGAGGAGCGTTCGGAGTAGCCCCACCTGCTGGTCATTTCCGGTGTAAAGCGTGCCCGCCGGGACCCTAATAATTAAATATTCGGATGCAGGGACATCCAAAGAAGAGTCACGTACAAATTGTGTCTCTCTAGCATGCCTAGATCGGGAGTTATTCCCAAGCTTAGCGCATAATTTATTTCGGACCATTCTGTGCCGGCATTTTCTCACTGACGAAGACGTAGGCATGTAATACAGTGGTGTTTCGGGCAGCCCTACTTCCAGGCCTCTCAGCTCGCCCACAAAATGTTCTTTGAAACGAACTTTCCAATGGTGTAAAACTTGTGCATATCCAGGATAATTTGAGGGTGATTTGACCGTCCTTACTTTGTCTTTGTTTCTTTAAAGCTCTGTGTAAAAAAATCCCATTGGAGATGCTTTTGGAAGCGTTCGGAGTAGCCCCACCTGCTGGTCTTTACCGGTATGAAGCTTGCCCGCGGTGACCCTAATAGTTTCATATTCGGATGCAGGGATATCCAAGGAAGAGTCAGGTACAAATTGTGTCTCTCTAGCATGCCTAGATCGGGAGTTATTCCCAAGCTTAGTGCAGAATTTATTTCGGACCATTCTGTGCCGGCATTTTCTCACTGGCGATGTCGTAGGCATGTAATACAGTGGTGTTTCGGGCAGCCCTACTTCCAGGCCTCTCAGCTCGCCCACAAAATGGTCAGCTCAACGAAACTCACGGAAGTGAGAGCCTTTGAAACGAGCTTTCCAATGGTGTACAACTTGTGCAAATCCAGTATAATGTTGAAATTGATTAGACCGTCCTTACTTTGTCTTTGTTTCTTTGACAGCTCTGTGTACAAAAAACCCATTGGATATCCTTTTGAGGAGCGTTCGGAGTAGCCCCACCTGCTGTTCATTTCCGGTGTAAAGCGTGCCCGCCGGGACCCTAATAATTTAATATTCGGATGCAGGGACATCCAAAGAAGAGTCACGTACAAATTGTGTCTCTCTAGCATGCCTAGATCGGGAGTTATTCCCAAGCTTAGCGCCGAATTTATTTTGGACCATTCTGTGCCGGCATTTTCTCACTGGCGAAGACGTAGGCATATAATACAGTGGTGTTTCGGGCAGCCCTACTTCCAGGCCTCTCAGCTCGCCCACAAAATGTTCAGCTCAACGAAACTCACGGAAGAGAGAGCCTTTGAAACGAGCTTCCATTGGTGTACAACTTGTGCAAATCCAGTATAATTTTAAGGGGTGATTTGACCGTCCTTACTTTGTTTTTATTTCTTTGACAGCTTTGTGTACAAAAATCCCATTGGAGATGCTTTTGAGGAGCGTTCGGAGTAGCCCCACCTGCTGGTCTTTACCGGTATGAAGCTTGCCCACCGGGACCCTAATAATTTCATATTCGGATGCAGGGATATCCAATTAAGAGTCAGGTACAAATTTTGTTTCTCTAGCATGCCTAGATCGGGAGTTATTCCAAAGCTTAGCGCAGAATTTATTTCGGACCATTCTGTGCCGGCATTTTCTCACTGGCGATGACGTAGGCATGTAATACAGTGGTGTTTCGGGCAGCCCTACTTCCAGGCCTCTAAGCTCGCCCACAAAATAGTCAGCTCAACGAAACTCACGGAAGTGAGAGCCTTTGAAACGAGCTTTCCAATGGTTTAAAACTTGTGCAAATCCAGTATAATTCTGAAGGTGATTTGACCGTCCTTACTTTGTCTTTGTTTCTTTCACATCTCTGTGTACAAAAATATCATTGGAGATGCTTTTGAGGAGCGTCCGGAGTAGCCCCACCTGCTGGTCTTTACCGGTATGAAGCGTGCCCGCCGGGACCCTAATAGTTTCATATTCGGATGCAGGGATATCCAATTAAGAGTCAGGTACAAATTTTGTTTCTCTAGCATGCCTAGATCGGGAATTATTCCCAAGCTTAGCGCCGAATTTATTTCGGACCATTCTGTGCCGGCATTTTCTCACTGGCGATGACGTAGGCATGTAATACAGTTATGTTTCGGGTAGCCCTACTTCCAGGCCTCTCAGCTCGCCCACAAAATGGTCAGCTCAACGAAACTCACGAAAGTGAGAGCCTTTGAAACGAGCTTTCCAATGATGTAAAACTTTTGCAAATCTAGTATAATTTTGAAAGTGATTTGACCGTCCTTACTTTGTCTTTGTTTCTTTGACAGCTCTGTGTACAAAAATCCCATTGGAGATGCTTTTGAGGAGCGTTTAGAGAAGCCCCACCTGCTGGTCTTTTCCGGTGTAAAGCGTGCCCGCCGGGACCCTAATAGTTTAATATTCGAATGAAGGGACATCCAAGGAAGAGTCAGGTACAAATTTTGTTTCTCTAGCATGCCTAGATTGGGAGTTTTTCCCAAGCTTAGCGCCGAATTTATTTCGGACCATTCTGTGCCGGCATTTTCTCACTGGCGATGACGTAGGCATGTAATACAGTGGTGTTTCGGGCAGCCCTATTTCCAGGCCTCTCAGCTTGCCCACAAAATCGTTAGCTCAACGAAACTCACGGAAAAGAGAGCCTTTGAAACGAGCTTTCTAATGGTGTACAACTTGTGCAAATCCAGTATAATTTTGAGGGTGATTTGACCGTCCTTACTTTGTCTTTGTTTCTTTGACAGCTCTGTTTACAAAAAACCCCTTGGAGATACTTTTGAGGAGCGTTCGGAGTAGCCCCACCTGCTGGTCTTTACCGGTATGAAGCGTGCCCGCCGGGACCCTAATAGTTTCTTATTCGGATGCAGGGATATCCAAGGAAGAGTCAGGTACAAATTTTGTTTCTCTAGCATGCCTAGATCGGGAATTATTCCCAAGCTTAGCGCAGAATTTATTTCGGACCATTCTGTGCCGGCATTTTCTCACTGGCGATGACGTAGGCATGTAATACAGTGGTGTTTCGGGCAGCCCTACTTCCAGGCCTCTAAGCTCGCCCACAAAATAGTCAGCTCAACGAAACTCACGGAAGTGAGAGCCTTTGAAACGAGCTTTCCAATGATGTAAAACTTGTGCAAATCCAGTATAATTTTGAAAGTGATTTGACCGTCCTTACTTTGTCTTTGTTTCTTTGACAGCTCTGTGTACAAAAATCCCATTGGAGATGCTTTTTAGGAGCGTTAGGAATAGCCCGACCTGCTGGTCTTTACCGGTATGAAGCTTGCCCGCCGGGACCCTAATAATTAAATATTCGGATGCAGGGACATCCAAAGAAGAGTCACGTACAAATTGTGTCTCTCTAGCATGCCTAGATCGGGAGTTATTCCCAAGCTTAGCGCTTAATTTATTTCGGACCATTCTGTGCCGGCATTTTCTCACTGACGAAGACGTAGGCATGTAATACAGTGGTGTTTCGGGCAGCCCTACTTCCAGGCCTCTCAGCTCGCCCACAAAATGTTCAGCTCAACGAAACTCACGGAAGAGAGAGCCTTTGAAACGAGCTTCCATTGGTGTACAACTTGTGCAAATCCAGTATAATTTTAAGGGGTGATTTGACCGTCCTTACTTTGTTTTTATTTCTTTGACAGCTTTGTGTACAAAAATCCCATTGGAAATGCTTTTGAGGAGCGTTCGGAGTAGCCCACCTGCTGGTCTTTTCCGGTATGAAGCGTGCCCGCCGGGACCCTAATAGTTTAATATTCGAATGAAGGGACATCGAAGGAAGAGTCAGGTACAAATTTTGTTTCTCTAGCATGCCTAGATTGGGAGTTATTCCCAAGCTTAGCGCCGAATTTATTTCGGACCATTCTGTGCCGGCATTTTCTCACTGGCGATGACGTAGGCATGTAATACAGTGGTGTTTCGGGCAGCCCTATTTCCAGGCCTCTCAGCTTGCCCACAAAATCGTTAGCTCAACGAAACTCACGGAAGAGAGAGCCTTTGAAACGAGCTTTCTAATGGTGTACAACTTGTGCAAATCCAGTATAATTTTGAGGGTGATTTGACCGTCCTTACTTTGTCTTTGTTTCTTTGACAGCTCTGTTTACAAAAAACCCCTTGGAGATACTTTTGAGGAGCGTTCGGAGTAGCCCCACCTGCTGGTCTTTACCGGTATGAAGCGTGCCCGCCGGGACCCTAATAGTTTCATATTCGGATGCAGGGATATCCAAGGAAGAGTCAGGTACAAATTTTGTTTCTCTAGCATGCCTAGATCGGGAATTATTCCCAAGCTTAGCGCAGAATTTATTTCGGACCATTCTGTGCCGGTATTTTCTCACTGGCGATGACGTAGGCATGTAATACAGTGGTGTTTCGGGCAGCCCTACTTCCAGGCCTCTAAGCTCGCCCACAAAATAGTCAGCTCAACGAAACTCACGGAAGTGAGAGCCTTTGAAACGAGCTTTCCAATGATGTAAAACTTGTGCAAATCCAGTATAATTTTGAAAGTGATTTGACCGTCCTTACTTTGTCTTTGTTTCTTTGACAGCTCTGTGTACAAAAATCCCATTGGAGATGCTTTTTAGGAGCGTTAGGAATAGCCCGACCTGCTGGTCTTTACCGGTATGAAGCTTGCCCGCCGGGACCCTAATAATTAAATATTCGGATGCAGGGACATCCAAAGAAGAGTCACGTACAAATTGTGTCTCTCTAGCATGCCTAGATCGGGAGTTATTCCCAAGCTTAGCGCTTAATTTATTTCGGACCATTCTGTGCCGGCATTTTCTCACTGACGAAGACGTAGGCATGTAATACAGTGGTGTTTCGGGCAGCCCTACTTCCAGGCCTCTCAGCTCGCCCACAAAATGTTCAGCTCAACGAAACTCACGGAAGAGAGAGCCTTTGAAACGAGCTTCCATTGGTGTACAACTTGTGCAAATCCAGTATAATTTTAAGGGGTGATTTGACCGTCCTTACTTTGTTTTTATTTCTTTGACAGCTCTGTGTACAAAAATCCCATTGGAGATGCTTTTGAGGAGCGTTTGGAGAAGCCCCACCTGCTGGTCATTTCCGGTGTAAAGCGTGCCCGCCGGGACCCTAATAGTTTAATATTCGAATGAAGGGACATCCAAGGAAGAGTCAGGTACAAATTTTGTTTCTCTAGCATGTCTAGATTGGGAGTTATTCCCAAGCTTAGCGCCGAATTTATTTCGGACCATTCTGTGCCGGCATTTTTTAACTGGCGATGACGTAGGCATGTAATACAGTGGTGTTTCGGGCAGCCCTATTTCCAGGCCTCTCAGCTTGCCCACAAAATCGTTAGCTCAACGAAACTCACGGAAGTGAGAGCCTTTGAAACGAGCTTTCTAATGGTGTACAACTTGTGCAAATCCAGTATAATTTTGAGGGTGATTTGACCGTCCTTACTTTGTCTTTGTTTCTTTGACAGCTCTGTTTACAAAAAACCCCTTGGAGATACTTTTGAGGAGCGTTCGGAGTAGCCCCACCTGCTGGTCTTTACCGGTATGAAGCGTGCCCGCCGGGACCCTAATAGTTTCATATTCGGATGCAGGGATATCCAAGGAAGAGTCAGGTACAAATTTTGTTTCTCTAGCATGCCTAGATCGGGAATTATTCCCAAGCTTAGCGCAGAATTTATTTCGGACCATTCTGTGCCGGCATTTTCTCACTGGCGATGACGTAGGCATGTAATACAGTGGTGTTTCGGGCAGCCCTACTTCCAGGCCTCTAAGCTCGCCCACAAAATAGTCAGCTCAACGAAACTCACGGAAGTGAGAGCCTTTGAAACGAGCTTTCCAATGATGTAAAACTTGTGCAAATCCAGTATAATTTTGAAAGTGATTTGACCGTCCTTACTTTGTCTTTGTTTCTTTGACATCTCTGTGTACAAAAATCCCATTGGAGATGCTTTTTAGGAGCGTTAGGAATAGCCCGACCTGCTGGTCTTTACCGGTATGAAGCTTGCCCGCCGGGACCCTAATAATTAAATATTCGGATGCAGGGACATCCAAAGAAGAGTCACGTACAAATTGTGTCTCTCTAGCATGCCTAGATCGGGAGTTATTCCCAAGCTTAGCGCTTAATTTATTTCGGACCATTCTGTGCCGGCATTTTCTCACTGACGAAGACGTAGGCATGTAATACAGTGGTGTTTCGGGCAGCCCTACTTCCAGGCCTCTCAGCTCGCCCACAAAATGTTCAGCTCAACGAAACTCACGGAAGAGAGAGCCTTTGAAACGAGCTTCCATTGGTGTACAACTTGTGCAAATCCAGTATAATTTTAAGGGGTGATTTGACCGTCCTTACTTTGTTTTTATTTCTTTGACAGCTTTGTGTACAAAAATCCCATTGGAGATGCTTTTGAGGAGCGTTCGGAGTAGCCCACCTGCTGGTCTTTACCGTTATGAAGCTTGCCCACCGGGACCCTAATAATTTCATATTCGGATGCATGGATATCCAATTAAGAGTCAGGTACAAATTTTGTTTCTCTAGCATGCCTAGATCGGGAGTTATTTCAAAGCTTAGCGCAGAATTTATTTCGGACCATTCTGTGCCGGCATTTTCTCACTGGCGATGATGTAGGCATGTAATACAGTGGTGTTTCGGGCAGCCCTACTTCCAGGCCTCTAAGCTCGCCCACAAAATAGTCAGCTCAACGAAACTCACGGAAGTGAGAGCCGTTGAAACGAGCTTTCCAATGGTGTAAAACTTGTGCAAATCCAGTATAATTCTGAAGATGATTTGACCGTCCTTACTTTGTCTTTGTTTCTTTCACATCTCTGTGTACAAAAATATCATTGGAGATGCTTTTGAGGAGCGTCCGGAGTAGCCCCACCTGCTGGTCTTTACCGGTATGAAGCTTGCCCACCGGGACCCTAATAATTTCATATTCGGATGCAGGGATATCCAATTAAGAGTCAGGTACAAATTTTGTTTCTCTAGCATGCCTAGATCGGGAATTATTCCCAAGCTTAGCGCCGAATTTATTTCGGACCATTCTGTGCCGGCATTTTCTCACTGGCGATGACGTAGGCATGTAATACAGTTATGTTTCGGGTAGCCCTACTTCCAGGCCTCTCAGCTTGCCCACAAAATGGTCAACTCAACGAAACTCACGGAAGTGAGAGCCTTTGAAACGAGCTTTCCAATGGTGTAAAACTTGTGCAAATCCAGTATAATTCTGAAGGTGATTTGACCGTCCTTACTTTGTCTTTGTTTCTTTGACAACTCTGTGTACAAATATCCCATTGGATATGCTTTTGAGGAGCGTTCGGAGAAGCCCCACCTGCTGGTCATTTCCGGTGTAAAGCTTGCCCGCCGGGACCCTAATAGATTAATATTCGGATGCAGGGATATCCAAGGAAGAGTCAGGTACAAATTGTGTCTCTCTAGCATGCCTAGATCTGGAGTTATTTCCAAGGTAAGCGCAGAATTTATTTCGGACCATTCTGTGCCGGCATTTTCTCACTGGCGATGTCGTAGGCATGTAATACAGTTGTGTTTCGGGCAGCCCTACTTCCAGGCCTCTCTGCTCGCCCACAAAATGGTCAGCTCAACGAAACTCACGTTAGTGAGAGCCTTTGAAACGTACTTTCCGATGGTGTAAAACTTGTGCATATTCAGTATAATTTTGAGGGTGATTTGACCGTCCTTACTTTGTCTTTGTTTCTTTGACAGCTCTGTGTAAAAAAATCCCATTGGATATTCTTTTGAGGAGCGTTCGGAGTAGCCCCACCTGCTGGTCATTTCCGGTGTAAAGCGTGCCCGCCGGGACCCTAATAATTTAATATTCGGATGCAGGGACATCCAAAGAAGAGTCACGTACAAATTGTGTCTCTCTAGCATGCCTAGATCGGGAGTTATTCCAAAGCTTAGCGCAGAATTTATTTCGGACCATTCTGTGCCGGCATTTTCTCACTGGCGAAGACGTAGGCATGTAATACAGTGGTGTTTCGGGCAGCCCTACTTCCAGGCCTCTAAGCTCGCCCAAAAAATAGTCAGCTCAACGAAACTCACGGAAGTGAGAGCCTTTGAAACGAGCTTTCCAATGGTGTACAACTTGTGCAAATCCAGTATAATTCTGAAGGTGATTTGACCGTCCTTACTTTGTCTTTGTTTCTTTCACATCTCTGTGTACAAAAATATCATTGGAGATGCTTTTGAGGAGCGTCCGGAGTAGCCCCACCTGCTGGTCTTTACCGGTATGAAGCGTGCCCGCCGGGACCCTAATAGTTTCATATTCGGATGCAGGGATATCCAATTAAGAGTCAGGTACAAATTTTGTTTCTCTAGCATGCCTAGATCGGGAATTATTCCCAAGCTTAGCGCCGAATTTATTTCGGACCATTCTGTGCCGGCATTTTCTCACTGGCGATGACGTAGGCATGTAATACAGTTATGTTTCGGGTAGCCCTACTTCCAGGCCTCTCAGCTCGCCCACAAAATGGTCAGCTCAACGAAACTCACGGAAGTGAGAGCCTTTGAAACGAGCTTTCCAATGATGTAAAACTTGTGCAAATCTAGTATAATTTTGAAAGTGATTTGACCGTCCTCACTTTGTCTTTGTTTCTTTGACAGCTCTGTGTACAAAAATCCCATTGGAGATGCTTTTGAGGAGCGTTCGGAGAAGCCCCACCTGCTGGTCATTTCCGGTGTAAAGCTTGCCCGCCGGGACCCTAATAGATTAATATTCGGATGCAGGGATATCCAAGGAAGAGTCAGGTACAAATTGTGTCTCTCTAGCATGCCTAGATCTGGAGTTATTTCCAAGCTAAGCGCAGAATTTATTTCGGACCATTCTGTGCCGGCATTTTCTCACTGGCGATGTCGTAGGCATGTAATACAGTTGTGTTTCGGGCAGCCCTACTTCCATGCCTCTCAGCTCACCCACAAAATGGTCAGCTAAACGAAACTCACGTTAGTGAGAGCCTTTGAAACGTACTTTCCAATGGTGTAAAACTTGTGCATATTCAGTATAATTTTGAGGGTGATTTGACCGTCCTTACTTTGTCTTTGTTTCTTTGACAGCTCTGTGTAAAAAAATCCCATTGGATATTCTTTTGAGGAGCGTTCGGAGTAGCCCCACCTGCTGGTCATTTCCGGTGTAAAGCGTGCCCACCGGGACCCTAATAATTTAATATTCGGATGCAGGGACATCCAAAGAAGAGTCACGTACAAATTGTGTCTCTCTAGCATGCCTAGATCGGGAGTTATTCCAAAGCTTAGCGCAGAATTTATTTCGGACCATTCTGTGCCGGCATTTTCTCACTGGCGATGACGTAGGCATGTAATACAGTGGTGTTTCGGGCAGCCCTATTTCCAGGCCTCTCAGCTTGCCCACAAAATCGTTAGCTCAACGAAACTCACGGAAGAGAGAGCCTTTGAAACGAGCTTTCCAATGGTGTACAACTTGTGCTAATCAAGTATAATTTTGAGGGTGATTTGACCGTCCTTACTTTGTTTTTGTTTCTTTGACAGCTCTGTTTACAAAAAACCCCTTGGAGATACTTTTGAGGAGCGTTCGGAGTAGCCCCACCTGCTGGTCTTTACCGGTATGAAGCGTGCCCGCCGGGACCCTAATATTTTCATATTCGAATGCAGGGACATCCAAGGAAGAGTCAGGTACAAATTTTCTTTCTCTAGCATGCCTAGATTGGGAGTTATTCCCAAGCTTAGCGCCGAATTTATTTCGGACCATTCTGTGCCGGCATTTTCTCACTGGCGATGACGTAGGCATGTAATACAGTGGTGTTTCGGGCAGCCCTATTTCCAGGCCTCTCAGCTTGCCCACAAAATCGTTAGCTCAACGAAACTCACGGAAGAGAGAGCCTTTGAAACGAGCTTTCTAATGGTGTACAACTTGTGCAAATCCAGTATAATTTTGAGGGTTATTTGACCGTCCTTACTTTGTCTTTGTTTCTTTGACAGCTCTGTTTACAAAAAACCCCTTGGAGATACTTTTGAGGAGCGTTCGGAGTAGCCCCACCTGCTGGTCATTTCCGGTGTAAAGCGTGCCCGCCGGGACCCTAATCGTTTAATATTCGGATGTAGGGATATCCAATTAAGAGTCAGGTACAAATTTTGTTTCTCTAGCATGCCTAGATCGGGAGTTATTCCAAAGCTTAGCGCAGAATTTATTTCGGACCATTCTGTGCCGGCATTTTCTCACTGGCGATGACGTAGGCATGTAATACAGTTATGTTTCGGGCAGCCCTACTTCCAGGCCTCTCAGCTCGCCCACAAAATGGTCAGCTCAACGAAACTCACGGAAGTGAGAGCCTTTGAAACGAGCTTTCCAATGATGTAAAACTTGTGCAAATCCAGTATAATTTTGAAAGTGATTTGACCGTCCTTACTTTGTCTTTGTTTCTTTGACAGCTCTGTGTACACAAATCCCATTGGAGATGCTTTTGAGGAACGTTCGGAGAAGCCCCACCTGCTGGTCATTTCCGGTGTAAAGCGTGCCCGCCGGGACCCTAATAGATTAATATTCGGATGCAGGGATATCCAATTAAGAGTCAGGTACAAATTTTGTTTCTGTAGCATGCCTAGATCGGGAGTTATTCCCAAGCTTAGCGCCGAATTTATTTCGGACCATTCTGTGCCGGCATTTTCTCACTGGCGAAGACGTAGGCATGTAATACAGTGGTGTTTCGGGCAGCCCTACTTCCAGGCCTCTCAGCTCGCCCACAAAATGTTCAGCTCAACGAAACTCACGGAAGAGAAAGCCTTTGAAACGAGCTATCCAATGGTGTACAACTTGTGCAAATCCAGTATAATTTTGAGCGTGATTTGACCGTCCTCACCTTGTTTTTGTTTCTTTGACAGCTCTGTTTACAAAAATCCCATTGGAGATGCTTTTGAGGAGCGTTCGGAGTAGCCCCACCTGCTGGTCTTTACTGGTATGAAGCGTGCCCGCCGGGACCCTAATAGTTTAATATTCGGATGCAGGGATATCCAAGGAAGAGACAGGTACAAATTTTGTTTCTCTAGCATGCCTAGATCGGGAGTTATTCCCAAGCTTAGTGCAGAATTTATTTCGGACCATTCTGTGCCGGCATTTTCTCACTGGCGAAGACGTAGGCATGTAATACAGTGGTGTTTCGGGCAGCCCTACTTCCAGGCTTCTCAGCTCGCCCACAAAATCGTCAGCTCAACGAAACTCACGGAAGAGAGAGCCTTTGAAACGAGCTTTCCAATGGTGTACAACTTGTGCAAATCCAGTATAATTCTGAATGTGATTTGACCATCCTTACTTTGTCTTTGTTTTATTTGACAGCTCTGTGTACAAAAATCCCATTGGAGATGCTTTTGAGGATCGTTCGGAGAAGCCACACCAGCAGGTCTTTACTGGTATGAAGCGTGCCCGGCGGGACCCGAATAGTTTAATATTCGGATGCAGGGATATCCAAGGAAGAGTCAGGTACAAATTTTGTCTCTCTAGCATGCCTAGATCGGGAGTTATTCCCAAGCTTAGCGCCGAATTTATTTTGGACCATTCTGTGCCGGCATTTTCTCACTGGCGAAGACGTAGGCATGTAATACAGTTATGTTTCGGGCAGCCATACTTCCAGGCTTCTCAGCTCGCCCACAAAATCGTCAGCTCAACGAAACTCACGGAAGAGAGAGCCTTTGAAACGAGCTTTCCAATGGTGTAAAACTTGTGCAAATCCAGTACAATTTTGAGGCTGATTTGACCGTCCTTACTTTGTCTTTGTTTCTTAGAAAGCTCTGTGTACAAAAATCCCATTGGAGATGCTTTTGAGGAGCGTTCGGAGTAGCCCCACCTGCTGGTCTTTACTGGCATGAAGCGTGCCCGCCGGGACCCAAATAGTTTAATATTCGGATGCAGGGATATCCAAGGAAGAGACAGGTACAAATTTTGTTTCTCTAGCATGCCTAGATCGGGAGTTATTCCCAAGCTTAGCGCCGAATTTATTTTGGACCATTCTGTGCCGGCATTTTCTCACTGGCGAAGACGTAGGCATGTAATACAGTGGTGTTTCGGGCAGCCCTACTTCCAGGCCTCTCAGCTCGGCCACAAAATCGTCAGCTCAACGAAACTCACGGAATTGAGAGCCTTTAAAATGAGCTTTCCAATGGTGTAAAACTTGTGCAAATCCAGTATAACTTTGAAAGTGATTTGACCGTCCTTACTTTGTCTTTGTTTCTTTGACAGCTCTGTGTACAAAAATCCCATTGGAGATGCTTTTGAGGATCGTTCGGAGAAGCCACACCAGCAGGTCTTTACTGGTATGAAGCGTGCCCGGCGGGACCCTAATAGTTTAATATTCGGATGCAGGGATATCCAAGGAAGAGTCAGGTACAAATTTTGTTTCTCTAGCATGCCTAGATCGGGAGTTATTCCCAAGCTTAGCGCAGAATTTATTTCGGACCATTCTGTGCCGGAATTTTTTCACTGGCGATGACGTAGGCATTTAATACAGTGGTGTTTCGGGCAGCCCTAGTTTCAGGCCTCTCAGCTCGCCCACAAAATGGTCAGCTCAACGAAACTCATGGAAGTGAGAGCCTTTGAAACTCGCTTTCCAATAGTGTAAAACTTGTGCAAATCCAGTACAATTTTGAGGTTGATTTGACCGTCCTTACTTTGTCTTTGTTTCTTTGACATCTCTGTGTACAAAAATCCATTGGAGATGCTTTTGAGGAGCGTTCGTAAGAGCCCCACCTAATGGTTTTTTCCGGTTTGATGCTTGCCCGCCGGGACCCTAATAGTTTAATTTTCGGATGCAGGGATATCCAAGGAAGAGTCAGGTACAAATTGTGTCTCTCTAGCATGCCTAGATCGGGAGTTATTCCCAAGCTTAGCGCAGAATTTATTTCGGACCATTCTGTGCCGGCATTTTCTCACTGTCGATGACGTAGGCATGTA
The DNA here is from genome assembly GCA_023634235.1 of Pisaster brevispinus. Lineage (NCBI taxonomy): Eukaryota > Metazoa > Echinodermata > Asteroidea > Forcipulatida > Asteriidae > Pisaster > Pisaster brevispinus. Next base: position 23,279,862 of record JAMKCF010000002.1, on the reverse strand, counting down.
ATACAGTAGTGTTTCGGGCAGCCCTACTTCCAGGCCTCTCAGCTCGCCCACAAACTGGTCAGCTCAACGAAACTCACGGAAGAGAGATCCTTTGAAACGAGCTTTCCAATGGTGTACAACTTGTGCAAATCCAGTATAATTTTGAAAGTGATTTGACGTCCTTACTTTGTCTTTGTCGTTTGGACAGCTCTGTGTAAAAAAATTCCATTGGATATCCTTTCGAGGAGCGTTCGGAGTAACCCCACCTGCTGGTCTTTACCGGTAAGAAGCCTGCCCGCCGGGACCCTAATAGTTTAATATTCGGATGCAGGGATATCCAAGGAAGAGTCAGGTACAAATTTTGTCTCTCTAGCATGCCTAGATCGGGAGTTATTCCCAAGCTTAGCGCAGAATTTATTTCGGACCATTCTGTGCCGGCATTTTCTCACTGGCGAAGACGTAGGCATGTAATACAGTGGTGTTTCGGGCAGCCCTACTTCCAGGCTTCTCAGCTCGCCCACAAAATCGTCAGCTCAACGAAACTCACGGAAGAGAGAGCCTTTAAAACGAGCTTTCCAATGGTGTAAAACTTGTGCAAATCCAGTATAACTTTGAAAGTGATTTGACCGTCCTTACTTTGTCTTTGTTTCTTTGACAGCTCTGTGTACAAAAATCCAATTGGAGATGCTTTTGAGGAGCGTTCGGAGAAGCCCCACTTGCTGGTATTTACTGGTATGAAGCGTGCCCGGCGGGACCCGAATAGTTTAATATTCGGATGCAGGGATATCCAAGGAAGAGTCAGGTACAAATTTTGTTTCTCTAGCATGCCTAGATCGGGAGTTAATCCCAAGCTTAGCGCTGAATTTATTTTGGACCATTCTGTGCCGGCATTTTCGCACTGGCGAAGACGTAGGCATGTAATACAGTGGTGTTTCGGGCAGCCCTAGTTTCAGGCCTCTCAGCTCGCCCACAAAATCGTCAGCTCAACGAAACTCACGGAAGTGAAAGCATTTGAAATGAGCTTTCCAATGGTGTAAAACTTGTGCAAATCCAGTATTATTTTGAAAGTGATTTGACCGTCCTTACTTTGTCTTTGTTTCTTTGACAGCTCTGTGTACACAAATCCCATTGGATATCCTTTTGAGGAGCGTTCGGAGTAGCCCCACCTGCTGGTCTTTAACGGTATGAAGCTTGCCCACTGGGACCCTAATAGTTTAATATTCGGATGCAGGGATATCCAAGGAAGAGTCAGGTACAAATTTTGTTTCTCTAGCATGCGTAGATCGGGAGTTATTCCCAAGCTTAGCGCAGAATTTATTTCGGACCATTCTGTGCCGGCATTTTTTTCACTGGCGATGACGTAGGCATTTAATACAGTGGTGTTTCGGGCAGCCCTAGTTTCAGGCCTCTCAGCTCACCCACAAAATGGTCAGCTCAACGAAACTCATGGAAGTGAGAGCCTTTGAAACTCGCTTTCCAATGGTGTAAAACTTGTGCAAATCCAGTACAATTTTGAGGTTGATTTGACCGTCCTTACTTTGTCTTTGTTTCTTTGACATCTCTGTGTACAAAAATCCATTGGAGATGCTTTTGGGAGCGTTCGTAAGAGCCCCACCTAATGGTTTTTTCCGGTTTGATGCTTGCCCGCCGGGACCCTAATAGTTTAATTTTCGGATGCAGGGATATCCAAGGAAGAGTCAGGTACAAATTTTGTCTCTCTAGCATGCCTAGATCGGGAGTTATTCCCAAGCTTAGCGCAGAATTTATTTCGGACCATTCTGTGCCGGCATTTTATCACTGGCGAAGACGTAGGCATGTAATACAGTGGTGTTTCGGGCAGCCCTACTTCCAGGCTTCTCAGCTCGCCCACAAAATCGTCAGCTCAACGAAACTCACGGAAGAGAGAGCCTTTGAAACGAGCTTTCCAATGGTGTACAACTTGTGCAAATCCAGTATAATTCTGAATGTGATTTGACCATCCTTACTTTGTCTTTGTTTTATTTGACAGCTCTGTGTACAAAAATCCCATTGGAGATGCTTTTGAGGATCGTTCGGAGAAGCCACACCAGCAGGTCTTTACTGGTATGAAGCGTGCCCGGCGGGACCCGAATAGTTTAATATTCGGATGCAGGGATATCCAAGGAAGAGTCAGGTACAAATTTTGTCTCTCTAGCATGCCTAGATCGGGAGTTATTCCCAAGCTTAGCGCCGAATTTATTTTGGACCATTCTGTGCCGGCATTTTCTCACTGGCGAAGACGTAGGCATGTAATACAGTGGTGTTTCGGGCAGCCCTACTTCCAGGCCTCTCAGCTCGGCCACAAAATCGTCAGCTCAACGAAACTCACGGAATTGAGAGCCTTTAAAACGAGCTTTCCAATGGTGTAAAACTTGTGCAAATCCAGTATAACTTTGAAAGTGATTTGACCGTCCTTACTTTGTCTTTGTTTCTTTGACAGCTCTGTGTACAAAAATCCAATTGGAGATGCTTTTGAGGAGCGTTCGGAGAAGCCCCACTTGCTGGTATTTACTGGTATGAAGCTTGCCCGCCGGGACCCTAATAGTTTAATATTCGGATGCAGGGATATCCAAGGAAGAGTCAGGTACAAATTTTGTTTCTCTAGCATGCCTAGATCGGGAGTTAATCCCAAGCTTAGCGCTGAATTTATTTTGGACCATTCTGTGCCGGCATTTTCGCACTGGCGAAGACGTAGGCATGTAATACAGTGGTGTTTCGGGCAGCCCTACTTCCAGGCCTCTCAGCTCGGCCACAAAATCGTCAGCTCAACGAAACTCACGGAATTGAGAGCCTTTAAAACGAGCTTTCCAATGGTGTAAAACTTGTGCAAATCCAGTATAACTTTGAAAGTGATTTGACCGTCCTTACTTTGTCTTTGTTTCTTTGACAGCTCTGTGTACAAAAATCCAATTGGAGATGCTTTTGAGGAGCGTTCGGAGAAGCCCCACTTGCTGGTATTTACTGGTATGAAGCTTGCCCGCCGGGACCCTAATAGTTTAATATTCGGATGCAGGGATATCCAAGGAAGAGTCAGGTACAAATTTTGTTTCTCTAGCATGCCTAGATCGGGAGTTAATCCCAAGCTTAGCGCTGAATTTATTTTGGACCATTCTGTGCCGGCATTTTCGCACTGGCGAAGACGTAGGCATGTAATACAGTGGTGTTTCGGGCAGCCCTAGTTTCAGGCCTCTCAGCTCGCCCACAAAATCGTCAGCTCAACGAAACTCACGGAAGTGAAAGCATTTGAAATGAGCTTTCCAATGGTGTAAAACTTGTGCAAATCCAGTATTATTTTGAAAGTGATTTGACCGTCCTTACTTTGTCTTTGTTTCTTTGACAGCTCTGTGTACACAAATCCCATTGGATATCCTTTTGAGGAGCGTTCGGAGTAGCCCCACCTGCTGGTCTTTAACGGTATGAAGCTTGCCCACTGGGACCCTAATAGTTTAATATTCGGATGCAGGGATATCCAAGGAAGAGTCAGGTACAAATTTTGTTTCTCTAGCATGCGTAGATCGGGAGTTATTCCCAAGCTTAGCGCAGAATTTATTTCGGACCATTCTGTGCCGGCATTTTTTTCACTGGCGATGACGTAGGCATTTAATACAGTGGTGTTTCGGGCAGCCCTAGTTTCAGGCCTCTCAGCTCACCCACAAAATGGTCAGCTCAACGAAACTCATGGAAGTGAGAGCCTTTGAAACTCGCTTTCCAATGGTGTAAAACTTGTGCAAATCCAGTACAATTTTGAGGTTGATTTGACCGTCCTTACTTTGTCTTTGTTTCTTTGACATCTCTGTGTACAAAAATCCATTGGAGATGCTTTTGGGAGCGTTCGTAAGAGCCCCACCTAATGGTTTTTTCCGGTTTGATGCTTGCCCGCCGGGACCCTAATAGTTTAATTTTCGGATGCAGGGATATCCAAGGAAGAGTCAGGTACAAATTGTGTCTCTCTAGCATGCCTAGATCGGGAGTTATTCCCAAGCTTAGCGCAGAATTTATTTCGGACCATTCTGTGCCGGCATTTTCTCACTGTCGATGACGTGGGCATGTAATACAGTAGTGTTTCGGGCAGCCCTACTTCCAGCCCTCTCAGCTCGCCCACAAACTGGTCAGCTCAACGAAACTCACGGAAGAGAGATCCTTTGAAACGAGCTTTCCAATGGTGTACAACTTGTGCAAATCCAGTATAATTTTGAAAGTGATTTGACGTCCTTACTTTGTCTTTGTCGTTTGGACAGCTCTGTGTAAAAAAATTCCATTGGATATCCTTTCGAGGAGCGTTCGGAGTAACCCCACCTGCTGGTCTTTACCGGTAAGAAGTCTGCCCGCCGGGACCCTAATAGTTTAATATTCGGATGCAGGGATATCCAAGGAAGAGTCAGGTACAAATTTTGTCTCTCTAGCATGCCTAAATCGGGAGTTATTCCCAAGCTTAGCGCAGAATTTATTTCGGACCATTCTGTGCCGGCATTTTCTCACTGGCGAAGACGTAGGCATGTAATACAGTGGTGTTTCGGGCAGCCCTACTTCCAGGCTTCTCAGCTTGCCCACAAAATCGTCAGCTCAACGAAACTCACGGAAGAGAGAGCCTTTGAAACGAGCTTTCCAATGGTGTACAACTTGTGCAAATCCAGTATATTTTTGAAAGTGATTTGACCGTCCTTCCTTTGTCTTTGTTTCTTTGACAGCTCTGTGTACAAAAATCCCATTGGATATCCTTTTGAGGAGCGTTCGGAGTAGCCCCACCTGCTGGTCTTTACCGGTATGAAGCTTGCCCGACGGGACCCTAATAATTTAATATTCAGATGCAGGCATATCCAAGGAAGAGTCAGGTACAAATTTTGTCTCTCTAGCATGCCTAGATCGGGAGTTATTCCCAAGCTTAGCGCAGAATTTATTTCGGACCATTCTGTGCCGGCATTTTTTCACTGGCGATGACGTAGGCATTTAATACAGTGGTGTTTCGGCTGCCCTACTTCCAGGCCTCTCTGCTCGCCCACAGATTGGTCAGCTCAACTAAACACAAGGAAGTGAGAGCCTTTGAAACGAGCTTTCCAATGGTGTACAACTTGTGCAAATCCATTATAATTCTGAAGGTGATTTGACCGTCCTTACTTTGTCTTTGTTTCTTTGACATCTCTGTGTACAAAAATCCCATTGGAGATGCTTTTGAGGAGCGTTCGGAGTAGCCCCACCTGCTGGTCATTTCCGGTGTAAAGCGTGCCCGCCGGGACCCTAATCGTTTAATATTCGGATGCAGGGATATCCAATTAAGAGTCAGGTACAAATTTTGTTTCTCTAGCATGCCTAGATCGGGAGTTATTCCCAAGCTTAGCGCAGAATTTATTTCGGACCATTCTGTGCCGGCATTTTCTCACTGGCGATGACGTAGGCATGTAATACAGTTATGTTTCGGGCAGCCCTACTTCCAGGCCTCTCAGCTCGCCCACAAAATGGTCAGCTCAACGAAACTCACGGAAGTGAGAGCCTTTGAAACTAGCTTTCCAATGATGTAAAACTTGTGCAAATCCAGTATAATTTTGAAAGTGATTTGACCGTCCTTACTTTGTCTTTGTTTCTTTGACAGCTCTGTGTACACAAATCCCAATGGAGATGCTTTTGAGGAGCGTTCGGTGAAGCCCCACCTGCTGGTCATTTCCGGTGTAAAGCGTGCCCGCCGGGACCCTAATAGTTTAATATTCGGATGCAGGGATATCCAATTAAGAGTCAGGTACAAATTTTGTTTCTGTAGCATGCCTAGATCGGGAGTTATTCCCAAGCTTAGCGCCGAATTTATTTCGGACCATTCTGTGCCGGCATTTTCTCACTGGCGATGACGTAGGCATGTAATACAGTGGTGTTTCGGGCAGCCCTACTTCCAGGCCTCTCAGCTCGCCCACAAAATGTTCAGCTCAACGAAACTCACGGAAGAGAAAGCCTTTGAAACGAGCTATCCAATGGTGTACAACTTGTGCAAATCCAGTATAATTTTGAGCGTGATTTGACCGTCCTCACTTTGTTTTTGTTTCTTTGACAGCTCTGTTTACAAAAATCCCATTGGAGATGCTTTTGAGGAGCGTTCGGAGTAGCCCCACCTGCTGGTCTTTACTGGTATGAAGCGTGCCCGCCGGGACCCTAATAGTTTAATATTCGGATGCAGGGATATCCAAGGAAGAGACAGGTACAAATTTTGTTTCTCTAGCATGCCTAGATCGGGAGTTATTCCCAAGCTTAGTGCAGAATTTATTTCGGACCATTCTGTGCCGGCATTTTCTCACTGGCGAAGACGTAGGCATGTAATACAGTGGTGTTTCGGTCAGCCCTACTTCCAGGCTTCTCAGCTCGCCCACAAAATCGTCAGCTCAACGAAACTCACGGAAGAGAGAGCCTTTGAAACGAGCTTTCCAATGGTGTACAACTTGTGCAAATCCAGTATAATTCTGAATGTGATTTGACCATCCTTACTTTGTCTTTGTTTTATTTGACAGCTCTGTGTACAAAAATCCCATTGGAGATGCTTTTGAGGATCGTTCGGAGAAGCCACACCAGCAGGTTTTTACTGGTATGAAGCGTGCCCGGCGGGACCCGAATAGTTTAATATTCGGATGCAGGGATATCCAAGGAAGAGTCAGGTACAAATTTTGTCTCTCTAGCATGCCTAGATCGGGAGTTATTCCCAAGCTTAGCGCCGAATTTATTTTGGACCATTCTGTGCCGGCATTTTCTCACTGGCGAAGACGTAGGCATGTAATACAGTGGTGTTTCGGGCAGCCCTACTTCCAGGCCTCTCAGCTCGGCCACAAAATCGTCAGCTCAACGAAACTCACGGAATTGAGAGCCTTTAAAACGAGCTTTCCAATGGTGTAAAACTTGTGCAAATCCAGTATAACTTTGAAAGTGATTTGACCGTCCTTACTTTGTCTTTGTTTCTTTGACAGCTCTGTGTACAAAAATCCAATTGGAGATGCTTTTGAGGAGCGTTCGGAGAAGCCCCACTTGCTGGTCTTTACTGGTATGAAGCTTGCCCGCCGGGACCCTAATAGTTTAATATTCGGATGCAGGGATATCCAAGGAAGAGTCAGGTACAAATTTTGTTTCTCTAGCATGCCTAGATCGGGAGTTAATCCCAAGCTTAGCGCTGAATTTATTTTGGACCATTCTGTGCCGGCATTTTCGCACTGGCGAAGACGTAGGCATGTAATACAGTTGTGTTTCGGGCAGCCCTAGTTTCAGGCCTCTCAGCTCGCCCACAAAATCGTCAGCTCAACGAAACTCACGGAAGTGAAAGCATTTGAAACGAGCTTTCCAATGGTGTAAAACTTGTGCAAATCCAGTATTATTTTGAAAGTGATTTGACCGTCCTTACTTTGTCTTTGTTTCTTTGACAGCTCTGTGTACAAAAATCCCATTGGATATCCTTTTGAGGAGCGTTCGGAGTAGCCCCAACTGCTGGTCTTTAACGGTATGAAGCTTGCCCACCGGGACCCTAATAGTTTAATATTCGGATGCAGGGATATCCAAGGAAGAGTCAGGTACAAATTTTGTTTCTCTAGCATGCGTAGATCGGGAGTTATTCCCAAGCTTAGCGCAGAATTTATTTCGGACCATTCTGTGCCGGCATTTTTTTCACTGGCGATGACGTAGGCATTTAATACAGTGGTGTTTCGGGCAGCCCTAATTTCAGGCCTCTCAGCTCGCCCACAAAATGGTCAGCTCAACGAAACTCATGGAAGTGAGAGCCTTTGAAACTCGCTTTCCAATGGTGTAAAACTTGTGCAAATCCAGTACAATTTTGAGGTTAATTTGACCGTCATTACTTTGTCTTTGTTTCTTTGACATCTCTGTGTACAAAAATCCATTGGAGATGCTTTTGAGGAGCGTTCGTAAGAGCCCCACCTAATGGTTTTTTCCGGTTTGATGCTTGCCCGCCGGGACCCTAATAGTTTAATTTTCGGATGCAGGGATATCCAAGGAAGAGTCAGGTACAAATTGTGTCTCTCTAGCATGCCTAGATCGGGAGTTATTCCCAAGCTTAGCGCAGAATTTATTTCGGACCATTCTGTGCCGGCATTTTCTCACTGTCGATGACGTAGGCATGTAATACAGTAGTGTTTCGGGCAGCCCTACTTCCAGGCCTCTCAGCTCGCCCACAAACTGGTCAGCTCAACGAAACTCACGGAAGAGAGATCCTTTGAAACGAGCTTTTCAATGGTGTACAACTTGTGCAAATCCAGTATAATTTTGAAAGTGATTTGACGTCCTTACTTTGTCTTTGTCGTTTGGACAGCTCTGTGTAAAAAAATTCCATTGGATATCCTTTCGAGGAGCGTTCGGAGTAACCCCACCTGCTGGTCTTTACCGGTAAGAAGTCTGCCCGCCGGGACCCTAATAGTTTAATATTCGGATGCAGGGATATCCAAGGAAGAGTCAGGTACAAATTTTGTCTCTCTAGCATGCCTAAATCGGGAGTTATTCCCAAGCTTAGCGCAGAATTTATTTCGGACCATTCTGTGCCGGCATTTTCTCACTGGCGAAGACGTAGGCATGTAATAGAGTGGTGTTTCGGGCAGCCCTATTTCCAGGCTTCTCAGCTCGCCCACAAAATGGTCAGCTCAACGAAACTCATGGAAGTGAGAGCCTTTGAAACTCGCTTTCCAATGGTGTAAAACTTGTGCAAATCCAGTACAATTTTGAGGTTGATTTGACCGTCCTTACTTTGTCTTTGTTTCTTTGACATCTCTGTGTACATAAATCCATTGGAGATGCTTTTGAGGAGCGTTCGTAAGAGCCCCACCTAATGGTTTTTTCCGGTTTGATGCTTGCCCGCCGGGACCCTAATAGTTTCATTTTCGGATGCAGGGATATCCAAGGAAGAGTCAGGTACAAATTGTGTCTCTCTAGCATGCCTAGATCGGGAGTTATTCCCAAGCTTAGCGCAGAATTTATTTCGGACCATTCTGTGCCGGCATTTTCTCACTGTCGATGACGTAGGCATGTAATACAGTAGTGTTTCGGGCAGCCCTACTTCCAGGCCTCTCAGCTCGCCCACAAACTGGTCAGCTCAACGAAACTCACGGAAGAGAGATCCTTTGAAACGAGCTTTCCAATGGTGTACAACTTGTGCAAATCCAGTTTAATTTTGAGGTTGATTTGACCGTCCTTACTTTGTCTTTGTTTCTTTGACAGCTCTGTGTACAAAAATCCCATTGGAGATGCTTTTGAGGATCGTTCGGAGAAGCCACACCAGCAGGTCATTACTGGTATGAAGCGTGCCCGCCGGGACCCTAATAGTTTAATATTCGGATGCAGGGATATCCAAGGAAGAGTCAGGTACAAATTTTGTTTCTCTAGCATGCGTAGATCGGGAGTTATTCCCAAGCTTAGCGCAGAATTTATTTCGGACCATTCTGTGCCGGCATTTTTTCACTGGCGATGACGTAGGCATTTAATACAGTGGTGTTTCGGGCAGCCCTAGTTTCAGGCCTCTCAGCTCGCCCACAAAATGGTCAGCTCAACGAAACTCATGGAAGTGAGAGCCTTTGAAACTCGCTTTCCAATGGTGTAAAACTTGTGCAAATCCAGTACAATTTTGAGGTTGATTTGACCGTCCTTACTTTGTCTTTGTTTCTTTGACATCTCTGTGTACATAAATCCATTGGAGATGCTTTTGAGGAGCGTTCGTAAGAGCCCCACCTAATGGTTTTTTCCGGTTTGATGCTTGCCCGCCGGGACCCTAATAGTTTAATTTTCGGATGCAGGGATATCCAAGGAAGAGTCAGGTACAAATTGTGTCTCTCTAGCATGCCTAGATCGGGAGTTATTCCCAAGCTTAGCGCAGAATTTATTTCGGACCATTCTGTGCCGGCATTTTCTCACTGTCGATGACGTAGGCATGTAATACAGTAGTGTTTCGGGCAGCCCTACTTCCAGGCCTCTCAGCTCGCCCACAAACTGGTCAGCTCAACGAAACTCACGGAAGAGAGATCCTTTGAAACGAGCTTTCCAATGGTGTACAACTTGTGCAAATCCAGTTTAATTTTGAAAGTGATTTGACGTCCTTACTTTGTCTTTGTCGTTTGGACAGCTCTGTGTAAAAAAATTCCATTGGATATCCTTTCGAGGAGCGTTCGGAGTAACCCCACCTGCTGGTCTTTACCGGTAAGAAGCCTGCCCGCCGGGACCCTAATAGTTTAATATTCGGATGCAGGGATATCCAAGGAAGAGTCAGGTACAAATTTTGTCTCTATCGGGAGTTATTCCCAAGCTTAGCGCAGAATTTATTTCGGACCATTCTGTGCCGGCATTTTCTCACTGGCGAAGACGTAGGCATGTAATACAGTGGTGTTTCGGGCAGCCCTACTTCCAGGCTTCTCAGCTCGCCCACAAAATCGTCAGCTCAACGAAACTCACGGAAGAGAGAGCCTTTGAAACGAGCTTTCCAATGGTGTACAACTTGTGCAAATCCAGTATAATTCTGAATGTGATTTGACCATCCTTACTTTGTCTTTGTTTCTTTGACAGCTCTGTGTACAAAAATACCATTGGAGATGCTTTTGAGGAGCGTTCGGAGAAGCCCCACTTGCTGGTCTTTACTGGTATGAAGCTTGCCCGCCGGGACCCTAATAGTTTAATATTCGGATGCAGGGATATCCAAGGAAGAGTCAGGTACAAATTTTGTTTCTCTAGCATGCCTAGATCGGGAGTTATTCCCAAGCTTAGCGCCGAATTTATTTTTGACCATTCTGTGCCGGCATTTTCGCACTGGCGAAGACGTAGGCATGTAATACAGTGGTGTTTCGGGCAGCCATACTTCCAGGCCTTTCTGCTCGCCCACAAAATCGTCAGCTCAACGAAACTCACGGAAGTGAGAGCCTTTGAAACGAGCTTTCCAATGGTGTAAAACTTGTGCAAATCCAGTACAATTTTGAGGCTGATTTGACCGTCCTTACTTTGTCTTTGTTTCTTAGAAAGCTCTGTGTACAAAAATCCCATTGGATATCCTTTTGAGGAGCGTTCGGAGTAGGCCCACCTGCTGGTCTTTACCGGTATGAAGCTTGCCCGCCGGGACCTTGATAGTTTAATATTCGGATGCAGGAATATCCAAGGAAGAGTCAGGTACAAATTTTGTTTCTCTAGCATGCCTAGATCGGGAGTTATTCCTTAGCATAGCGCAGAATTTTTTTTCGGACCATTCTGTGCCGGCATTTTCTCACTGGCGAAGACGTAGGCATGTAATACAGTTATGTTTCGGGCAGCCATACTTCCAGGCTTCTCAGCTCGCCCACAAAATTGTCAGCTCAACGAAACTCACGGAAGAGAGAGCCTTTGAAACGAGTTTTCCAATGGTGTAAAACTTGTGCAAATCCAGTACAATTTTGAGGCTGATTTGACCGTCCTTACTTTGTCTTTGTTTCTTAGAAAGCTCTGTGTACAAAAATCCCATTGGAGATGCTTTTGAGGAGCGTTCGGAGTAGCCCCACCTGCTGGTCTTTACTGGTATGAAGCGTGCCCGCCGGGACCCTAATAGTTTAATATTCGGATGCAGGGATATCCAAGGAAGAGACAGGTACAAATTTTGTTTCTCTAGCATGCCTAGATCGGGAGTTATTCCCAAGCTTAGTGCAGAATTTATTTCGGACCATTCTGTGCCGGCATTTTCTCACTGGCGAAGACGTAGGCATGTAATACAGTGGTGTTTCGGGCAGCCCTACTTCCAGGCCTCTCAGCTCGGCCACAAAATCGTCAGCTCAACGAAACTCACGGAATTGAGAGCCTTTAAAACGAGCTTTCCAATGGTGTAAAACTTGTGCAAATCCAGTATAACTTTGAAAGTGATTTGACCGTCCTTACTTTGTCTTTGTTTCTTTGACAGCTCTGTGTACAAAAATCCAATTGGAGATGCTTTTGAGGAGCGTTCGGAGAAGCCCCACTTGCTGGTCTTTACTGGTATGAAGCTTGCCCGCCGGGACCCTAATAGTTTAATATTCGGATGCAGGGATATCCAAGGAAGGGTCAGGTACAAATTTTGTCTCTCTAGCATGCCTAGATCGGGAGTTATTCCCAAGCTTAGCGCAGAATTTATTTCGGACCATTCTGTGCCGGCATTTTGTCACTGGCGAAGACGTAGGCATGTAATACAGTGGTGTTTCGGGCAGCCCTACTTCCAGGCTTCTCAGCTCGCCCACAAAATCGTCAGCTCAACGAAACTCACGAAAGAGAGAGCCTATGAAACGAGCTTTCCAATGGTGTACAACTTGTGCAAATCCAGTATAATTCTGAATGTGATTTGACCATCCTTACTTTGTCTTTGTTTCTTTGACAGCTCTGTGTACAAAAATCCCATTGGAGATGCTTTTGAGGATCGTTCGGAGAAGCCACACCAGCAGGTCTTTACTGGTATGAAGCGTGCCCGGCGGGACCCTAATAGTTTAATATTCGGATGCAGGGATATCCAAGGAAGAGTCAGGTACAAATTTTGTTTCTCTAGCATGCCTAGATCGGGAGTTATTCCCAAGCTTAGCGCCGAATTTATTTTGGACCATTCTGTGCCGGCATTTTCGCACTGGCGAAGACGTAGGCATGTAATACAGTGGTGTTTCGGGCAGCCCTACCTCCAGGCCTTTCAGCTCGCCCACAAAATCGTCAGCTCAACGAAACTGACGGAAGTGAAAGCCTTTGAAACGAGCTTTCCAATGGTGTAAAACTTGTGCAAATCCAGTATTATATGGAAAGTGATTTGACCGTCCTTACTTTGTCTTAGTTTCTTTGACAGCTCTGTGTACAAAAATCCCATTGGATATCCTTTTGAGGAGCGTTCGGAGTAGCCCCACCTGCTGGTCTTTAACGGTATGAAGCTTGCCCGCCGGGACCCTAATAGTTTAATATTCGGATGCAGGGATATCCAAGGAAGAGTCAGGTACAAATTTTGTTTCTCTAGCATGCCTAGATCGGGAGTTATTCCCAAGCTTAGCGCAGAATTTATTTCGGACCATTCTGTGCCGGCATTTTTTCACTGGCGATGACGTAGGCATTTAATACAATGGTGTTTCGGGCAGCCCTAGTTTCAGGCCTCTCAGCTCGCCCACAAAATGGTCAGCTCAACGAAACTCATGGAAGTGAGAGCCTTTGAAACGAGCTTTCCAATGGTGTAAAACTTGTGCAAATCCAGTACAATTTTGAGGTTGATTTGACCGTCCTTACTTTGTCTTTGTTTCTTTGACATCTCTGTGTACAAAAATCCATTGGAGATGCTTTTGAGGAGCGTTCGTAAGAGCCCCACCTAATGGTTTTTTTCCGGTTTGATGCTTGCCCGCCGGGACCCTAATAGTTTAATATTCGGATGCAGGGATATCCAAGGAAGAGTCAGGTACAAATTGTGTCTCTCTAGCATGCCTAGATCGGGAGTTATTCCCAAGCTTAGCGCAGAATTTATTTCGGACCATTCTGTGCCGGCATTTTCTCACTGTCGATGACGTAGGCATGTAATACAGTAGTGTTTCGGGCAGCCCTACTTCCAGGCCTCTCAGCTCGCCCACAAAATGGTCAGCTCAACGAAACTCACGGAAGAGAGATCCTTTGAAACGAGCTTTCCAATGGTGTACAACTTGTGCAAATCCAGTTCAATTTTGAAAGTGATTTGACGTCCTTACTTTGTCTTTGTCGTTTGGACAGCTCTGTGTAAAAAAATTCCATTGGATATCCTTTCGAGGAGCGTTCGGAGTAACCCCACCTGCTGGTCTTTACCGGTATGAAGCCTACCCGCCGGGACCCTAATAGTTTAATATTCGGATGCAGGGATATCCAAGGAAGAGTCAGGTACAAATTTTGTCTCTCTAGCATGCCTAGATCGGGAGTTATTCCCAAGCTTAGCGCAGAATTTATTTCGGACCATTCTGTGCCGGCATTTTCTCACTGGCGAAGACGTAGGCATGTAATACAGTGGTGTTTCGGGCAACCCTACTTCCAGGCCTCTCAGCTCGCCCACAAAATGTTCAGCTCAACGAAACTCACGGAATTGAGAGCCTTTAAAACGAGCTTTCCAATGGTGTAAAACTTGTGCAAATCCAGTATAACTTTGAAAGTTATTTGACCGTCCTTACTTTGTCTTTGTTTCTTTGACAGCTCTGTGTACAAAAATCCAATTGGAGATGCTTTTGAGGAGCGTTCGGAGAAGCCCCACTTGCTGGTCTTTACTGGTATGAAGCTTGCCCGCCGGGACCCTAATAGTTTAATATTCGGATGCAGGGATATCCAAGGAAGAGTCAGGTACAAATTTTGTTTCTCTAGCATGCCTAGATCGGGAGTTATTCCCAAGCTTAGCGCCGAATTTATTTTGGACCATTCTGTGCCGGCATTTTCGCACTGGCGAAGACGTAGGCATGTAATACAGTGGTGTTTCGGGCAGCCATACTTCCAGGCCTTTCTGCTCGCCCACAAAAACGTCAGCTCAACGAAACTCACGGAAGTGAGAGCCTTTGAAACGAGCTTTCCAATGGTGTAAAAGTTGTGCAAATCCAGTACAATTTTGAGGTTGATTTGACCGTCCTTACTTTGTCTTTGTTTCTTTGACATCTCTGTGTACAAAAATCCATTGGAGATGCTTTTGAGGAGCGTTCGTAAGAGCCCCACCTAATGGTTTTTTTCCGGTTTGATGCTTGCCCGCCGGGACCCTAATAGTTTAATATTCGGATGCAGGGATATCCAAGGAAGAGTCAGGTACAAATTGTGTCTCTCTAGCATGCCTAGATCGGGAGTTATTCCCAAGCTTAGCGCAGAATTTATTTCGGACCATTCTGTGCCGGCATTTTCTCACTGTCGATGACGTAGGCATGTAATACAGTAGTGTTTCGGGCAGCCCTACTTCCAGGCCTCTCAGCTCGCCCACAAAATGGTCAGCTCAACGAAACTCACGGAAGAGAGATCCTTTGAAACGAGCTTTCCAATGGTGTACAACTTGTGCAAATCCAGTATAATTTTGAAAGTGATTTGACGTCCTTACTTTGTCTTTGTCGTTTGGACAGCTCTGTGTAAAAAAATTCCATTGGATATCCTGTCGAGGAGCGTTCGGAGTAACCCCACCTGCTGGTCTTTAATGGTATGAAGCCTACCCGCCGGGACCCTAATAGTTTAATATTCGGATGCAGGGATATCCAAGGAAGAGTCAGGTACAAATTTTGTCTCTCTAGCATGCCTAGATCGGGAGTTATTCCCAAGCTTAGCGCAGAATTTATTTCGGACCATTCTGTGCCGGCATTTTCTCACTGGCGAAGACGTAGGCATGTAATACAGTGGTGTTTCGGGCAACCCTACTTCCAGGCCTCTCAGCTCGCCCACAAAATGTTCAGCTCAACGAAACTCACGGAATTGAGAGCCTTTAAAACGAGCTTTCCAATGGTGTAAAACTTGTGCAAATCCAGTATAACTTTGAAAGTTATTTGACCGTCCTTACTTTGTCTTTGTTTCTTTGACAGCTCTGTGTAAAAAAATCCAATTGGAGATGCTTTTGAGGAGCGTTCGGAGAAGCCCCACTTGCTGGTCTTTACTGGTATGAAGCTTGCCCGCCGGGACCCTAATAGTTTAATATTCGGATGCAGGGATATCCAAGGAAGAGTCAGGTACAAATTTTGTTTCTCTAGCATGCCTAGATCGGGAGTTATTCCCAAGCTTAGCGCCGAATTTATTTTGGACCATTCTGTGCCGGCATTTTCGCACTGGCGAAGACGTAGGCATGTAATACAGTGGTGTTTCGGGCAGCCATACTTCCAGGCCTTTCTGCTCGCCCACAAAAACGTCAGCTCAACGAAACTCATGGAAGTGAGAGCCTTTGAAACGAGCTTTCCAATGGTGTAAAAGTTGTGCAAATCCAGTATTATTTTGAAAGTGATTTGACCGTCCTTACTTTGTCTTTGTTTCTTTGACAGCTCTGTGTACAAAAATCCCATTGGATATCCCTTTGAGGAGCGTTCGGAGTAGCCCCACCTGCTGGTCTTTAACGGTCTGAAGCTTGCCCGCCGGGACCCTAATAGTTTAATATTCGGATGCAGGGATATCCAAGAAAGAGTCAGGTACAAATTTTGTCTCTCTAGCATGCCTAGATCGGGAGTTATTCCCAAGCATAGCGCAGAAATTATTTCGGACCATTCTGTGCCGGCATTTTCTCACTGGCGATGACGTAGGCATGTAATGCAGTTATGTTTCGGGCAGCCATACTTCCAGGCCTTTCAGCTCGCCCACAAAATGGTCAGCTCAACGAAACTCATGGAAGTGAGAGCCTTTGAAACGAGTTTTCCAATGGTGTAAAACTTGTGCAAATCCAGTACAATTTTGAGGCTGATTTGACCGTCCTTACTTTGTCTTTGTTTCTTAGAAAGCTCTGTGTACAAAAATCCCATTGGATATCCTTTTGAGGAGCGTTCGGAGTAGGCCCACCTGCTGGTCTTTACCGGTATGAAGCTTGCCCGCCGGGACCTTGATAGTTTAATATTCGGATGTAGGAATATCCAAGGAAGAGTCAGGTACAAATTTTGTTTCTCTAGCATGCCTAGATCGGGAGTTATTCCCAAGCATAGCGCAGAAATTTTTTTCGGACCATTCTGTGCCGGCATTTTCTCACTGGCGATGACGTAGGCATATAATACAGTTATGTTTCGGGCAGCTATACTTCCAGGCCTTTCAGCTCGCCCACAAAATGGTCAGCTCAACAAAACTCACGGAAGTGAGAGCCTTCGAAACGAGCTTTCCAATGGTGTTAAACTTGTGCAAATCCAGTATAATTTTGAAAGTGATTTGACCGTCCTTACTTTGTCTTTGTTTCTTTGACAGCTCTGTGTACAAAAATCCCATTGGATATCCTTTCGGGGAGCGTTCGGAGTAGCCCCACCTGCTGGTCTTTAACGGTATAAAGCTTGCCCGCCGGGACCCTAATTGTTTAATATTCAGATGCAGGAATATCCAAGGAAGAGTCAGGTACAAATTGTGTCTCTCTAGCATGCCTAGATCGGGAGTTATTCCCAAGCATAGCTCAGAATTTATTTCGGACCATTCTGTGCCGGCATTTTCTCACTGGCGATGACGTAGGCATGTAATACAGTGGTTTCGGGCAGCCCTACTTCCAGGCCTCTCAGCTCGCCCACAAAATGGTCAGCTCAACGAAACTCACGAAAATGAGAGCTTTTGAAACGAGCTTTCCAATGGTGTAAAACTTGTGCAAATCCAGTATAATTTTGAGGATGATTTGACCGTCCTTACTTTGTTTTTGTTTCTTTGACAGCACTGTTTACAAAAAACCCGTTGGAGATACTTTTGAGGAGCGTTCGTAAGAGCCCCACCTAATGTTTTTTTCCGGTTTGATGCTTGCCCGCCGGGACCCTAATTGTTTAATTTTCGGATGCAGGGATGTCCAAGGAAGAGTCAGGTACAAATTGTGTCTCTCTAGCATGCCTAGATCGGGAGTTATTCCCAAGCTTAGCGCAGAATTTATTTCGGACCATTCTGTGCCGGCATTTTCTCACTGTCGATGACGTAGGCATGTAATACAGTAGTGTTTTGGGCAGCCCTACTTCCAGGCCTCTCAGCTCGCCCACAAAATGGTCAGCTCAACGAAACTCACGGAAGTGAGAGCCTTTGAAACGAGCTTTCCAATGGTGTAAAACTTGTGCAAATCCAGTATAATTTTGAAAGTGATTTGACCGTCCTTACTTTGTATTTGTTTCTTTGGCAGCTCTGTGTACAAAAATCCCATTGGATATCCTTTTGAGGAGCGTTCGGAGTAGCCCCACCTGCTGGTCTTTAACGGTATGAAGCTTGCCCGCCGGGACCCTAATAGTTTAATATTCGGATGCAGGGATATCCAAGGAAGAGTCAGGTACAAATTTTGTTTCTCTAGCATGCCTAGATCGGGAGTTATTCCAAAGCATAGCGCAGAAATTTTTTCGGACCATTCTGTGCCGGCATTTTCTCACTGGCGATGACGTAGGCATGTCATAGAGTTATGTTTCGGGCAGCCATACTTCCAGGCCTTTCAGCTCGCCCACAAAATGGTCAGCTCAACAAAACTCACGGAAGTGAGAGCCTTCGAAACGAGCTTTCCAATGGTGTAAAACTTGTGCAAATCCAGTATAATTTTGAAAGTGATTTGACCGTCCTTACTTTGTCTTTGTTTCTTTGACAGCTCTGTGTACCAAAATCCCATTGGATATCCTTTTGGGGAGCGTTCGGAGTAGCCCCACCTGCTGGTCTTTACCAGTATGAAGCGTGCCCGCCGGGACCCTAATTGTTTAATATTCGGATGCAGGGATATCCAAGGAAGAGTCAGGTACAAATTTTGTCGCTCTAGCATGCCTAGATCGGGAGTTATTCCCAAGCTTAGCGCAGAATTTATTTCGGACCATTCTGTGCCGACATTTTCTCACTGGCCATGACGTATGCATGTAATACAGTGGTGTTTCGGGCAGCCCTACTTCCAGACCTCTCAGCTCGCCCACAAAATGGTCAGCTCAACGAAACTCACGGAAGTGAGAGCCTTTGAACGAGCTTTCCAATGGTGTAAAACTTGTGCAAATCCAGTTTAATTTTGAAAGTGATTTGACGTCCTTACTTTGTCTTTGTTTCTTTGACAGCTCTGTGTACAAAAATACCATTGGATATCCTTTCGAGGAGCGTTCGGAGTAGCCCCACCTGCTGGTCTTTACCGGTATGAAGCTTGCCCGCCGGGACCCTAATAGTTTAATATTCGGATGCAGGGATATCCAAGGAAGAGTCAGGTACAAATTTTGTCTCTCTAGCATGCCTAGATCGGGAGTTATTACCAAGCATAGCTCAGAATTTATTTCGGACCATTCTGTGCCGGCATTTTCTCACTGGCGATGACGTAGGCATGTAATACAGTGGTTTCGGGCAGCCCTACTTCCAGGCCTCTCAGCTCGCCCACAAAATGGTCAGCTCAACGAAACTCACGGAAATGAGAGCTTTTGAAACGAGCTTTCCAATGGTGTAAAACTTGTGCAAATCCAGTATAATTTTGAGGGTGATTTGACCGTCCTTACTTTGTTTTTGTTTCTTTGACAGCACTGTTTACAAAAAACCCGTTGGAGATGCTTTTGAGGAGCGTTCGTAAGAGTCCCACCTATTGGTTTTTTCTGGTTTGATGCTTGCCTGCCGGGACCCTAATAGTTTAATATTCGGATGCAGGGATATCCAAGGAAGAGTCAGGTACAAATTTCGTTTCTCTAGCATGCCTAGATCGGGAGTTATTCCCAAGCTTAGCGCTGAATTTATTTTGGACCATTCTGTGCCGGCATTTTCGCACTGGCGAAGACGTAGGCATGTAATACAGTGGTGTTTCTGGCAGCCCTACTTCCAGGCCTTTCAGCTCGCCCACAAAATTGTCAGCTCAACGAAACTCACGGAAGTGAGAGCCTTTGAAACGAGCTTTCCAATGGTGTAAAACTTTTGCAAATCCAGTATTATTTTGAAAGTGATTTGACCGTCCTTACTTTGTCTTTGTTTCTTTGACAGCTCTGTGTACAAAAATCCCATTGGATATCCTTTTGAGGAGCGTTCGGAGTAGCCCCACCTGCTGGTCTTTACTGGTATGAAGCTTGCCCGCCGGGACCCAAATAGTTTAATATTCGGATGCAGGGATATCCAAGAAAGAGTCAGGTACAAATTTTGTTTCTCTAGCATGCCTAGATCGGGAGTTATTCCCAAGCATAGCGCAAAAATTTTGTCGGACCATTCTGTGCCGGCATTTTCTCACTGGCGATGACGTAGGCATGTAATACAGTTATGTTTCGGGCAGCCATACTTCCAGGCCTTTCAGCTCGCCCACAAAATGGTCAGCTCAACAAAACTCACGGAAGTGAGAGCCTTCGAAACGAGCTTTCCAATGGTGTAAAACTTGTGCAAATCCAGTATAATTTTGAAAGTGATTTGACGTCCTTACTTTGTCTTTGTTTCTTTGACAGCTCTGTGTACAGAAATCCCATTGGATATCCTTTTGAGGAGCGTTCGGAGTAGCCCCACCTGCTGGTCTTTAACGGTATGAAGCTTGCCCGCCGGGACCCTAATTGTTTAATATTCAGATGCAGGAATATCCAAGGAAGAGTTAGGTACAAATTGTGTCTCTCTAGCATGCCTAGATCGGGAGTTATTCCCAAGCTTAGCGCAGAATTTATTTTGGACCATTTTGTGCCGACATTTTCTCACTGGCGAAGACGTAGGCATGTAATACAGTGGTGTTTCGGGCAGCCCTACTTCCAGGCCTCTCAGCTCGCCCACAAAATGGTCAGCTCAACGAAACTCACGGAAGTGAGAGCCTTTGAAATGAGCTTTCCAATGGTGTAAAACTTGTGCAAATCCAGTATATTTTTGAAAGTGATTTGACCGTCCTTACTTTGTCTTTGTTTCTTTGACAGATCTGTGTACAAAAATCCAATTGGAGATGCTTTTGAGGAGCGTTCGGAGAAGCCCCACTTGCTGGTCTTTACTGGTATGAATCTTGCCCGCCGGGACCCTAATAGTTTAATATTCGGATGCAGGGATATCCAAGGAAGAGTCAGGTACAAATTTCGTTTCTCTAGCATGCCTAGATCGGGAGTTATTCCCAAGCTTAGCGCTGAATTTATTTTGGACCATTCTGTGCCGGCATTTTCGCACTGGCGAAGACGTAGGCATGTAATACAGTGGTGTTTCTGGCAGCCCTACTTCCAGGCCTTTCAGCTCGCCCACAAAATTGTCAGCTCAACGAAACTCACGGAAGTGAGAGCCTTTGAAACGAGCTTTCCAATGGTGTAAAACTTGTGCAAATCCAGTATTATTTTGAAAGTGATTTGACCGTCCTTACTTTGTCTTTGTTTCTTTGACAGCTCTGTGTACAAAAATCCCATTGGATATCCTTTTGAGGAGCGTTCGGAGTAGCCCCACCTGCTGGTCTTTACTGGTATGAAGCTTGCCCGCCGGGACCCAAATAGTTTAATATTCGGATGCAGGGATATCCAAGAAAGAGTCAGGTACAAATTTTGTTTCTCTAGCATGCCTAGATCGGGAGTTATTCCCAAGCATAGCGCAAAAATTTTGTCGGACCATTCTGTGCCGGCATTTTCTCACTGGCGATGACGTAGGCATGTAATACAGTTATGTTTCGGGCAGCCATACTTCCAGGCCTTTCAGCTCGCCCACAAAATGGTCAGCTCAACAAAACTCACGGAAGTGAGAGCCTTCGAAACGAGCTTTCCAATGGTGTAAAACTTGTGCAAATCCAGTATAATTTTGAAAGTGATTTGACGTCCTTACTTTGTCTTTGTTTCTTTGACAGCTCTGTGTACAGAAATCCCATTGGATATCCTTTTGAGGAGCGTTCGGAGTAGCCCCACCTGCTGGTCTTTAACGGTATAAAGCTTGCCCGCCGGGACCCTAATTGTTTAATATTCAGATGCAGGAATATCCAAGGAAGAGTTAGGTACAAATTGTGTCTCTCTAGCATGCCTAGATCGGGAGTTATTCCCAAGCTTAGCGCAGAATTTATTTTGGACCATTCTGTGCCGACATTTTCTCACTGGCGAAGACGTAGGCATGTAATACAGTGGTTTCGGGCAGCCCTACTTCCAGGCCTCTCAGCTCGCCCACAAAATGGTCAGCTCAACGAAACTCACGGAAGTGAGAGCCTTTGAAATGAGCTTTCCAATGGTGTAAAACTTGTGCAAATCCAGTATATTTTTGAAAGTGATTTGACCGTCCTTACTTTGTCTTTGTTTCTTTGACAGATCTGTGTACAAAAATCCAATTGGAGATGCTTTTGAGGAGCGTTCGGAGAAGCCCCACTTGCTGGTCTTTACTGGTATGAATCTTGCCCGCCGGGACCCTAATAGTTTAATATTCGGATGCAGGGATATCCAAGGAAGAGTCAGGTACAAATTTCGTTTCTCTAGCATGCCTAGATCGGGAGTTATTCCCAAGCTTAGCGCTGAATTTATTTTGGACCATTCTGTGCCGGCATTTTCGCACTGGCGAAGACGTAGGCATGTAATACAGTGGAATTTCTGGCAGCCCTACTTCCAGGCCTTTCAGCTCGCCCACAAAATTGTCAGCTCAACGAAACTCACGGAAGTGAGAGCCTTTGAAACGAGCTTTCCAATGGTGTAAAACTTGTGCAAATCCAGTATTATTTTGAAAGTGATTTGACCGTCCTTACTTTGTCTTTGTTCCTTTGACAGCTCTGTGTACAAAAATCCCATTGGATATCCTTTTGAGGAGCGTTCGGAGTAGCCCCACCTGCTGGTCTTTACTGGTATGAAGCTTGCCCGCCGGGACCGTAATAGTTTAATATTCGGATGCAGGGATATCCAAGAAAGAGTCAGGTACAAATTTTGTCTCTCTAGCATGCCTAGATCGGGAGTTATTCCCAAGCTTAGCGCAGAATTTATTTCGGACCATTCTGTGCCGACATTTTCTCACTGGCGAAGACGTAGGCATGTAATACAGTGGTGTTTCGGGCAGCCCTACTTCCAGGCCTCTCAGCTCGCCCACAAAATCGTCAGCTCAACAAAACTCACGGAATAGAGAGCCTATAAAACGAGCTTTCCAATGGTGCAAAACTTGTGCAAATCTAGTATAATTTTGAAAGTGATTTGACCGTCCTTACTTTGTCTTTGTTTCTTTGACAGCTCTGTGTACAAAAATCCAATTGGAGATGCTTTTGAGGAGCGTTCGGAGAAGCCCCACTTGCATGTCTTTACTGGTATGAAGCTTGCCCGCCGGGACCCTAATAGTTTATTATTCGGATGCAGGGATATCCAAGGAAGAGTCAGGTACAAATTTTGTTTCTCTAGCATGCCTAGATCGGGAGTTATTCCCAAGCATTGCTCAGAATTTATTTCGGACCATTCTGTGCCGGCATTTTCTCACTGGCGATGACGTAGGCATGTAATACAGTGGTGTTTCGGGCAGCCCTAGTACCAGGCCTTTCAGCTCGCCCACAAAATGGTCAGCTCAACGAAACTCACGGAAGTGAGAGCCTTTGAAACGAGCTTTCCAATGGTGTAAAACTTGTGCAAATCCAGTACAATTTTGAGGCTGATTTAACCGTCCTTACTTTGTCTTTGTTTCTTTGACATCTCTGTGTACAAAAATCACATTGGAGATGCTTTTCTAGGAGCGTTCGTAAGAGTCCCACCTATTGTTTTTTTCTGGTTTGATGCTTGCCCGCCGGGACCCTAATAGTTTAATTTTCGGATGCAGGGATATCCAAGGAAGAGTCAGGTACAAATTGTGTCTCTCTAGCATGCCTAGATCGGTAGTTATTCCCAAGCTTAGCGCAGAATTTATTTCGGACCATTCTGTGCCGGCATTTTCTCACTAGCGACGACGTAGGCATGTAATACAGTTATGTTTCGGGCAGCCATACTTCCAGGCCTTTCAACTCGCCCACAAATAGGTCAGCTCAACTAAACTCACGGAAGTGAGAGCCTTTGAAACGAGCTTTCCAATATTGTAAAACTTGTGCAAATCCAGTATAATTTTGAATGTGATTTGACCGTCCTTACTTTGTCTTTGTTTCTTTGACAGCTCTGTGTACAAAAATCCCACTTGATATCCTTTTGAGGAGCGTTCGGAGTAGCCCCACCTGCTGGTCTTTACTGGTATGAAGCGTGCCCGCCGGGACCCTAATAGTTTGATATTCGGATGCAGGGATATCCAAGGAAGAGTCAGGTGCAAACTTTGTCTCTCTAGCATGCCTAGATTGGGAGTTATTCCCAAGCTTAGCGCCGAATTTATTTCGGACCATTCTGTGCCGGCATTTTCTCACTGGCGAAGACGTAGGCATGTAATACAGTGGTGTTTCGGGCAGACCTACTTCCAGGCCTCTCAGCTCGCCCATAAAATCGTCAGCTCAACAAAACTCACGGAAGAAAGAGCCTTTGAAACGAGCTTTCCAATATTGTAAAACTTGTGCAAATCCAGTATAATTTTGAATGTGATTTGACCGTCCTTACTTTGTCTTTGTTTCTTTGACAGCTTTGTGTACAAAAATCCCACTTGATATCCTTTTGAGGAGCGTTCGGAGTAGCCCCACCTGCTGGTCTTTACTGGTATGAAGCGTGCCCGCCGGGACTCTAATAGTTTGATATTCGGATGCAGGGATATCCAAGGAAGAGTCAGGTACAAACTTTGTCTCTCTAGCATGCCTAGATCGGGAGTTATTCCCAAGCTTAGCGCCGAATTTATTTCGGACCATTCTGTGCCGGCATTTTCTCACTGGCGAAGACGTAGGCATGTAATACAGTGGTGTTTCGGGCAGCCCTACTTCCAGGCCTCTCAGCTCGCCCACAAAATGGTCAGCTCAACGAAACTCACGGAAGTGAGAGCCTTTGAAATGAGCTTTCCAATGGTGTAAAACTTGTGCAAATCCAGTATATTTTTGAAAGTGATTTGACCGTCCTTACTTTGTCTTTGTTTCTTTGACAGATCTGTGTACAAAAATCCAATTGGAGATGCTTTTGAGAAGCGTTCGGAGAAGCCCCACTTGCTGGTCTTTACTGGTATGAATCTTGCCCGCCGGGACCCTAATAGTTTAATATTCGGATGCAGGGATATCCAAGGAAGAGTCAGGTACAAATTTCGTTTCTCTAGCATGCCTAGATCGGGAGTTATTCCCAAGCTTAGCGCTGAATTTATTTTGGACCATTCTGTGCCGGCATTTTCGCACTGGCGAAGACGTAGGCATGTAATACAGTGGTGTTTCTGGCAGCCCTACTTCCAGGCCTTTCAGCTCGCCCACAAAATTGTCAGCTCAACGAAACTCACGGAAGTGAGAGCCTTTGAAACGAGCTTTCCAATGGTGTAAAACTTGTGCAAATTCAGTATTATTTTGAAAGTGATTTAACCGTCCTTACTTTGTCTTTGTTTCTTTGACAGCTCTGTGTACAAAAATCCCATTGGATATCCTTTTGAGGAGCGTTCGGAGTAGCCCCACCTGCTGGTCTTTAACGGTATGAAGCTTGCCCGCCGGGACCCTAATAGTTTAATTTTCGGATGCAAGGATATCCAAGGAAGAGTCAGGTACAAATTGTGTCTCTCTAGCATGCCTAGATCGGGAGTTATTCCCAAGCTTAGCGCAGAATTTATTTCGGACCATTCTGTGCCGACATTTTTCCACTGGCGAAGACGTAGCCATGTAATACAGTGGTATTTCGGGCAGCCCTACTTCCAGGCCTCTCAGCTCGCCCACAAAATCGTCAGCTCAACAAAACTCACGGAATAGAGAGCCTATAAAACGAGCTTTCCAATGGTGCAAAACTTGTGCAAATCTAGTATAATTTTGAAAGTGATTTGACCGTCCTTACTTTGTCTTTGTTTCTTTGACAGCTCTGTGTACAAAAATCCAATTGGAGATGCTTTTGAGGAGCGTTCGGAGAAGCCCCACTTGCATGTCTTTACTGGTATGATGCTTGCCCGCCGGGACCCTAATAGTTTATTATTCGGATGCAGGGATATCCAAGGAAGAGTCAGGTACAAATTTTGTTTCTCTAGCATGCCTAGATCGGGAGTTATTCCCAAGCATTGCATAGAATTTATTTCGGACCATTCTGTGCCGGCATTTTCTCACTGGCGATGACGTAGGCATGTAATACAGTGGTGTTTCGGGCAGCCCTAGTTCCAGGCCTCTCAGCTCGCCCACAAAATTGTCAGCTCAACGAAACTCACGGAAGTGAGAGCCTTTGAAACGAGCTTTCCAATGGTGTAAAACTTGTGCAAATCCAGTACAATTTTGAGGCTGATTTAACCGTCCTTACTTTGTCTTTGTTTCTTTGACATCTCTGTGTACAAAAATCACATTGGAGATGCTTTTGAGGAGCCTTCGTAAGAGTCCCACCTATTGTTTTTTTCTGGTTTGATGCTTGCCCGCCGGGACCCTAATAGTTTAATTTTCGGATGCAGGGATATCCAAGGAAGAGTCAGGTACAAATTGTGTCTCTCTAGCATGCCTAGATCGGTAGTTATTCCCAAGCTTAGCGCAGAATTTATTTCGGACCATTCTGTGCCGGCATTTTCTCACTAGCGACGACGTAGGCATGTAATACAGTTATGTTTCGGGCAGCCATACTTCCAGGCCTTTCAACTCGCCCACAAATAGGTCAGCTCAACTAAACTCACGGAAGTGAGAGCCTTTGAAACGAGCTTTCCAATATTGTAAAACTTGTGCAAATCCAGTATAATTTTGAATGTGATTTGACCGTCCTTACTTTGTCTTTGTTTCTTTGACAGCTCTGTGTACAAAAATCCCACTTGATATCCTTTTGAGGAGCGTTCGGAGTAGCCCCACCTGCTGGTCTTTACTGGTATGAAGCGTGCCCGCCGGGACCCTAATAGTTTGATATTCGGATGCAGGGATATCCAAGGAAGAGTCAGGTACAAACTTTGTCTCTCTAGCATGCCTAGATTGGGAGTTATTCCCAAGCTTAGCGCCGAATTTATTTCGGACCATTCTGTGCCGGCATTTTCTCACTGGCGAAGACGTAGGCATGTAATACAGTGGTGTTTCGGGCAGACCTACTTCCAGGCCTCTCAGCTCGCCCATAAAATCGTCAGCTCAACAAAACTCACGGAAGAAAGAGCCTTTGAAACGAGCTTTCCAATATTGTAAAACTTGTGCAAATCCAGTATAATTTTGAATGTGATTTGACCGTCCTTACTTTGTCTTTGTTTCTTTGACAGCTCTGTGTACAAAAATCCCACTTGATATCCTTTTGAGGAGCGTTCGGAGTAGCCCCACCTGCTGGTCTTTACTGGTATGAAGCGTGCCCGCCGGGACTCTAATAGTTTGATATTCGGATGCAGGGATATCCAAGGAAGAGTCAGGTACAAACTTTGTCTCTCTAGCATGCCTAGATCGGGAGTTATTCCCAAGCTTAGCGCCGAATTTATTTCGGACCATTCTGTGCCGGCATTTTCTCACTGGCGAAGACGTAGGCATGTAATACAGTGGTGTTTCGGGCAGACCTACTTCCAGGCCTCTCAGCTCGCCCATAAAATCGTCAGCTCAACAAAACTCACGGAAGAAAGAGCCTTTGAAACGAGCTTTCCAATGGTGTAAAACTTGTGCAAATCCAGTACAATTTTGAGGCTGATTTAACCGTCCTTACTTTGTCTTTGTTTCTTTGACATCTCTGTGTACAAAAATCCCATTGGATATGCTTTTGAGGAGCGTTCGGAGAAGCCCCACTTGCATGTCTTTACTGGTATGAAGCTTGCCCGCCGGGACCCTAATAGTTTAATATTCGGATGCAGGGATATCCAAGGAAGAGTCAGGTACAAACTTTGTCTCTCTAGCATGCCTAGATCGGGAGTTATTCCCAAGCTTAGCGCCGAATTTATTTCGGACCATTCTGTGCCGGCATTTTCTCACTGGCGAAGACGTAGGCATGTAATACAGTGGTGTTTCGGGCAGCCCTACTTCCAGGCCTCTCAGCTCGCCCATAAAATCGTCAGCTCAACAAAACTCACGGAAGAGAGAGCCTTTGAAACGAGCTTTCCAATGGTGTAAAACTTGTGCAAATCCAGTATAATTTTGAGGCTGATTTGACCGTCCTTACTTTGTCTTTGTTTCTTTGACATCTCTGTGTACAAAAATCCCATTGGAGATGCTTTTCAGGAGCGTCCGGAGTAGCCCCACCTGCTGGTCTTTAGGGAGCGTCTCAAAAGTCGGGAACGTTCCCATCCAAATGGAACGTTCCCATTTGAACGTTCTGTTTTCGGTGGATCGCGTCCGCATGCCCGTTGGAACGCGGCGGCATTATTTTTTACCATTCTTGTGGGAACGTTCCAATGGGAACGTTCCATCTGAATGTTCAATTGGGAACATTCGCACCTTGTTTGCTTGGTGCCCGAGTGCATGTATGTTTGTGTTCGTCTGCATTGTTGGAGTTGCGTTGGGCCTGACATCAAAGAGTAAAAAACACAGAAACAGACAGCAAGGTAGGTTCATGAATAAATGTTTTTCAGTCTGAAAGAATGCTACTACTTTTAAACACGTGTAAATAATGTTAGAATAATATTGGTTAAAATGTTCCGTTACGTGAATCACGGTCGCTGCAATTCTCGCAAATCATGAATATACGGTTTTTGACACCAGAATTAGTTTCGCAGTAATAACAAATACTAAGTAAAACTTCTTTAACAACTTAGCTCGGACTGGTAATGAAAATGGTCACGTGTATAATTACTAAATACTGGTTATGAATATGACTATTTTAGACACTAGCTCCCATTTATGCATAGTTTACACGGTCCTCTATAACCCATGCGTCCGTGTACACACACAGACGGATCGACCATGGCATGCACACTCAGGCCTACACTACAGTGAAGTATAGACTATCGTCGTTGCATGTCCGACTTAAACCTTTCCTCCACGGACTACCCATGAAATCAAAATAAACCTCACGTTTTGCATCCAAATACAAACGAAAATCCCAATCCTTCTTTAAAAAGATTGTTGTGTACTCATAGTGTTAACCGGTGTTCACCAGCGACATCAGGATCGTGACTCCATTTTGTTCGCAAATTCACGTTCGCATACAGACCGAGTTCTCAAATGGGTAAAACCGTGCAACCGTTCCATTGGAAATGCGTGTATTTCTTGTTAGGGAACAAGCCGGAACAGCGCCCGCGGCGGAACGTCCAAATGGGGATATGCCAGCGATCCAGCGGGAACACGGAGTATGCCCGGTGGGACGGTGAAGTGTTCTCATTTGGACGTTCCAAGCGATCCGACTTTTGAGACGCTCCCTTACTGGTATGAAGCGTGCCCGCCGGGACCCTAATAGTTTAATATTCGGATGCAGGGATATCCAAGGAAGAGTCACGTACAAATTTTGTCTCTCTAGCATGCCTAGATCGGGAGTTATTCCCAAGCTTAGCGCCGAATTTATTTCGGACCATTCTGTACCGGCATTTTCTCACTGTCGATGACGTAGGCATGTAATACAGTAGTGTTTCGGGCAGCTTTACTTCCAGGCCTCTCAGCTCGCCGACAAAATGGTCAGCTCAACAAAACTCACGGAAGTGAGAGCCTTTGAAACAAGTTTTGCAATGGTGTAAAACTTGTGCAAATCCAGTGTAATTTTGAAAGTGATTTGACCGTCCTTACTTTGTATTTGTTTCTTTGGCAGCTCTGTGTACAAAAATCCCATTGGATATCCTTTTGAGGAGCGTTCGGAGTAGCCCCACCTGCTGGTCTTTAACGGTATGAAGCTTGCCCGCCGGGACCCTAATAGTTTAATATTCGGATGCAGGGATATCCAAGAAAGAGTCAGGTACAAATTTTGTCTCTCTAGCATGCCTAGATCGGGAGTCATTCCCAAGCTTAGCGCCGAATTTATTTTGGACCATTCTGTGGCGGCATTTTCGCACTGGCGAAGACGTAGGCACGTAATACAGTGGTGTTTCGGGCAGCCCTACTTCCAGGCCTCTCAGCTCGCCCACAAAATTGTCAGCTCAACGAAACTCACGGAACTGAGAGCCTTTGAAACGAGCTTTCCAATGGTGTAAAACTTGTGCAAATCCAGTATAATTTTGAAAGTGATTTGACCGTCCTTACTTTGTCTTTGTTTCTTTGACAGCTCTGTGTACAAAAATCCCATTGGATATCCTTTTGAAAAGCGTTCGGAGTAGGCCCACCTGCTGGTCTTTACCGGTATGAAGCTTGCCCGCCGGGACCCTAATAGTTTAATATTCGGATGCAGGAGTATCCAAGGAAGAGTCAGGTACAAATTTTATCTCTCTAGCATGCCTAGATCGGGAGTTATTCCAAAGCTTAGCGCCGAATTTATTTTGGACCATTCTGTGCCGGCATTTTCTCACTGGCGATGACATAGGCATGTAATACAGTAGTTTTTCGGGCAGCCCTACTTCCAGGCCTCTCAGCTCGCCCACAAAATTGTCAGCTCAACGAAACTCACGGAACTGAGAGCCTTTGAAACGAGCTTTCCAATGGTGTAAAACTTGTGCAAATCCAGTATAATTTTGAAAGTGATTTGACCGTCCTTACTTTGTCTTTGTTTCTTTGACAGCTCTGTGTACAAAAATCCCATTGGATATCCTTTTGAAAAGCGTTCGGAGTAGGCCCACCTGCTGGTCTTTACCGGTATGAAGCTTGCCCGCCGGGACCCTAATAGTTTAATATTCGGATGCAGGAGTATCCAAGGAAGAGTCAGGTACAAATTTTATCTCTCTAGCATGCCTAGATCGGGAGTTATTCCAAAGCTTAGCGCCGAATTTATTTTGGACCATTCTGTGCCGGCATTTTCTCACTGGCGATGACATAGGCATGTAATACAGTAGTTTTTCGGGCAGCCCTACTTCCAGGCCTCTCAGCTCAGCCACAAAATCGTCAGCTCAACGAAACTCACGGAAGAGAGAGCCTGTGAAACGAGCTTTCCAATGGTGTAAAACTTGTGCAAATCCAGTATAATTTTGAAAGTGATTATACCGTCCTTACTTTGTCTTTGTTTCTTTGATAGGTCTGTGTACAAAATTCCCATTGGAGATGCTTTTGAGGAGCGTTCGGAGTAGCCCCAACTGCTGGTCTTTACCGGTATGAAGCTTGCCCGCCGGGACCCTTATAGTTTAATATTCGGATGCAGGGATATCCAAGGAAGAGTCACGTACAAATTTTGTCTCTCTAGCATGCCTAGATCGGGAGTTATTCCCAAGCTTAGTGCAGCATTTATTTCGGACCATTCTGTGCCGGCATTTTCTCACTGGCGATGACAAAGGCATGTAATACAGTGCTTTTTTCGGGCAGCCCCACTTCCAGGCCTCTCAGCTCACCCACAAAATCGTCAGCTCAACGAAACTCACGGAAGAGAGAGCCTGTGAAACGAGCTTTCCAATGGTGTAAAACTTGTGCAAATCCAGTATAATTTTAAGGGTGATTTGACCGTCCTTACTTTGTCTTTGTTTCTTTGACAGCTCTGTTTACAAAAATCCCATTGGATATCCTTTTGAGGAGCATTCGGAGTAGCCCCACCTGCTGGTCTTTACCGGTATCAAGCTTGCCCGCCGGGACCATAATAGTTTAATATTCGGATGCAGGAATATCCAAGGAAGAGTCAGGTACAAATTTTGTCTCTCTAGCATGCCTAGATCGGGAGTTATTCCCAAGCTTAGCGCCGAATTTATTTTGGACCTATCTGTGCCGGCATATTCGCACTGGCGAAGACGTAGGCATGTAATATAGTGGTGTTTCAGGCAGCCCTACTTCCAGGCCTCTCAGCTCGCCCACAAAATCGTCAGCTGAACGAAACTCACAGAAGTGAGAGCTATTGAAACGAGCTTTCCAATGGTGTAAAACTTGTGCAAATCCAGTATAATTTTGAAAGTGATTTGACGTCCTTACTTTGTCTTTGTTTCTTTGACAGCTCTGTGTACAAAAATCCCATTGGATATACTTTTGAGGAGCGTTCGGAGAAGCCCCACTTGCTGGTCTTTACTGGTATGAATCTTGCCCGCCGGGACCCTAATAGTTTGATATTCGGATGCAGGGATATCCAAGGAAGAGTCACGTACAAATTTTGTCTCTCTAGCATGCCTAGATCGGGAGTTATTCCCAAGCTTAGTGCAGCATTTATTTTGGACCATTCTGTGCCGGCATTTTCTCACTGGCGATGACATAGGCATGTAATACAGTGGTTTTTCGGGCAGCCCTACTTCCAGGCCTCTCAGCTCACCCACAAAATCGTCAGCTCAACGAAACTCACGGAAGAGAGAGCCTGTGAAACGAGCTTTCCAATGGTGTAAAACTTGTGCAAATCCAGTATAATTTTGAAAGTGATTATACCGTCCTTACTTGTTCTTTGTTTCTTTGACAGCTCTGTGTACAAAAATCCCATTGGAGATGCTTTTGAGGAGCGTTCGGAAGAGCCCCAACTGCTGGTCTTTACCGGTATGAAGCTTGCCCGCCGGGACCCGTATAGTTTAATATTCGGATGCAGGGATATCCAAGGAAGAGTCACGTACAAATTTTGTCTCTCTAGCATGCCTAGATCGGGAGTTATTCCCAAGCTTAGCGCCGAATTTATTTTGGACCATTCTGTGCCGGCATTTTCGCACTGGCGAAGACGTAGGCATGTAATATAGTGGTGTTTCGGGCAGCCCTACTTCCAGGCCTTTCAGCTCGCCCACAAAATCGTCAGCTGAACGAAACTCACGGAAGTGAGAGCTATTGAAACGAGCTTTCCAATGGTGTAAAACTTGTGCAAATCCAGTATAATTTTGAAAGTGATTTGACGTCCTTACTTTGTCTTTGTTTCTTTGACAGCTCTGTGTACAAAAATCCCATTGGATATACTTTTGAGGAGCGTTCGGAGTAGCCCCACCTCCTGGTCATTTGCGGTGTAAAGCGTGCCCGCCGGGACCCTAATAGTTTAATATTCGCATGCAGGGACATCCAAGGAAGAGTCAGGTAAAAATTTTGTTTCTCTAGCATGCCTAGATCGGGAGTTATTCCCAAGCTTAGTGCAGCATTTATTTTGGACCATTCTGTGCCGGCATTTTCTCACTGTCGATGACATAGGCATGTAATACAGTGGTTTTTCGGGTAGCCCTACTTCCAGGCCTCTCAGCTCACCCACAAAATCGTCAGCTCAACGAAACTCATAGAAGAGAGAGCCTGTGAAACGAGCTTTCCAATGGTGTAAAACTTGTGCAAATCCCGTATAGTTTTAAGGGTGATTTGACCGTCCTTACTTTGTCTTTGTTTCTTTGACAGCTCTGTGTACAAAAATCCCATTGGATATCCTTTTGAGGAGCGTTCGGAGTAGCCCCACCTGCTGGTCTTAACCGGTATGAAGCCTGCCCGCTGGGACCCTAATAGTTTAATATTCGGATGCAGGAATATCCAAGGAAGAGTCAGGTACAAATTTTGTCTCTCTAGCATGCCTAGATCGGGAGTTATTCCCAAGCTTAGCGCCGAATTTATTTTTTTACCATTCTGTGCCGGCATTTTCGCACTGGCGAAGACGTAGGCATGTAATATAGTGGTGTTTCGGGCAGCCCTACTTCCAGGCCTTTCAGCTCGCCCACAAAATCGTCAGCTGAACGAAACTCACGGAAGTGAGAGCTATTGAAACGAGCTTTCCAATGGTGTAAAACTTGTGCAAATCCAGTATAATTTTGAAAGTGATTTGACGTCCTTACTTTGTCTTTGTTTCTTTGACAGCTCTGTGTACAAAAATCCCATTGGATATACTTTTGAGGAGCGTTCGGAGTAGCCCCACCTCCTGGTCATTTGCGGTGTAAAGCGTGCCCGCCGGGACCCTAATAGTTTAATATTCGCATGCAGGGACATCCAAGGAAGAGTCAGGTAAAAATTTTGTTTCTCTAGCATGCCTTGATCGGGAGTTATTCCCAAGCTTAGTGCAGCATTTATTTTGGACCATTCTGTGCCGGCATTTTCTCACTGGCGATGACATAGGCATGTAATACAGTGCTTTTTCGGGCAGCCCTACTTCCAGGCCTCTCAGCTCACCCACTAAATCGTCAGCTCAACGAAACTCACGGAAGAGAGAGCCTTTGAAACGAGCTTTCCAATGGTGTAAAACTTGTGCAAATCCAGTATAATTTTGAAAGTGAATATACCGTCCTTACTTTGTCTTTGTTTCTTTGACAGCTCTGTGTACGAAAATCCCATTGGAGATACTTTTGAGGAGCGTTCGGAGTAGCCCCAACTGCTGGTCTTTACCGGTATGAAGCTTGCCCGCCTGGACCTATATAGTTTAATACTCGGATGCAGGGATATCCAAGGAAGAGTCACGTACAAATTTTGTCTCTCTTGCATGCCTAGATCGGGAGTTATTTCAAAGCTTAGTGCAGCATTTATTTCGGACCATTCTGTGCCGGCATTTTCTCACTGGCGATGACATAGGCTTGTAATACAGTGGTTTTTCGGGCAGCCCTACTTCCAGGCCTCTCAGCTCACCCACTAAATCGTCAGCTCAACGAAACTCACGGAAGAGAGAGCCTTTGAAACGAGCTTTCCAATGGTGTAAAACTTGTGCAAATCCAGTATAATTTTGAAAGTGATTTGACGTCCTTACTTTGTGTTTGTTTCTTTCACAGCTCTGTGTACAAAAATCCCATTGGATATCCTTTTGAGGAGCGTTCGGAGTAGCCCCACCTGCTGGTCTTTACTGGTATGAAGCGTGCCCGCCGGGACCCTAATAGTTTGATATTCGGATGCAGGGATATCCAAGGAAGAGTCAGGTACAAATTTTGTCTCTCTAGCATGCCTAGATCGGGAGTTATTTTCAAGCTTAGCGCCGAATTTATTTTGGACGATTCTGTGCCGGCATTTTCGCACTGGCGATGACATAGGCATGTAATACAGTGGTTTTTCGGGCAGCCCTACTTCCAGGCCTCTCAACTCAGCCACAAAATCGTCAGCTCAACGAAACTCACGGAAGAGAGAGCCTTTGAAACGAGCTTTCCAATGGTGTAAAACCTATGCAAATCCAGTATAATTTTAAGGGTGATTTGACCGTCCTTACTTTGTCTTTGTTTCTTTGACAGCTCTGTGTACAAAAATCCCATTGGATATCCTTTTGAGGAGCATTCGGAGAAGCCCCACCTGCTGGTCTTTAACGGTATCAAGCTTGCCCGCCGGGACCATAATAGTTTAATATTCGGATGCAGGAATATCCAAGGAAGAGTCAGGTACAAATTTTGTCACTCTAGCATGCCTATACCGGGAGTTATTCCCAAGCTTAGTGTAGCATTTATTTTGGACCATTCTGTGCCGGCATTTTCTCACTGTCGATGACATAGGCATGTAATACAGTGGTTTTTCGGGCAGCCCTACTTCCAGGCCTCTCAGCTCAGCCACAAAATCGTCAGCTCAACGAAACTCATAGAAGAGAGAGCCTGTGAAACGAGCTTTCCAATGGTGTAAAACTTGTGCAAATCCAGTATAGTTTTAAGGGTGATTTGACCGTCCTTACTTTGTCTTTGTTTCTTTGACAGCTCTGTGTACAAAAATCCCATTGGATATCCTTTTGAGGAGCGTTCGGAGTAGCCCCACCTGCTGGACTTAACCGGTATGAAGCCTGCCCGCCGGGACCCTAATAGTTTAATATTCGGATGCAGGAATATCCAAGGAAGAGTCAGGTACAAATTTTGTCTCTCTAGCATGCCTAGATCGGGAGTTATTCCCAAGCTTAGCGCCGAATTTATTTTTTTACCATTCTGTGCCGGCATTTTCGCACTGGCGAAGACGTAGGCATGTAATATAGTGGTGTTTCGGGCAGCCCTACTTCCAGGCCTTTCAGCTCGCCTACAAAATCGTCAGCTGAACGAAACTCACGGAAGTGAGAGCTATTGAAACGAGCTTTCCAATGGTGTAAAACTTGTGCAAATCCAGTACAATTTTGAAAGTGATTTGACGTCCTTACTTTGTCTTTGTTTCTTTGACAGCTCTGTGTACAAAAATCCCATTGGATATACTTTTGAGGAGCGTTCGGAGTAGCCCCACCTGCTGGTCTATACCGGTATGAAGCTTGCCCGCCGGGACCCTAATAATTTCATATTCGGATGCAGGGATATCCAAGGAAGAGTCTGGTAAAAATTTTGTTTCTCTAGCATGCCTAGATCGGGAGTTATTCCCAAGCTTAGTGCAGTATTTATTTTGGACCATTCTGTGCCGGCATTTTCTCACTGGCGATTACATAGGCATGTAATACAGTGGTTTTTCGGGCAGCCCTACTTCCAGGCCTCTCAGCTCGCCCACAAAATCGTCAGCTCAACGAAACTCACGGAAGAGAGAGCCTTTGAAACGAGCTTTCCAATGGTGTAAAACTTGTGCAAATCCAGTATATTTTGAAAGTGATTTGACGTCCTTACTTTGTGTTTTTTTCTTTTACAGCTCTGTGTACAAAAATCCCATTGGATATCCTTTTGAGGAGCGTTCGGAGTAGCCCCACCTGCTGGTCTTTACTGGTATGAAGCGTGCCCGCCGGGACCCTAATAGTTTGATATTCGGATGCAGGGATATCAAGGAAGAGTGAGGTACAAATTTTGTCTCTCTAGCATGCCTAGATCGGGAGTTATTTTCAAGCTTAGCGCCGAATTTATTTTGGACGATTCTTTGCCGGCATTTTCGCACTGGCGATGACATAGGCATGTAATACAGTGGTTTTTCGGGCAGCCCTACTTCCAGGCCTCTCAGCTCAGCCACAAAATCGTCAGCTCAGCCACAAAATCGTCAGCTCAACGAAACTCACGGAAGAGAGAGCGTTTGAAACGAGCTTTCCAATGGTGTAAAACTTATGCAAATCCAGTATAATTTTAAGGGTGATTTGACCGTCCTTATTTTGTCTTTGTTTCTTTGACAGCTCTGTGTACAAAAATCCCATTGGATATCCTTTTGAGGAGCATTCGGAGTAGCCCCACCTGCTGGTCTTTAACGGTATCAAGCTTGCCCGCCGGGACCATAATAGTTTAATATTCGGATGCAGGGACATCCAAGGAAGAGTCAGGTACAAATTTTGTCTCTCTAGCATGCCTAGATCGGGAGTTATTCCCAAGCTTAGCGCCGAATTTATTTTGGACCATTCTGTGCCGGCATTTTCGCACTGGCGAAGACGTAGGCATGTAATATAGTGGTGTTTCGGGCAGCCCTACTTCCAGGCCTCTCAGCTCGCCCACAAAATCGTCAGCTGAACGAAACTCACGGAAGTGAGAGCTATTGAAACGAGCTTTCCAATGGTGTAAAACTTGTGCAAATCCAGTATAATTTTGAAAGTGATTTGACGTCCTTACTTTGTCTTTGTTTCTTTGACAGCCCTGTGTACAAAAATCCCATTGGATATACTTTTGAGGAGCGTTCGGAGTAGCCCCAACTGCTGGTCTTTACCGGTATGAAGCTTGCCCGCCGGGACCTATATAGTTTTATACTCGGATGCAGGGATATCCAAGGAATAGTCACGTACAAATTTTGTCTCTCTTGCATGCCTAGATCGGGAGTTATTTCAAAGCTTAGTGCAGCATTTATTTCGGACCATTCTGTGCCGGCATTTTTTCACTGGCGATGACATAGGCTTGTAATACAGTGGTTTTTCGGGCAGCCCTACTTCCAGGCCTCTCAGCTCACCCACTAAATCGTCAGCTCAACGAAACTCACGGAAGAGAGAGCCTTTGAAACGAGCTTTCCAATGGTGTAAAACTTGTGCAAATCCAGTATAATTTTGAAAGTGATTTGACGTCCTTACTTTGTCTTTGTTTCTTTCACAGCTCTGTGTACAAAAATCCCATTGGATATCCTTTTGAGGAGCGTTCGGAGTAGCCCCACCTGCTGGTCTTTACTGGTATGAAGCGTGCCCGCCGGGACCCTAATAGTTTGATATTCGGATGCAGGGATATCCAAGGAAGAGTCAGGTACAAATTTTGTCTCTCTAGCATGCCTAGATCGGGAGTTATTTTCAAGCTTAGCGCCGAATTTATTTTGGACGATTCTGTGCCGGCATTTTCGCACTGGCGATGACATAGGCATGTAATACAGTGGTTTTTCGGGCAGCCCTACTTCCAGGCCTCTCAACTCAGCCACAAAATCGTCAGCTCAACGAAACTCACGGAAGAGAGAGCCTTTGAAACGAGCTTTCCAATGGTGTAAAACCTATGCAAATCCAGTGTAATTTTAAGGGTGATTTGACCGTCCTTACTTTGTCTTTGTTTCTTTGACAGCTCTGTGTACAAAAATCCCATTGGAGATGCTTTTGAGGAGCGTCCGGAGTAGCCCCACCTGCTGGTCTTTACCGGTATGAAGCTTGCCCGCCGGGACCCTAATAGTTTGATATTCGGATGCAGGGATATCCAAGGAAGAGTCGGGTACAAATTTTGTCTCTCTAGCATGCCTAGATCGGGAGTTATTCCCAAGCTTAGTGCAGCATTTATTTTGGACCATTCTGTGCCGGCATTTTCTCACTGGCGATGACATAGGCATGTAATACAGTGGTTTTTCGGGCAGCCCTACTTCCAGGCTTCTCACCTCACCCACTAAATCGTCAGCTCAACGAAACTCACGGAAGAGAGAGCCTTTGAAACGAGCTTTCCAATGGTGTAAAACTTGTGCAAATCCAGTATAATTTTGAAAGTGAATATACCGTCCTTACTTTGTCTTTGTTTCTTTGACAGCTCTGTGTACGAAAATCCCATTGGAGATACTTTTGAGGAGCGTTCGGAGTAGCCCCACCTGCTGGTCTTTACCGGTATGAAGCTTGCCCGCCTGGACCTATATAGTTTAATACTCGGATGCAGGGATATCCAAGGAAGAGTCAGGTACAAATTTTGTCTTTCTTGCATGCCTAGATCGGGAGTTATTTCAAAGCTTAGTGCAGCATTTATTTCGGACCATTCTGTGCCGGCATTTTCTCACTGGCGATGACATAGGCTTGTAATACAGTGGTTTTTCGGGCAGCCCTACTTCCAGGCCTCTCAGCTCACCCACTTAATCGTCAGCTCAACGAAACTCACGGAAGTGAGAGCCTTTGAAACGAGCTTTCCAATGGTGTAAAACTTGTGCAAATCCAGTATAATTTTGAAAGTGATTTGACGTCCTTACTTTGTGTTTGTTTCTTTCACAGCTCTGTGTACAAAAATCCCATTGGATATCCTTTTGAGGAGCGTTCGGAGTAGCCCCACCTGCTGGTCTTTACTGGTATGAAGCGTGCCCGCCGGGACCCTAATAGTTTAATATTCGGATGCAGGGATATCCAAGGAAGAGTCAGGTACAAATTTTGTCTCTCTAGCATGCCTAGATCGGGAGTTATTTTCAAGCTTAGCGCCGAATTTATTTTGGACGATTCTGTGCCGGCATTTTCGCACTGGCGATGACATAGGCATGTAATACAGTGGTTTTTCGGGCAGCCCTACTTCCAGGCCTCTCAACTCAGCCACAAAATCGTCAGCTCAACGAAACTCACGGAAGAGAGAGCCTTTGAAACGAGCTTTCCAATGGTGTAAAACCTATGCAAATCCAGTGTAATTTTAAGGGTGATTTGACCGTCCTTACTTTGTCTTTGTTTCTTTGACAGCTCTGTGTACAAAAATCCCATTGGAGATGCTTTTGAGGAGCGTCCGGAGTAGCCCCACCTGCTGGTCTTTACAGGTATGAAGCTTGCCCGCCGGGACCCTAATAGTTTCATATTCGGATGCAGGGATTTCCAAGGAAGAGTCAGGTACAAATTTTGTCTCTCTAGCATGCCTAGATCGGGAGTTATTCCCAAGCTTAGTGCATCATTTATTTTGGACCATTCTGTGCCGGCATTTTCTCACTGGCGATGACATAAGCATGTAATACAGCGGTTTTTCGGGCAGCCCTACTTCCAGGCCTCTCAGCTCACCCACAAAATCGTCAGCTCATCGAAACTCACGGAAGAGAGAGCCTTTGAAACGAGCTTTCCAATGGTGTACGACTTGTGCAAATCCAGTATAATTTTAAGGGTGAATTGACCGTCCTTACTTTGTCTTTGTTTCTTTGACATCTCTGTGTACAAAAATCCCATTGGAGATGCTTTTGAGGAGCGTTCGGAGTAGCCCCGCCTGCTGGTCTTTACAGGTATGAAGCTTGCCCGCCGGGACCCTAATAGTTTCATATTCGGATGCAGGGATTTCCAAGGAAGAGTCAGGTACAAATGTTGTTTCTCTAGCATGCCTAGATCGGGAGTTATTCCCAAGCTTAGCGCCGAATTTATTTCGGACCATTCTGTGCCGGCATTTTCTCACTGGCGATGACGTAGGCATGTAATACAGTGGTGTTTCGGGCAGCCCTACTTCCAGGCCTCTCAGCTCGCCCACAAAATGGTCAGCTCAACGAAACTCACGGAAGTGAGAGCCTTTGAAACGAGCTTTCCAATGGTGTACAACTTGTGCAAATCCAGTATAATTTTGAAAGTGATTTGACCGTCCTTACTTTGTCTTTGTTTCTTTGACAGCTCTGTGTACAAAAATCCCAATGAAGATGCTTTTGAGGAGCGTTCGGAGAAGCCCCACCTGCTGGTCATTTCCGGTGTAAAGCGTGCCCGCCGGGACCCTAACAGTTTAATATTCGGATGCAGGGACATCCAAAGAAGAGTCATGTACAAATTGTGTCTCTTTAGCATGCCTAGATCGGGAGTTATTCCCAAGCTTAGCGCAGAATTTATTTCGGACCATTCTGTGCCGGCATTTTCTCACTGGCGAAGACGAAGGCATGTAATACAATGGTGTTTCGGGCAGCCCTACTTCCAGGCATCTCAGCTCGCCCACAAAATCGTCAGCTCAACGAAACTCACGGAAGAGAGAGCCTTCGAAACGAGCTTTCAATGGTGTACAACTTGTGCAAATCCAGTATAATTTTAAGGGGTGATTTGACCGTCCTTACTTTGTCTTTGTTTCTTTGACAGCTCTGTGTACAAAAATCCCATTAGAGATGCTTTTGAGGAGCGTTCGGAGAAGCCCTACCTGGTGGTCATTTCCGGTATGAAGCTTGCCCGCCGGAACCCTAATAGTTTCATATTCGGATGCAGGGATATCCAAGGAAGAGTCAGGTACAAATTTTGTCTCTCTAGCATGCCAAGATCGGGAGTTATTCCCAAGCTTAGTGCAGCATTTATTTCGGACCATTCTGTGCCGCAATTTTCTCACTGGCGATGACAAAGGATTGTAATACAGTGGTTTTTCAAGCAGCCCTACTTCCAGGCCTCTCAGCTCGCCCACAAAATCTTCAGCTCAACGAAACTCACGTAAGTGAGAGCCTTTGAAACGAACTCTCCAAAGGTGTAAAACTTGTGCAAATCCTATTTAATTTTGAAATTGATTAGACCGTCCTTACTTTGTCTTTGTTTCTTTGACAGCTCTTTGTACAAAAATCCCATTGGAAATGCTTTTGAGGAGCGTTCGGAGTAGCCCCACCTGATGGTCCTTAACGGTATGAAGCTTGCCAGCCGGGACCCTAATAGTTTCATATTCGGATGCAGGGATATCCAAGAAAGAGTCAGGTACAAATTTTGTCGCTCTAGCATGCCTAGATCGGGAGTTATTGCCAAGCTTAGTGCAGAATTTATTTCGGACCATTCTGTTCGGCATTTCTCACTGGCGATGACGTAGTCATGTAATACAGTGGTGTTTCGGGCAGCCCTACTTCCAGGCCTCTCTGCTCGCCCAAAAAATGGTCAGCTCAACGAAACTCACGAAAGTGAGAGCCTTTGAAACAAGCTTTCAAATGGTGTAAAACTTGTGCAAATCCAGGATACTTTTGAGGGTGATTTGACCGTCCTTACTTTGTTTTTGTTTCTTTGACAGCTCTGTGTACAAAAATCCCAATTGAGATGCTTTTGAGGAGCGTTCGGAGTAGCCCCACCTGCTGGTCTTTACCGGTATGAAGCGTGCCCGCCGGGACCCTAATAGTTTGATGTTCGGATGCAGGGATATCCAAGGAAGAGTCAGGTACAAATTTTGTTTCTCTAGCATGCCTAGATCGGGAGTGTATTCCCAAACTTAGTGCCGAATTTATTTCGGACCATTCTTTTGCCGGCATTTTCTCACTGGCGATGACGTAGGCATGTAATACAGTGGTGTTTCGGGCAGCCCTACTTCCAGGCCTCTCACCTCGGCCACAAAATCATCAGCTCAACGAAACTCGCGGAAGTGAGAGCCTTTGAAACGAGCTTTCCAATGGTGTACAATTTGTGCAAATCCAGTATTTTTTTGAAAGTGATTTGACCGTCCTTACTTTGTCTTTGTTTCTTTGACAGCTCTGTGTACAAAAATCCCATTGGATATGCTTTTGAGGAGCGTTCGGAGTAGCCCCACTTGCTGGTCTTTACCGGTATGAAGCTTGCCCGCCGGGACCCTAATAGTTTAATATTCGGATGCAGGGATATCCAAGGAAGAGTCAGGTACAAATTTTGTTTCTCTAGCATGCCTAGATCGGGAGTTATTCCAAAGCCTAGCGCAGAATTTATTTTGGACCATTCTGTGCCGGCATTTTCTCACTGGCAATGACGTAGGCATGTAATACAGTGGTTTTTCAAGCAGCCCTACTTCCAGGCCTCTCAGCTCGCCCACAAAATCTTCAGCTCAACGAAACTCACGTAAGTGAGAGCCTTTGAAACGAACTCTCCAAAGGTGTAAAACTTGTGCAAATCCTATTTAATTTTGAAATTGATTAGACCGTCCTTACTTTGTCTTTGTTTCTTTGACAGCTCTTTGTACAAAAATCCCATTGGAAATGCTTTTGAGGAGCGTTCGGAGTAGCCCCACCTGATGGTCCTTAACGGTATGAAGCTTGCCAGCCGGGACCCTAATAGTTTCATATTCGGATGCAGGGATATCCAAGAAAGAGTCAGGTACAAATTTTGTCGCTCTAGCATGCCTAGATCGGGAGTTATTGCCAAGCTTAGTGCAGAATTTATTTCGGACCATTCTGTTCGGCATTTCTCACTGGCGATGACGTAGTCATGTAATACAGTGGTGTTTCGGGCAGCCCTACTTCCAGGCCTCTCTGCTCGCCCAAAAAATGGTCAGCTCAACGAAACTCACGAAAGTGAGAGCCTTTGAAACAAGCTTTCAAATGGTGTAAAACTTGTGCAAATCCAGGATACTTTTGAGGGTGATTTGACCGTCCTTACTTTGTTTTTGTTTCTTTGACAGCTCTGTGTACAAAAATCCCAATTGAGATGCTTTTGAGGAGCGTTCGGAGTAGCCCCACCTGCTGGTCTTTACCGGTATGAAGCGTGCCCGCCGGGACCCTAATAGTTTGATGTTCGGATGCAGGGATATCCAAGGAAGAGTCAGGTACAAATTTTGTTTCTCTAGCATGCCTAGATCGGGAGTGTATTCCCAAACTTAGTGCCGAATTTATTTCGGACCATTCTTTTGCCGGCATTTTCTCACTGGCGATGACGTAGGCATGTAATACAGTGGTGTTTCGGGCAGCCCTACTTCCAGGCCTCTCACCTCGGCCACAAAATCATCAGGTCAACGAAACTCGCGGAAGTGAGAGCCTTTGAAACGAGCTTTCCAATGGTGTACAATTTGTGCAAATCCAGTATAATTTTGGAAGTGATTAGACCGTCCTTACTTTGTCTTTGTTTCTTTGACAGCTCTGTGTACAAAAATCCCATTGGATATGCTTTTGAGGAGCGTTCGGAGTAGCCCCACTTGCTGGTCTTTACCGGTATGAAGCTTGCCCGCCGGGACCCTAATAGTTTAATATTCGGATGCAGGGATATCCAAGGAAGAGTCAGGTACAAATTTTGTTTCTCTAGCATGCCTAGATCGGGAGTTATTCCAAAGCCTAGCGCAGAATTTATTTTGGACCATTCTGTGCCGGCATTTTCTCACTGGCAATGACGTAGGCATGTAATACAGTGGTGTTTCGGGCAGCCCTACTTCCAGGCCTCTCAGCTCGCCCACAAAATGGTCAGCTCAACAAAACTCACGGAAGTGAGAGCTTTTGAAACGAGCATTCCAATGGTGTACAACTTGTGCAAATCCAGTACAATTTTGAGGGTGATTTGACCGTCCTTACTTTGTTTTTGTTTCTTTGACAGCTCTGTGTACAAAAATCCCATTGGAGATGCTTTTGAGGAGCGTTCGGAGTAGCCCCACCTGCTGGTCTTTACAGGTATGAAGCTTGCCCGCCGGGACCCTAATAGTTTCATATTCGGATGCAGGGATTTCCAAAGAAGAGTCATGTACAAATTGTGTCTCTTTAGCATGCCTAGATCGGGAGTTATTCCCAAGCTTAGCGCAGAATTTATTTCGGACCATTCTGTGCCGGCATTTTCTCACTGGCGAAGACGAAGGCATGTAATACAGTGGTGTTTCAGGCAGCCCTACTTCCAGGCCTCTCAGCTCGCCCACAAAATGGTCAGCTCAACGAAACTCACGGAAGAGAGAGCCTTCGAAACGAGCTTCCAATGGTGTACAACTTATGCAAATCCAGTATAATTTTAAGGGGTGATTTGACCGTCCTTACTTTGTCTTTGTTTCTTTGACAGCTCTGTGTACAAAAATCCCATTAGAGATGCTTTTGAGGAGCGTTCGGAGAAGCCCTACCTGCTGGTCATTTCCGGTGTAAAGCGTGCCCGCCGTGACCCTATTTATTTAATATTCAGATGCAGGGATATCCAAGGAAGAGACAGGTACAAATTTTGTCTCTCTAGCATGCCTAGATCGGGAGTTATTCCCAAGCATAGCGCAGAAATTTTTTCGGACCATTCTGTGCCGGCATTTTCTCACTGGCGATGACGTAGGCATGTAATACAG
The DNA here is from genome assembly GCA_023634235.1 of Pisaster brevispinus. NCBI lineage: Eukaryota > Metazoa > Echinodermata > Asteroidea > Forcipulatida > Asteriidae > Pisaster > Pisaster brevispinus. The sequence continues at coordinate 23,235,567 of JAMKCF010000002.1, read as the reverse complement.
TTATGTTTCGGGCAGCCATACTTCCAGGCCTTTCAGCTCGCCCACAAAATGGTCAGCTCAACGAAACTCGCGGAAGTGAGAGCCTTTGAAACGAGCTTTCCAATGGTGTACAATTTGTGCAAATCCAGTATAATTTTGGAAGTGATTAGACCGTCCTTACTTTGTCTTTGTTTCTTTGACAGCTCTGTGTACAAAAATCCCATTGGATATGCTTTTGAGGAGCGTTCGGAGTAGCCCCACTTGCTGGTCTTTACCGGTATGAAGCTTGCCCGCCGGGACCCTAATAGTTTAATATTCGGATGCAGGGATATCCAAGGAAGAGTCAGGTACAAATTTTGTTTCTCTAGCATGCCTAGATCGGGAGTTATTCCAAAGCCTAGCGCAGAATTTATTTTGGACCATTCTTTGCCGGCATTTTCTCACTGGCAATGACGTAGGCATGTAATACAGTGGTGTTTCGGGCAGCCCTACTTCCAGGCCTTTCAGCTCGCCCACAAAATGGTCAGCTCAACGAAACTCACGAAAGTGAGAGCCTTTGAAACAAGCTTTCAAATGGTGTAAAACTTGTGCAAATCCAGGATAATTTTGAGGGTGATTTGACCGTCCTTACTTTGTTTTTGTTTCTTTGACAGCTCTGTGTACAAAAATCCCAATTGAGATGCTTTTGAGGAGCGTTCGGAGTAGCCCCACCTGCTGGTCTTTACCGGTATGAAGCGTGCCCGCCGGGACCCTAATAGTTTGATGTTCGGATGCAGGGATATCCAAGGAAGAGTCAGGTACAAATTTTGTTTCTCTAGCATGCCTAGATCGGGAGTGTATTCCCAAGCATAGCGCAGAAATTTTTTCGGACCATTCTGTGCCGGCATTTTCTCACTGGCGATGACGTAGGCATGTAATACAGTTATGTTTCGGGCAGCCATACTTCCAGGCCTTTCAGCTCGCCCACAAAATGGTCAGCTCAACGAAACTCACGAAAGTGAGAGCCTTTGAAACAAGCTTTCAAATGGTGTAAAACTTGTGCAAATCCAGGATAATTTTGAGGGTGATTTGACCGTCCTTACTTTGTTTTTGTTTCTTTGACAGCTCTGTGTACAAAAATCCCAATTGAGATGCTTTTGAGGAGCGTTCGGAGTAGCCCCACCTGCTGGTCTTTACCGGTATGAAGCGTGCCCGCCGGGACCCTAATATTTTGATGTTCGGATGCAGGGATATCCAAGGAAGATTCAGGTACAAATTTTGTTTCTCTAGCATGCCTAGATCGGGAGTGTATTCCCAAGCTTAGTGCCGAATTTATTTCGGACCATTCTTTTGCCGGCATTTTCTCACTGGCGATGACGTAGGCATGTAATACAGTGGTGTTTCGAGCAGCCCTACTTCCAGGCCTCTCACCTCGGCCACAAAATCATCAGCTCAACGAAACTCGCGGAAGTGAGAGCCTTTGAAACGAGCTTTCCAATGGTGTACAATTTGTGCAAATCCAGTATAATTTTGGAAGTGATTAGACCGTCCTTACTTTGTCTTTGTTTCTTTGACAGCTCTGTGTACAAAAATTCAATTGGAGATGCTTTTGAGGAGCGTTCGAAGAAGCCCCACCTGCTGGTCTTTACTGGTATGAAGCATGCCCGGCGGGTCCCTAATAGTTTAATATTCGGATGCAGAGATATCCAAGGAAGAGTCAGGTACAAATTTTGTTTCTCTAGCATGCCTAGATCGGGAGTTATTCCCAAGCTTAGTGCAGAATTTATTTCGGACCATTCTGTGCCGGCATTTTCTCACTGGCGAAGACGAAGGCATGTAATACAGTGGTGTTTCGGGCAGCCCTACTTCCAGGCCTCTCAGCTCGCCCACACAATGGTCAGCTCAACGAAACTCACGGAAGTGAGAGCCTTTGAAACTAGCTTTCCAATGATGTAAAACTTGTGCAAATCCAGTATAATTCTGAAGGTGATTTGACCGTCCTTACTTTGTCTTTGTTTCTTTGACAGCTCTGTGTACAAAAATTCAATTGGAGATGCTTTTGAGGAGCGTTCGAAGAAGCCCCACCTGCTGGTCTTTACTGGTATGAAGCATGCCCGGCGGGTCCCTAATAGTTTAATATTCGGATGCAGAGATATCCAAGGAAGAGTCAGGTACAAATTTTGTTTCTCTAGCATGCCTACATCGGGAGTTATTCCCAAGCTTAGTGCAGAATTTATTTCGGACCATTCTGTGCCGGCATTTTCTCACTGGCGATGACGTAGGCATGTAATACAGTGGTGTTTCGGGCAGCCCTACTTCCAGGCCTCTCAGCTCGACCACTAATTAGTCAGCTCAACGAAACTCACGGAAGTGAGAGCCTTTGCAACGCACTTTCAAATGGTGTACAACTTGTGCAAATCCAGTATAATTTTGGAAGTGGTTTGACCGTCCTTTCTTTGTTTTTATTTCTTTGACTGCTCTGTGTACAAAAAACCCATTGGAGATGCTTTTGAGGAGCGTTCGGAGTAGCCCCACCTGATGGTCTTTACCGGTATGAAGCTTGCCCGCCGGGTCCCTAATAGTTTAATATTCGGATGCAGAGATATCCAAGGAAGAGTCAGGAACAAATTTTGTTTCTCTAGCATGCCTAGATCGGGAGTTATTCCCAAGCTTAGTGCAAAATTTATTTCGGACCATTCTGTGCCGGCATTTTCTCACTGGCGATGACGTAGGCATGTAATACAGTGGTGTTCCGGGCAGCCCTACTTCCAGGCCTCTCAGCTTGCCCACTAATTAGTCAGCTCAACGAAACTCACGGAAGTGAGAGCCTTTGCAACGCGCTTTCAAATGGTGTACAACTTGTGCAAATCCAGTATAATTTTGAGGGTTATTTGACCGTCCTTTCTTTGTTTTTATTTCTTTGACTGCTCTGTGTACAAAAAGCCATTGGAGATGCTTTTGAGGAGCGTTCGGAGTAGCCCCACCTGCGGGTCTTTACCGGTATGAAACTTGCCCGGCGGGACCCTAATAGTTTAATATTCGGATGCAGAGATATCCAAGGAAGAGTCAGGTGCAAATTTTGTTTCTCTAGCATGCCTAGATCGGGAGATATTCCCAAGCTTAGCGCAGAATTTATTTCGGACCATTCTGTGCCGGCATTTTCTCACTGGCAATGACGTAGGCATGTAATACAGTGGTGTTTCGGGCAGCCCTACTTCCAGGCCTCACAGCTCGCCCACTAATTAGTCAGCTCAACGAAACTCACGGAAGTGAGAGCCTTTGCAATGCGCTTTCAAATGGTGTACAACTTGTGCAAATCCAGTATAATTTTGAGGGTGATTTGACCGTCCTTTCTTTGTTTTTATTTCTTTGACTGCTCTGTGTACAAAAATCCCATTGGAGATGCTTTTGAGGAGCGTTCGGAGTAGCCCCACCTGCTGGTCTTGACCGGTATGAAGCTTGCCCGCCGGGACCCTAATAGTTTAATATTCGGATGCAGGGATATCCAAGGAAGAGACAGGTACAAATTTTGTCTGTCTAGCATGCCTAGATCGGGAGTTATTTCCAAGCTTAGCGCCGAATTTATTTCGGACCATTCTGTACCGGCATTTTCTCACTGGCGAAGACGTAGGCATGTAATACAGTGGTGTTTCGGGCAGCCCTACTTCCAGGCCTCTCAGCTCGCCCACAAAATGGTCAGCTCAACGAAACTCACGGAAGTGAGAGCCTTTGAAACGAGCTTTCCAATGATGTAAAACTTGTGCAAATCCAGTATAATTTTGAAAGTGATTTGACCGTCCTTACTTTGTCTTTGTTTCTTTGACAGCTCTGTGTACAAAAATCCCACTTGATATCCTTTTGAGGAGCGTTCGGAGTAGCCCCACCTGCTGGTCTTTACTGGTATGAAGCGTGCCCGCCGGGACCCAAATAGTTTAATATTCGGATGCAGGGATATCCAAGGAAGAGACAGGTACAAATTTTGTCTGTCTAGCATGCCTAGATCGGGAGTTATTTCCAAGCTTAGCGCCGAATTCATTTCGGACCATTCTGTGCCGGCATTTTCTCACTGGCGAAGACGTTGGCATGTAATACAGTGGTGTTTCGGGCAGCCCTACTTCCAGGCCTCTCAGCTCGCCCACAAAATGGTCAGCTCAACGAAACTCACGGAAGTGAGAGCCTTTGAAACGAGCTTTCCAATGATGTAAAACTTGTGCAAATCCAGTATAATTTTGAAAGTGATTTGACCGTCCTTACTTTGTCTTTGTTTCTTTGACAGCTCTGTGTACAAAAATCCCATTGGAGATGCTTTTGAAGAGCGTTCGGATTAGCCCCACCTGCTGGTCATTTGCGGTGTAAAGCGTGCCCGCCGGGACCCTAATAGTTTAATATTCGGATGCAAGGACATCCAAGGAAGAGTCAGGTACAAATTGTGTCTCTCTAGCATGCCTAGATCGGGAGTTATTCCCAAGCTTAGCGCCGAATTTATTTTGGACCAATCTGTGCCGGCATTTTCTCACTGGCGAAGACGTAGGCATGTTATACAGTGGTGTTTCTGTCAGCCCTACTTCCAGGCCTCTCAGCTCGCCCACAAAATCGTCATCTCAACGAAACTCACGGAAGAGAGAGCCTTTGAAACGAGCTTTCCAATGATGTAAAACTTGTGCAAATCCAGTATAATTTTGAAAGTGATTTGACTGTCCTTACTTTGTCTTTGTTTCTTTGACAGCTCTGTGTACAAAAATCCCATTGGAGATGCTTTTGAGGAGCGTTCGGAGTAGCCCCACCTGCTGGTCATTTGCGGTGTAAAGCGTGCCCGCCGGGACACTAATAGTTTAATATTCGGATGCAAGGACATCCAAGGAAGAGTCAGGTACAAATTGTGTCTCTCTAGCATGCCTAGATCGGGAGTTATTTCTTAAGCTTAGCGCCGAATTTATTTCGGACCATTCTGTGCCGGCATTTTCTCACTGGCGATGACGTAGGCATGTTATACAGTGGTGTTTCTGGCAGCCCTACTTCCAGGCCTCTCAGCTCGCCCACTAATAAGTCAGCTCAACGAAACTCACGGAAGTGAGAGCCTTTGCAACGCGCTTTCAAATGGTGTACAACTTGTGCAAATCCAGTATAATTTTGAGGGTGATTTGACCGTCCTTACTATGTTTTTATTTCTTTGACTGCTCTGTGTACAAAAATCCCATTGGAGATGCTTTTGAGGAGCGTTCGGAGTAGCCCCACCTGCTGGTCTTTACTGGTATGAAGCGTGCCCGGTGGGACCCTAATAGTTTAATATTCGGATGCAGAGATATCCAAGGAAGAGTCAGGTCAAATTTTGTTTCTCTAGCATGCCTAGATCGGGAGTTATTCCCAAGCTTAGCGCCGAATTTATTTCGGACCATTCTGTGCCGGCATTTTCTCACTGGCGATGACGTAGGCATGTTATACAGTGGTGTTTCGGGCAGCCCTACTTCCAGGCCTCTCAGCTCGCCCACTAATAAGTCAGCTCAACGAAACTCACGGAAGTGAGAGCCTTTGCAACGCGATTTCAAATGGTGTACAACTTGTGCAAATCCAGTATAATTTTGAGGGTGACTTGACCGTCCTTACTTTGTTTTTATTTCTTTGACTGCTCTGTGTACAAAAATCCCATTGGAGATGCTTTTGAGGAGCGTTCGGAGTAGCCCCACCTGCTGGTCTTTACTGGTATGAAGCTTGCCCGGCGGGACCCTAATAGTTTAATATTCGGATGCAGAGATATCCAAGGAAGAGTCAAGTGCAAATTTTGTTTCTGTAGCATGCCTAGATCGGGAGTTATTCCCAAGCTTAGCGCCGAATTTATTTCGGACCATTCTGTGCCGGCATTTTCTCACTGGCGATGACGTAGGCATGTTATACAGTGGTGTTTTGGGCAGCCCTACTTCCAGGCCTCTCAGCTCGCCCACTAATAAGTCAGCTCAACGAAACTCACGGAAGTGAGAGCCTTTGCAACGCGCTTTCAAATGGTGTACAACTTGTGCAAATCCAGTATAATTTTGAGGGTGACTTGACCGTCCTTACTTTGTTTTTATTTCTTTGACTGCTCTGTGTACAAAAATCCCATTGGATATGCGTTTGAGGAGCGTTCGGAGTAGCCCCACCTGCGGGTCTTTACTGGTATGAAGCGTGCCCGGCGGGACCCTAATAGTTTAATATTCGGATGCAGAGATATCCAAGGAAGAGTCAGGTGCAAATTTTGTTTCTCTAGCATGCCTAGATCGGGAGATATTCCCAAGCTTAGCGCCGAATTTATTTCGGACCATTCTGTGCCGGCATTTTCTCACTGGCAATGACGTAGGCATGTAATACAGTGGTGTTTCGGGCAGCCCTACTTCCAGGCCTCACAGCTCGCCCACTAATTAGTCAGCTCAACGAAACTCACGGAAGTGAGAGCCTATGCAATGCGCTTTCAAATGGTGTACAACTTGTGCAAATCCAGTATAATTTTGAGGGTGATTTGACCGTCCTTTCTTTGTTTTTATTTCTTTGACTGCTCTGTGTACAAAAATCCCATTGGAGATGCTTTTGAGGAGCGTTCGGAGTAGCCCCACCTACTGGTCTTGACCGGTATGAAGCTTGCCCGGCGGGACCCTAATAGTTTCATATTCGGATGCAGGAATATCCAAGGAAGAGTCAGGTACAAATTTTGTTTCTCTAGCATGCCTAGATCGGGAGTTATTCCCAAGCTTAGCGCCGAATTTATTTTGGACCATCTGTGCCGGCATTTTCTCACTGGCGAAGACGTAGGCATGTAATAAACTTATGTTTCGGGCAGCCCCACTTCCAGGCCACTCAGCTCGCCCACAAAATCGCCAGCTCAACGAAACTCACGGAGGAGAGAGCCTTTGCAACCAGCTTTCCAAATGGTGTACATCTTGTGCAAATCCAGTATAATTTTGAGGGTGATTTGACCGGCCTTACTTTGTTTTTATTTCTTTGACAGCTCTGTGTACAAAAATTCCATTGGAGATGCTTTTGAAGAGCGTTCGGAGTAGCCCCACCTGCTGGTCTTTACCGGTATGAAGCTTGCCCGCCGAGACCCTAATAGTTACATATTCGGGTGCAGGGATATCCAAGGAAGAGTCAGGTACAAATTTTGTCGCTCTAGCATGCCTAGATCGGAAGTTATTCCCAAGCTTAGCGCCGAATTTATTTCGGACCATTCTGTGCCGGCATTTTCTCACTGGCGATGACGTAGGCATGTAATACAGTGGTGTTTCGGGCAGCCCTACTTCCAGGCCTCTCAGCTCGCCCACTAATAAGTCAGCTCAACGAAACTCACGGAAGTGAGAGCCTTTGCAACGCGCTTTCAAATGGTGTACAACTTGTGCAAATCCAGTAAAATTTTGAGGGTGATTTGACCGTCCTTACTTTGTTTTTATTTCTTTGACTGCTCTGTGTACAAAAATCCCATTGGAGATGCTTTTGAGGAGCGTTCGGAGTAGCCCCACCTGCTGGTCTTGACTGGTATGAAGCGTGCCCGGCGGGACCCTAATAGTTCAATATTCGGATGCAGAGATATCCAAGGAAGAGTCAGGTGCAAATTTTGTTTCTCTAGCATGCCTAGATCGGGAGATATTCCCAAGCTTAGCGCAGAATTTATTTCGGACCATTCTTAGCCGGTATTTTCTCACTGGCGATGACGTAGGCATGTAATACAGTGGTGTTTCGGGCAGCCCTACTTCCAAGCCTCTCAGCTCGCCCACAAAATCGTCATCTCAACGAAACTCACGGAAGAGAGAGCCTTTGAAACGAGCTTTCCAATGATGTAAAACTTGTGCAAATCCAGTATAATTTTGAAAGTGATTTGACCGTCCTTACTTTGTCTTTGTTTCTTTGACAGCTCTGTGTACAAAAATCCCATTGGAGATGCTTTTGAGGAGCGTTCGGAGTAGCCCCACCTGCTGGTCATTTGCGGTGTAAAGCGTGCCCGCCGGGACCCTAATAGTTTCTTATTCGGATGCAGGGACATCCAAGGAAGAGTCAGGTACAAATTGTGTCTCTCTAGCATGCCTAGATCGGGAGTTATTCTCAAGCTTAGCGCCGAATTTATTTCGGACCATTCTGTGCCGGCATTTTCTCACTGGCGATGACGTAGGCATGTTATACAGTGCTGTTTCTGTCAGCCCTACTTCCAGGCCTCTCAGCTCGCCCACTAATAAGTCAGCTCAACGAAACTCACGGAAGTGAGAGCCTTTGCAACGCGCTTTCAAATGGTGTACAACTTGTGCAAATCCAGTATAATTTTGAGGGTGATTTGACCGTCCTTACTATGTTTTTATTTCTTTGACTGCTCTGTGTACAAAAATCCCATTGGAGATGCTTTTGAGGAGCGTTCGGAGTAGCCCCACCTGCTGGTCTTTACCGGTATGAAGCTTGCCCGCCGGGACCCTAATAGTTTAATATTCGGATGCAGGGATATCCAAGGAAGAGTCAGGTACAAATTTTGTTTCTCTAGCATGCCTAGATCGGGAGTTATTCCCAAGCTTAGCGCAGAATTTATTTTGGACCATTCTGTGTCGGCATTTTCTCACTGGCGAAGACGTAGGCATGTAATACAGTTATGTTTCGGGCAGCCCTACTTCCAGGCCTTTCAGCTCGCCCACAAAATGGTCAGCTCAACGAAACTCACAGAAGTGAGAGCCTTTGAAACGAGCTTTCCAATGATGTAAAACTTGTGCAAATCCAGTATAATTTTGAAAGTGATTTGACCGTCCTTACTTTGTCTTTGTTTCTTTGACAGCTCTGTGTACAAAAATCCCATTGGAGATGCTTTTGAGGAGCGTTCGGAGTAGCCCCACCTGCTGGTCATTTGCGGTGTAAAGCGTGCCCGCCGGGACCCTAATAGTTTAATATTCGGATGCAGGGACATCCAAGGAAGAGTCAGGTACAAATTGTCTCTCTAGCATGCCTAGATCGGGAGTTATTCCCAAGCTTAGCGCCGAATTTATTTTGGACCAATCTGTGCCGGCATTTTCTCACTGGCGAAGACGTAGGCATGTAATACAGTGGTGTTTCTGTCAGCCCTATTTCCAGGCCTCTCAGCTCGCCCACAAAATCTTCATCCCAACGAAACTCACGGAAGAGAGAGCCTTTGAAACGAGCTTTCCAATGATGTAAAACTTGTGCAAATCCAGTATAATTTTGAAAGTGATTTGACTGTCCTTACTTTGTCTTTGTTTCTTTGACAGCTCTGTGTACAAAAATCCCATTGGAGATACTTTTGAGAAGCGTTCGGAGTAGCCCCACCTGCTGGTCATTTGCGGTGTAAAGCGTGCCCGCCGGGACCCTAATAGTTTAATATTCGGATGCAGGGACATCCAAGGAAGAGTCAGGTACAAATTGTGTCTCTCTAGCATGCCTAGATCGGGAGTTATTCTCAAGCTTAGCGCCGAATTTATTTCGGACCATTCTGTGCCGGTATTTTCTCACTGGCAATGACGTAGGCATGTTATACAGTGGTGTTTCGGGCAGCCCTACTTACAGGCCTCACAGCTCGCCCACTAATTAGTCAGCTCAACGAAACTCACGGAAGTGAGAGCCTTTGCAACGCGCTTTCAAATGGTGTACAACTTGTGCAAATCCAGTATAATTCTGAGGGTGATTTGACCGTCCTTTCTTTGTTTTTATTTCTTAAACTGCTCTGTGTACAAAAAACCCATTGGAGATGCTTTTGAGGAGCGTTCGGAGTAGCCCCACCTGCTGGTCTTTACCGGTATGAAGCTTGCCCGCCGGGACCCTAATAGTTTCATATTCGGATGCAGGGATATCCAAGGAAGAGTCAGGTACAAATTTTGTTTATTTAGCATGCCTAGATTGGGAATTATTCCCAAGCTTAGCGCCGAATTTATTTTGGACCATTCTGTGTCGGCATTTTCTCACTGGCGAAGACGTAGGCATGTAATACCAAGGTGTTTCTGTCAGCCCTACTTCCAGGCCTCTCAGCTCGCCCACAAAATCGTCATCTCAACGAAACTCACGGAAGAGAGAGCCTTTGAAACGAGCTTTCCAATGATGTAAAACTTGTGCAAATCCAGTATAATTTTGAAAGTGATTTGACTGTCCTTACTTTGTCTTTGTTTCTTTGACAGCTCTGTGTACAAAAATCCCATTGGAGATACTTTTGAGAAGCGTTCGGAGTAGCCCCACCTGCTGGTCATTTGCGGTGTAAAGCGTGCCCGCCGGGACCCTAATAGTTTAATATTCGGATGCAGGGACATCCAAGGAAGAGTCAGGTACAAATTGTGTCTCTCTAGCATGCCTAGATCGGGAGTTATTCTCAAGCTTAGCGCCGAATTTATTTCGGACCATTCTGTGCCGGCATTTTCTCACTGGCGATGACGTAGGCATGTTATACAGTGCTGTTTCGGGCAGCCCTACTTCCAGGCCTCTCAGCTCGCCCACTAATAAGTCAGCTCAACGAAACTCACGGAAGTGAGAGCCTTTGCAACGCGCTTTCAAATGGTGTACAACTTGTGCAAATCCAGTATAATTTTGAAGGTGATTTGACCGTCCTTACTTTGTTTTTATTTCTTAAACTGCTCTGTGTACAAAAATCCCATTGGAGATGCTTTTGAGGAGCGTTCGGAGTAGCCCCACCTGCTGGTCATTTGCGGTGTAAATCGTGCCCGCCGGGACCCTAATAGTTTAATATTCGGATGCAGGGACATCCAAGGAAGAGTCAGGTACAAATTGTGTCTCTCTAGCATGCCTAGATCGGGAGTTATTCTCAAGCTTAGCGCCGAATTTATTTCGGACCATTCTGTGCCGGCATTTTCTCACTGGCGATGACGTAGGCATGTTATACAGTGCTGTTTCGGGCAGCCCTACTTCCAGGCCTCTCAGCTCGCCCACTAATAAGTCAGCTCAACGAAACTCACGGAAGTGAGAGCCTTTGCAACGCGCTTTCAAATGGTGTACAACTTGTGCAAATCCAGTATAATTTTGAGGGTGATTTGACCGTCCTTTCTTTGTTTTTATTTCTTTGACTGCTCTGTGTACAAAAAAACCATTGGAGATGCTTTTGAGGAGCGTTCGGAGTAGCCCCACCTGCTGGTCTTTACCGGTATGAAGCTTGCCCGCCGGGACCCTAATAGTTTCATATTCGGATGCAGGGATATCCAAGGAAGAGTCAGGTACAAATTTTGTTTCTCTAGCATGCCTAGATTGGGAATTATTCCCAAGCTTAGCGCCGAATTTATTTTGGACCATTCTGTGTCGGCATTTTCTCACTGGCGAAGACGTAGGCATGTAATACCAAGGTGTTTCTGTCAGCCCTACTTCCAGGCCTCTCAGCTCGCCCACAAAATCGTCATCTCAACGAAACTCACGGAAGAGAGAGCCTTTGAAACGAGCTTTCCAATGATGTAAAACTTGTGCAAATCCAGTATAATTTTGAAAGTGATTTGACTGTCCTTACTTTGCCTTTGTTTCTTTGACAGCTCTGTGTACAAAAATCCCATCGGAGATGCTTTTGAGGAGCGTTCGGAGTAGCCCCACCTGCTGGTCATTTGCGGTGTAAAGCGTGCCCGCCGGGACCCTAATAGTTTCATATTCGGATGCAGAGATATCCAAGGAAGAGTCAGGTGCAAATTTTGTTTCTCTAGCATGCCTAGATCGGGAGATATTTCCAAGCTTAGCGCAGAATTTATTTCGGACCATTCTTAGCCGGTATTTTCTCACTGGCAATGACGTAGGCATGTAATACAGTGGTGTTTCGGGCAGCCCTACTTCCAGGCCTCTCAGCTCGCCCACAAAATCGTCAGCTCAACGATACTCACGAAAGTGAGAGCCTTTGAAACGAGCTTTCCAATGGTGTAAAACTTGTGCAAATCCAGTATAATTTTGAGGGTGATTTGACCGTCCTTACTTTGTTTTTATTTCTTTGACTGCTCTGTGTACAAAAATCCCATTGGAGATGCTTTTGAGGAGCGTTCGGAGTAGCCCCACCTGCTGGTCTTTACCGGTATGAAGCGTGCCCGGCGGGACCCTAATAGTTTAATATTCGGATGCAGAGATATCCAAGGAAGAGTCAGGTGCAATTTTTTTTTCTCTAGCATGCCTAGATCGGGAGATATTCCCAAGCTTAGCGCCGAATTTATTTCGGACCATTCTGTGCCGGTATTTTCTCACTGGCAATGACGTAGGCATGTAATACAGTGGTGTTTCGGGCAGCCCTACTTACAGGCCTCACAGCTCGCCCACTAATTAGTCAGCTCAACGAAACTCACGGAAGTGAGAGCCTTTGCAACGCGCTTTCAAATGGTGTACAACTTGTGCAAATCCAGTATAATTTTGAGGGTGATTTGACCGTCCTTTCTTTGTTTTTATTTCTTTGACTGCTCTGTGTACAAAAAACCCATTGGAGATGCTTTTGAGGAGCGTTCGGAGTAGCCCCACCTGCTGGTCTTTACTGGTATGAAGCTTGCCCGCCGGGACCCTAATAGTTTCATATTCGGATGCAGGGATATCCAATTCAGAGTCAGGTACAAATTTTGTTTCTCTAGCATGCCTAGATTGGGAATTATTCCCAAGCTTAGCGCCGAATTTATTTTGGACCATTCTGTGTCGGCATTTTCTCACTGGCGAAGACGTAGGCATGTAATACCAAGGTGTTTCTGTCAGCCCTACTTCCAGGCCTCTCAGCTCGCCCACAAAATCGTCATCTCAACGAAACTCACGGAAGAGAGAGCCTTTGAAACGAGCTTTCCAATGATGTAAAACTTGTGCAAATACAGTATAATTTTGAAAGTGATTTGACTGTCCTTACTTTGTCTTTGTTTCTTTGACAGCTCTGTGTACAAAAATCCCATTGGAGATGCTTTTGAGGAGCGTTCGGAGTAGCCCCACCTGCTGGTCATTTGCGGTGTAAAGCGTGCCCGCCGGGACCCTAATAGTTTCATATTCGGATGCAGAGATATCCAAGGAAGAGTCAGGTGCAAATTTTGTTTCTCTAGCATGCCTAGATCGGGAGATATTCCCAAGCTTAGCGCAGAATTTATTTCGGACCATTCTTAGCCGGTATTTTCTCACTGGCAATGACGTAGGCATGTAATACAGTGGTGTTTCGGGCAGCCCTACTTCCAGGCCTCTCAGCTCGCCCACAAAATCGTCAGCTCAACGATACTCACGAAAGTGAGAGCCTTTGAAACGAGCTTTCAAATGATGTAAAACTTGTGCAAATCCAGTATAATTTTGAAAGTGATTTGACCGTCCTTACTTTGTCTTTGTTTCTTTGACAGCTCTGTGTACAAAAATCCCATTGGAGATGCTTTTGAGGAGCGTTCGGAGTAGCCCCACCTGCTGGTCATTTGCGGTGTAAAGCGTGCCCGCCGGGACCCTAATAGTTTAATATTCGGATGCAGGGACATCCAAGGAAGAGTCAGGTACAAATTGTCTCTATAGCATGCCTAGATCGGGAGTTATTCCCAAGCTTAGCGCCGAATTTATTTTGGACCAATCTGTGCCGGCATTTTCTCACTGGCGAAGACGTAGGCATGTAATACAGTGGTGTTTCGGGCAGCCCTATTTCCAGGCCTCTCAGCTCGCCCACAAAATCTTCATCTCAACGAAACTCACGGAAGAGAGAGCCTTTGAAACGAGCTTTCCAATGATGTAAAACTTGTGCAAATCCAGTATAATTTTGAAAGTGATTTGACTGTCCTTACTTTGTCTTTGTTTCTTTGACAGCTCTGTGTACAAAAATCCCATTGGAGATACTTTTGAGAAGCGTTCGGAGTAGCCCCACCTGCTGGTCATTTGCGGTGTAAAGCGTGCCCGCCGGGACCCTAATAGTTTAATATTCGGATGCAGGGACATCCAAGGAAGAGTCAGGTACAAATTGTGTCTCTCTAGCATGCCTAGATCGGGAGTTATTCTCAAGCTTAGCGCCGAATTTATTTCGGACCATTCTGTGCCGGCATTTTCTCACTGGCGATGACGTAGGCATGTTATACAGTGGTGTTTCGGGCAGCCCTACTTCCAGGCCTCTCAGCTCGCCCACTAATAAGTCAGCTCAACGAAACTCACGGAAGTGAGAGCCTTTGCAACGCGCTTTCAAATGGTGTACAACTTGTGCAAATCCAGTATAATTTTGAGGGTGATTTGACCGTCCTTACTTTGTTTTTATTTCTTTGACTGCTTTGTGTACAAAAATCCCATTGGAGATGCTTTTGAGGAGCGTTCGGAGTAGCCCCACCTGCTGGTCTTTACTGGTATGAAGCGTGCCCGGCGGGACCCTAATAGTTTAATATTCGGATGCAGAGATATCCAAGGAAGAGTCAGGTGCAATTTTTTTTTTCTCTAGCATGCCTAGATCGGGAGATATTCCCAAGCTTAGCGCAGAATTTATTTCGGACCATTCTGTGCCGGTATTTTCTCACTGGCAATGACGTAGGCATGTAATACAGTGGTGTTTCGGGCAGCCCTACTTACAGGCCTCACAGCTCGCCCACTAATTAGTCAGCTCAACGAAACTCACGGAAGTGAGAGCCTTTGCAACGCGCTTTCAAATGGTGTACAACTTGTGCAAATCCAGTATAATTTTGAGGGTGATTTGACCGTCCTTTCTTTGTTTTTATTTCTTTGACTGCTCTGTGTACAAAAAACCCATTGGAGATGCTTTTGAGGAGCGTTCGGAGTAGCCCCACCTGCTGGTCTTTACCGGTATGAAGCGTGCCCGCCGGGACCCTAATAGTTTGATATTCGGGTGCAGGGATATCCAAGGAAGAGTCAAGTACAAATTGTCTCTCTAGCATGCCTAGATCGGGAGTTATTCCCAAGCTTAGCGCCGAATTTATTTTGGACCAATCTGTGCCGGCATTTTCTCACTGGCGAAGACGTAGGCATGTAATACAGTGGTGTTTCGGGCAGTCCTACTTCCAGGCCTCTCAGCTTGCTCACAAAATGGCCAGCTTAACGAAACTCACGGAATAGAGAGCCTTTGAAACGAGCATTCTAATGATGTAAAACTTGTGCAAATCCAGTATAATTCTGAAGGTGATTTGACCGTCCTTACTTTGTCTTTGTTTCTTTGACAGCTCTGTGTACAAAAATTCAATTGGAGATGCTTTTGAGGAGCGTTCGAAGAAGCCCCACCTGCTGGTCTTTACTGGTATGAAGCGTGCCCGGCGGGACCCTAATAGTTTAATATTCGGATGCAGGGATATCCAAGGAAGAGTCAGGTACAAATTTTGTTTCTCTAGCATGCCTAGATCGGGAGTTATTCTCAAGCTTAGCGCCGAATTTATTTTGGACCATCTGTGCCGGCATTTTCTCACTGGCGAAGACGTAGGCATGTAATACAGTTATGTTTCGGGCAGCCCCACTTCCAGGCCTCTCAGCTCGCCCACAAAATCGTCAGCTCAACGAAACTCACGGAAGAGAGAGCCTGTGAAACCAGCTTTCCAATGGTGTACATCTTGTGCAAATCCAGTATAATTTTGAGGGTGATTTGACCGGCCTTACTTTGTTTTTATTTCTTTGACAGCTCTGTGTACAAAAATTCCATTGGAGATGCTTTTGAAGAGCGTTCGGAGTAGCCCCACCTGCTGGTCTTTACCGGTATGGAGATTGCCCGCCGGGACCCTAATAGTTTCATATTCGGATGCAGGGATAGCCAAGGAAGAGTCAGGTACAAACTTTGTCGCTCTAGCATGCCTAGATCGGGAGTTATTCCCAAGCTTAGCGCCGAATTTATTTCGGACCATTCTGTGCCGGCATTTTCTCACTGGCGATGACGTAGGCATGTAATACAGTGGTGTTTCGGGCAGCCCTACTTCCAGGCCTCTCAGCTCGCCCACTAATAAGTCAGCTCAACGAAACTCACGGAAGTGAGAGCCTTTGCAACGCGCTTTCAAATGGTGTACAACTTGTGCAAATCCAGTATAATTTTGAGGGTGATTTGACCGTCCTTACTTTGTTTTTATTTCTTTGACTGCTCTGTGTACAAAAATCCCATTGGAGATGCTTTTGATGAGCGTTCGGAGTAGCCCCACCTGCTGGTCTTTACCGGTATGAAGCGTGCCCGCCGGGACCCTAATAGTTACATATTCGGATGCAGAGATATCCAAGGAAGAGTCAGGTACAAATTTTGTTTCTCTAGCATGCCTAGATCGGGAGTTATTCCCAAGCTTAGCGCCGAAATTATTTTGGACCATCTGTGCCGGCATTTTCTCACTGGCGAAGACGTAGGCATGCAATACAGTGGTGTTTCGGGCAGCCCCACTTCCAGGCCTCTCAGCTCGCCCACAAAATCGTCAGCTCAACAAAACTCATGGAAGTGAGAGCCTTTGAAACCAGCTTTCTAATGGTGTAAAACTTGTGCAAATCCAGTATAATTTTGAGGGTGATTTGACCGTCCTTTCTTTGTTTTTATTTCTTTGACTGCTCTGTGTACAAAAATCCCATTGGAGATGCTTTTGAGGAGCGTTCGGAGGAGCCCCACCTGCTGGTCTTTACCGGTATGAAGCTTGCCCGCCGGGACCCTAATAGTTTAATATTCGGATGCAGGGATATCCAAGGAAGAGTCAGGTACAAATTTTGTTTCTCTATCATGCCTAGATCGGGAGTTATTCCCAAGCTTAGCGCCGAATTTATTTTGGACCATCTGTGCCGGCATTTTCTCACTTGCGAAGACGTAGGCATGTAATACAGTTATGTTTCGGGCAACCCCACTTCCAGGCCTCTCAGCTCGCCCACAAAATCGTCAGCTCAACGAAACTCACGGAAGAGAGAGCCTGTGAAACCAGCTTTCCAATGGTGTACATCTTGTGCAAATCCAGTATAATTTTGAGGGTGATTTGACCGGCCTTACTTTGTTTTTATTTCTTTGACAGCTCTGTGTACAAAAATTCCATTGGAGATGCTTTTGAAGAGCGTTCGGAGTAGCCCCACCTGCTGGTCTTTACCGGTATGGAGCTTGCCCGCCGGGACCCTAATAGTTTCATATTCGGATGCAGGGATAGCCAAGGAAGAGTCAGGTACAAACTTTGTCGCTCTAGCATGCCTAGATCGGGAGTTATTCCCAAGCTTAGCGCCGAATTTATTTCGGACCATTCTGTGCCGGCATTTTCTCACTGGCGATGACGTAGGCATGTAATACAGTGGTGTTTCGGGCAGCCCTACTTCCAGGCCTCTCAGCTCGCCCACTAATAAGTCAGCTCAACGAAACTCACGGAAGTGAGAGCCTTTGCAACGCGTTTTCAAATGGTGTACAACTTGTGCAAATCCAGTATAATTTTGAGGGTGATTTGACCGTCCTTACTTTGTTTTTATTTCTTTGACTGCTCTGTGTACAAAAATCCCATTGGAGATGCTTTTGAAGAGCGTTCGGAGTAGCCCCACCTGCTGGTCTTTACCGGTGTTAAGCGTGCCCGCCGGGACCCTAATAGTTTAATATTCGGATGCAGGGATATCCAAGGAAGAGTCAGGTACAAATTTTGTTTCTCTAGCATGCCTAGATCGGGAGTTATTCCCAAGCTTAGCGCCGAAATTATTTTGGACCATCTGTGCCGGCATTTTCTCACTGGCGAAGACGTAGGCATGCAATACAGTGGTGTTTCGGGCAGCCCCACTTCCAGGCCTCTCAGCTCGCCCACAAAATCGTCAGCTCAACAAAACTCACGGAATTGAGAGCATTTGAAACGAGCTTTCTAATGGTGTAAAACTTGTGCAAATCCAGTATTTTTTTGAAAGTGATTTGACCGTCCTTACTTTGTCTTTGTTTCTTTGACAGCTCTGTGTACAAAAATCCCATTGGAGATGCTTTTGAGGAGCGTTCGGAGAAGCCCTACCTGCTGGTCATTTCCGGTGTAAAGCGTGCCCGCCTTGACCCTAATAATTTAATATTCGGATGCAGGGATATCCAAGGAAGAGTCAGGTACAAATTTTGTCTCTCTAGCATGCCTAGATCGGGAGTTATTCCCAAGCTTAGCGCCGAATTTATTTTCGACCATTCTGTGCCGGCATTTTCTCACTGGCGAAGACGTAGGCATGTAATACATTGGTGTTTCGGGCAGCCCTACTTCCAGGCATCTCAGCTCGCCCACAAAATCGTCAGCTCAACGAAACTCACGGACGAGAGAGCCTTTGAAACGAGCTTTCCAATGGTGTACGACTTGTGCAAATCCAGTATAATTCTGAAGGTGATTTGACCGTCCTTACTTTGTCTTTGTTTCTTTGACAGCTCTGTGTACAAAAATTCAATTGGAGATGCTTTTGAGGAGCGTTCGAAGAAGCCCCATCTGCTGGTCTTTACCGGTATGAAGCGTGCCCGCCGGGACCGTAATAGTTTAATATTCGGATGCAGGGATAGCCAAGGAAGAGTCAGGTACAAATTTTGTTTCTCTAGCATGCCTAGATCGGGAGTTATTCCAAAGCTTAGCGCAGAATTTATTTCGGACCATTCTGTGCCGGCATTTTCTCAATGGCGATGACGTAGTCATGTAATACAGTAGTGTTTCGGGCAGCCCTACTTCCAGGCCTCTAAGCTCGCCCACAAAATGTTTGATATTCGGATGCAGGGATATCCAAGGAAGAGTCAGGTACAAATTTTATTTCTCTAGCATGCCTAGATCGGGAGTTATTCCAAAGCTTAGCGCAGAATTTATTTTCGACCATTCTGTGCCGGCATTTTCTCACTGGCGAAGACGTGGGCATGTAGTACAGTGGTGTTTCGGCAGCCCTACTTCCAGGCTTCCTTACTGACCATCCTTACTTTGTCTTTGTTTCTTTGACAGCTCTGTGTACAAAAATTCCATTGGAGATGCTTTTGAGGATCGTTCGGAGAAGCCACACCAGCAGGTCTTTACTGGTATGAAGCGTGCCCGGCGGGACCCTTATACTTTAATATTCGGATGCAGGGATATCCAAGGAAGAGTCAGGTACAAATTTTGTCTCTCTAGCATGCCTAGATCGGGAGTTATTCCCAAGCTTAGCGCCGAATTTATTTTCGACCATTCTGTGCCGGCATTTTCTCACTGGCGAGGACGTAGGCATGTAATACAGTGGTGTTTCGTGCAGCCCTACTTCCAGGCCTCTCAGCTCGGCCACAAAATCGTCAGCTCAACGAAACTCACCGAATTGAGAGCCTTTAAAACGAGCTTTCCAATGGTGTAAAACTTGTGCAAATCCAGTATAACTTTGAGCGTGATTTGACCGTCCTTACTTTGTCTTTGTTTCTTTGACAGCTCTGTGTACAAAAATCCAATTGGAGATGCTTTTGAGGAGCATTCGGAGAAGCCCCACTTGCTGGTCTTTACTGGTATGAAGCTTGCCCGCCGGGACCCTAATAGTTTAATATTCGGATGCAGGGATATCCAAGGAAGATTCAGGTACAAATTTTGTTTCTCTAGCATGCCTAGATCGGGAGTTATTCCCAAGCTTAGCGCTGAATTTATTTTGGCCCATTCTGTTCCGGCATTTTCGCACTGGCGAAGACGTAGGCATGTAATACAGTGGTGTTTCGGGCAGCCCTACTTCCAGGCATCTCAGCTCGCCCACAAAATCTTCATCTCAACGAAACTCACGGAAGAGAGAGCCTTTGAAACGAGCTTACCAATGGTATACAACTTGTGCAGATCCAGTATAATTCTGAAGGTGATTTGACCGTCCTTACTTTGTCTTTGTTTCTTTTACAGCTCTGTGTACAAAAATTCAATTGGAGATGCTTTTGAGGAGCGTTCGAAGAAGCCCCATCTGCTGGTCTTTACCGGTATGAAGCGTGCCCGCCGGGACCCTAATAGTTTAATATTCGGATGCAGGGATAGCCAAGGAAGAGTCAGGTACAAATTTTGTTTCTCTAGCATGCCTAGATCGGGAGTTATTCCAAAGCTTAGCGCAGAATTTATTTCGGACCATTCTGTGCCGGCATTTTCTCAATGGCGATGACGTAGTCATGTAATACAGTAGTGTTTCGGGCAGCCCTACTTCCAGGCCTCTAAGCTCGCCCACAAAATGTTTGATATTCGGATGCAGGGATATCCAAGGAAGAGTCAGGTACAAATTTTATTTCTCTAGTATGCCTAGATCGGGAGTTATTCCAAAGCTTAGCGCAGAATTTATTTTCGACCATTTTGTGCCGGCATTTTCTCACTGGCGAAGACGTAGGCATGTAGTACAGTGGTGTTTCGGCAGCCCTACTTCCAGGCTTCCTTACTGACCATCCTTACTTTGTCTTTGTTTCTTTGACAGCTCTGTGTACAAAAATTCCATTGGAGATGCTTTTGAGGATCGTTCGGAGAAGCCACACCAGCAGGTCTTTACTGGTATGAAGCGTGCCCGGCGGGACCCTTATACTTTAATATTCGGATGCAGGGATATCCAAGGAAGAGTCAGGTACAAATTTTGTCTCTCTAGCATGCCTAGATCGGGAGTTATTCCCAAGCTTAGCGCCGAATTTATTTTCGACCATTCTGTGCCGGCATTTTCTCACTGGCGAGGACGTAGGCATGTAATACAGTGGTGTTTCGTGCAGCCCTACTTCCAGGTCTCTCAGCTCGGCCACAAAATCGTCAGCTCAACGAAACTCACCGAATTGAGAGCCTTTAAAACGAGCTTTCCAATGGTGTAAAACTTGTGCAAATCCAGTATAACTTTGAGCGTGATTTGACCGTCCTTACTTTGTCTTTGTTTCTTTGACAGCTCTGTGTACAAAAATCCAATTGGAGATGCTTTTGAGGAGCATTCGGAGAAGCCCCATCTGCTGGTCTTTACTGGTATGAAGCTTGCCCGCCGGGACCCTAATAGTTTAATATTCGGATGCAGGGATATCCAAGGAAGATTCAGGTACAAATTTTGTTTCTCTAGCATGCCTAGATCGGGAGTTATTCCCAAGCTTAGCGCTGAATTTATTTTGGCCCATTCTGTTCCGGCATTTTCGCACTGGCGAAGACGTAGGCATGTAATACAGTGGTGTTTCGGGCAGCCCTACTTCCAGGCATCTCAGCTCGCCCACAAAATCTTCATCTCAACGAAACTCACGGAAGAGAGAGCCTTTGAAACGAGCTTTCCAATGGTATACAACTTGTGCAGATCCAGTATAATTCTGAAGGTGATTTGACCGTCATTACTTTGTCTTTGTTTCTTTTACAGCTCTGTGTACAAAAATTCAATTGGAGATGCTTTTGAGGAGCGTTAAAGAAGCCCCACCTGCTGGTCTTTACCGGTATGAAGCGTGCCCGGCGGGACCCTAATAGTTTCATATTTGGATGCAGGGATATCCAAGGAAGAGTCAGGTACAAATTTTGTTTCTCTAGCATGCCTAGATCGGGAGTTATTCCCAAGCTTAGCGCAGAATTTATTTCGGACCATTCTGTGCCGGCATTTTCTCACGGGCGATGACGTAGGCATGTAATACAGTGGTGTTTCGGGCAGCCCTACTTCCAGGCCTCTCAGCTCGCCCACAAAATGGCCAGCTTAACGAAACTCACGGAAGTGAGAGCCTTTGAAACGAGCCTTCTAATGGTGTACTTCTTGTGCAAATCCAGTATATTTTTGAAAGTGATTTGACCGTCCTTACTTTGTCTTTGTTTCTTTGAAAGCTCTGTGTACAAAAACCCCATTGGAGATGTTTTTGACGAGCGTTCGGAGAAGCCACACCTGCTGGTCATTTCCGGTGTTAAGCGTGCCCGCCGGGACCCTAATAGTTTAATATTCGGATGCAGGGACATCCAAGGAAGAGTCAGGTACAAATTGTCTCTCTAGCATGCCTAGATCGGGAGTTATTCCCAAGCTTAGCGCCGAATTCATTTTGGACCAATCTGTGCCGGCATTTTCTCACTGGCGAAGACGTAGGCATGTAATACAGTGGTGTTTCTGTCAGCCCTACTTCCAGGCATCTCAGCTCGCCCACAAAATCTTCATCTCAACGAAACTCACGGAAGAGAGAGCCTTTGAAACGAGCTTTCCAATGGTATACAACTTGTGCAGATCCAGTATAATTCTGAAGGTGATTTGACCGTCCTTACTTTGTCTTTGTTTCTTTTACAGCTCTGTGTACAAAAATTCAATTGGAGATGCTTTTGAGGAGCGTTAAAGAAGCCCCACCTGCTGGTCTTTACTGGTATGAAGCGTGCCCGGCGGGACCCTAATAGTTTCATATTCGGATGCAGGGATATCCAAGGAAGAGTCAGGTACAAATTTTGTTTCTCTAGCATGCCTAGATCGGGAGTTATTCCCAAGCTTAGCGCAGAATTTATTTCGGACCATTCTGTGCCGGCATTTTCTCACTGGCGATGACGTAGGCATGTAATACTGTGGTGTTTCGGGCAGCCCTACTTCCAGGCCTCTCAGCTCGCCCACAAAATGGCCAGCTTAACGAAACTCACGGAAGTGAGAGCCTTTGAAACGAGCCTTCTAATGGTGTACATCTTGTGCAAATCCAGTATATTTTTGAAAGTGATTTGACCGTCCTTACTTTGTCTTTGTTTCTTTGAAAGCTCTGTGTACAAAGACCCCATTGGAGATGTTTTTGACGAGCGTTCGGAGAAGCCACACCTGCTGGTCATTTCCGGTGTTAAGCGTGCCCGCCGGGACCCTAATAGTTTAATATTCGGATGCAGGGACATCCAAGGAAGAGTCAGGTACAAATTGTGTCTCTCTAGCATGCCTTGATCGGGAGTTATTCCCAAGCTTAGCGCATAATTTATTTCAGACCATTCTGTGCCGGCATTTTCTCACTGTCGATGACGTAGGCATGTAATACAGTGGTGTTTCGGGCAGCCCTACTTCCAGGCCTCTCAGCTCGCCCACAAAATGTTCAGCTCAACGAAACTCACGGAAGAGAGAGCCTTTGAAACGAGCTTTCCAATGGTATACAACTTGTGCAGATCCAGTATAATTCTGAAGGTGATTTGACCGTCCTTACTTTGTCTTTGTTTCTTTTACAGCTCTGTGTACAAAAATTCAATTGGAGATGCATTTGAGGAGCGTTAAAGAAGTCCCACCTGCTGGTCTTTACTGGTATGAAGCGTGCCCGGCGGGACCCTAATAGATTCATATTCGGATGCAGGGATATCCAAGGAAGAGTCAGGTACAAATTTTGTTTCTCTAGCATGCCTAGATCGGGAGTTATTCCCAAGCTTAGCGCAGAATTTATTTCGGACCATTCTGTGCCGGCATTTTCTCACGGGCGATGACGTAGGCATGTAATACAGTGGTGTTTCGGGCAGCCCTACTTCCAGGCCTCTCAGCTCGCCCACAAAATGGCCAGCTTAACGAAACTCACGGAAGTGAGAGCCTTTGAAACGAGCCTTCTAATGGTGTACATCTTGTGCAAATCCAGTATATTTTTGAAAGTGATTTGACCGTCCTTACTTTGTCTTTGTTTCTTTGAAAGCTCTGTGTACAAAGACCCCATTGGAGATGTTTTTGACGAGCGTTCGGAGAAGCCACACCTGCTGGTCATTTCCGGTGTTAAGCGTGCCCGCCGGGACCCTAATAGTTTAATATTCGGATGCAGGGACATCCAAGGAAGAGTCAGGTACAAATTGTGTCTCTCTAGCATGCCTTGATCGGGAGTTATTCCCAAGCTTAGCGCATAATTTATTTCGGACCATTCTGTGCCGGCATTTTCTCAATGACGAAGACGTAGACATGTAATACAGTAGTGTTTCGGGCAGCCCTACTTCGAGGCTTCTGAGCTCGCCAACAAAATGGTCAGCTCAACGAAACTCACGGAAGTGAGAGCCTTTGAAACAAGCTTTGCAATGGTGTAAAACTTGTGCAAATCCAGTATAATTTTGAAAGTGATTTGACCGTCCTTACTTTGTATTTGTTTCTTTGGCAGCTCTGTGTACAAAACTCCCATTGGATATCCTTTTGAGGAGCGTTCGGAGTAGCCCCACCTGCTGGTCTTTAACGGTATGAAGCTTGCCCGCCGGGACCCTAATAGTTTAATATTCGGATGCAGGGATATCCAAGAAAGAGTCAGGTACAAATTTTGTCTCTCTAGCATGCCTAGATCGGGAGTTATTCCCAAGCTTAGCGCCGAATTTATTTTGGACCATTCTGTGCCGGCATTTTCGCACTGGCGAAGACGTAGGCATGTAATACAGTGGTGTTTCGGGCAGCCCTACTTCCAGGCCTTTCAGCTCGCCCACAAAATCGTCAGCTCAACGAAACTCACGGAAGTGAGAGCCTCTGAAACGAGCTTTCCAATGGTGTAAAACTTGTGCAAATCCAGTATAATTTTGAAAGTGATTTGACGTGCTTACTTTGTCTTTGTTTCTTTGAGAGCTCTGTGTACAAAAATCCCATTGGAGATGCTTTTCAGGAGCGTCCGCAGTAGCCCCACCTGCTTGTCTTTACTGGTATGAAGCGTGCCCGCCGGGACCCTAATAGTTTTATATTCGGATGCAGGGATATCCAAGGAAGAGTCAGGTACAAATTTTGTCGCTCTAGCATGCCTAGACCGGGAGTTATTCCCAAGCTTAGCGCAGAATTTATTTCGGACCATTCTGTGCCGGCATTTTCTCACTGGCGATGACGTAGGCATGTAATACAGTGGTGTTTCGGGCAGCCTTAGTTCCAGGCCTCTCAGCTCACCCACAAAATGATCAGCTCAACGAAACTCACGGAAGTGAGAGCCTTTGAAACGAGTTTTCCAATGGTGTAAAACTTGTGCAAATCCAGTACAATTTTGAGGGTGATTTGACCGTCCTTACTTTGTCTTTGTTTTTTTGACATCTCTGTGTACAAAAATCCCATTGGAGATGCTTTTGAGGAGCGTTCGTAAGAGCCCCACCTAATGGTTTTTTTCCGGTTTGATGCTTGCCCGCCGGGACCCTAATAGTTTAATTTTCGGATGCAGGGATATCCAAGGAAGAGTCGGGTACAAATTGTGTCTCTCTAGCATGCCTAGATCGGGAGTAATTCCCAAGCTTAGCGCCGAATTTATTTCGGACCATTCTGTGCCGGCATTTTCTCACTGGCGATGACGTAGGCATGTAATACAGTGGTTTTTCGGGCAGCCCTACTTCCAGGCCTCTCACCTCGCACACAAAATGGTCAGCTCAATGAAACACACGGAAGTGAGAGCCTTTGAAACGAGCTTTCCAATGGTGTACAACTTGTGCAAATCCAGTGTACTTTTGAAAGTGATTAGACCGTTCTTACTTTGTGTTTGTTTCTTTGACAGCTCTTTGTACAAAAAATCCCATTGGAGATGCTTCTGAGGAGCGTTCGGAGTAGCCCCACCTGCTGGTCTTTACCGGTATGAAGCTTGCCTGCCGGGACCCTAATAGTTTAATATTCGGATGCAGGGATATCCAAGGAAGAGTCAGGTACAAATTTTGTTTCTCTAGCATGCCTAGATCGGGAGTTATTCCCAAGCTTAGCGCTGAATTTATTTCGGACCATTCTGTGCCGGCATTTTCGCACTGGCGAAGACGTAGGCATGTAATATAGTGGTGTTTCGGGCAGCCCTACTTCCAGGCCTTTCAGCTCGCTCACAAAATCGTCAGCTCAACGAAACTCACGGAAGTGAGAGCCTTTGAAACGAGCTTTCCAATGGTGTAAAACTTGTGCAAATCCAGTATAATTTTGAAAGTGATTTGACCGGCCTTACTTTGTCTTTGTTTCTTTGAGAACACTGTGTACAAAAATCCCATTGGAGATGCTTTTCAGGAGCGTCCGGAGTAGCCCCACCTGCTGGTCTTTACTGGTATGAAGCGTGCCCGCCGGGACCCTAATAGTTTAATATTCGGATGCAGGGATATCCAAGGAAGAGTCAGGTACAAATTTTGTCTCTCTAGCATGCCTAGATCTGGAGTTATTCCCAAGCTTAGCGCTGAATTTATTTCGGACCATTCTGTGCCGGCATTTTCGCACTGGCGAAGACGTAGGCATGTAATATAGTGGTGTTTCGGGCAGCCATACTTCCAGGCCTTTCAGCTCGCCCACAAAATCGTCAGCTCAACGAAACTCACGGAAGTGAGAGCCTTTGAAACGAGCTTTCCAATGGTGTAAAACTTGTGCAAATCCAGTATAATTTTGAAAGTGATTTGACCGTCCTTACTTTGTCTTTGTTTCTTTGACAGCTCTGTGTACAAAAATCCCATTGGATATCCTTTTGGGGAGCGTTCGGAGTAGCCCCACCTGCTGGTCTTTACCGGTATGAAGCGTGCCCGCCGGGACCCTAATAGTTTGATATTCGGATGCAGGGATATCCAAGGAAGAGTCAGGTACAAATTTTGTCTCTCTAGCATGCCTAGACCGGGAGTTATTCCCAAGCTTAGCGCAGAATTTATTTCGGACCATTCTGTGCCGGCATTTTCTCACTGGCGATGACGTAGGCATGTAATACAGTGGTGTTTCGGGCAGCCTTAGTTCCAGGCCTCTCAGCTCACCCACAAAATGATCAGCTCAACGAAACTCACGGAAGTGAGAGCCTTTGAAACGAGTTTTCCAATGGTGTAAAACTTGTGCAAATCCAGTATAATTTTGAAAGTGATTTGACCGGCCTTACTTTGTCTTTGTTTCTTTGAGAACACTGTGTACAAAAATCCCATTGGAGATGCTTTTCAGGAGCGTCCGGAGTAGCCCCACCTGCTGGTCTTTACTGGTATGAAGCGTGCCCGCCGGGACCCTAATAGTTTAATATTCGGATGCAGGGATATCCAAGGAAGAGTCAGGTACAAATTTTGTCTCTCTAGCATGCCTAGATCGGGAGTTATTCCCAAGCTTAGCGCTGAATTTATTTCGGACCATTCTGTGCCGGCATTTTCGAACTGGCGAAGACGTAGGCATGTAATATAGTGGTGTTTCGGGCAGCCATACTTCCAGGCCTTTCAGCTCGCCCACAAAATCGTCAGATCAACGAAACTCACGGAAGTGAGAGCCTTTGAAACGAGCTTTCCAATGGTGTAAAACTTGTGCAAATCCAGTATAATTTTGAAAGTGATTTGACCGTCCTTACTTTGTCTTTGTTTCTTTGACAGCTCTGTGTACAAAAATCCCATTGGATATCCTTTTGGGGAGCGTTCGGAGTAGCCCCACCTGCTGGTCTTTACCGGTATGAAGCGTGCCCGCCGGGACCCTAATAGTTTGATATTCGGATGCAGGGATATCCAAGGAAGAGTCAGGTACAAATTTTGTCTCTCTAGCATGCCTAGACCGGGAGTTATTCCCAAGCTTAGCGCAGAATTTATTTCGGACCATTCTGTGCCGGCATTTTCTCACTGGCGATGACGTAGGCATGTAATACAGTGGTGTTTCGGGCAGCCTTAGTTCCAGGCCTCTCAGCTCACCCACAAAATGATCAGCTCAACGAAACTCACGGAAGTGAGAGCCTTTGAAACCAGTTTTCCAATGGTGTAAAACTTGTGCAAATCCAGTACAATTTTGAGGGTGATTTGACCGTCCTTACTTTGTCTTTGTTTCTTTGACATCTCTGTGTACAAAAATCCCATTGGAGATGCTTTTGAGGAGCGTTCGTAAGAGCCCCACCTAATGGTTTTTTTCCGGTTTGATGCTTGCCCGCCGGGACCCTAATAGTTTAATTTTCGGATGCAGGGATATCCAAGGAAGAGTCGGGTACAAATTGTGTCTCTCTAGCATGCCTAGATCGGGAGTAATTCCCAAGCTTAGCGCCGAATTTATTTCGGACCATTCTGTGCCGGCATTTTCTCACTGGCGATGACGTAGGCATGTAATACAGTGGTTTTTCGGGCAGCCCTACTTCCAGGCCTCTCACCTCGCACACAAAATGGTCAGCTCAATGAAACACACGGAAGTGAGAGCCTTTGAAACGAGCTTTCCAATGGTGTACAACTTGTGCAAATCCAGTGTACTTTTGAAAGTGATTAGACCGTTCTTACTTTGTCTTTGTTTCTTTGACAGCTCTGTGTACAAAAAATTCCATTGGAGATGCTTCTGAGGAGCGTTCGGAGTAGCCCCACCTGCTGGTCTTTACCGGTATGAAGCTTGCCTGCCGGGACCCTAATAGTTTAATATTCGGATGCAGGGATATCCAAGGAAGAGTCAGGTACAAATTTTGTTTCTCTAGCATGCCTAGATCGGGAGTTATTCCCAAGCTTAGCGCTGAATTTATTTCGGACCATTCTGTGCCGGCATTTTCGCACTGGCGAAGACGTAGGCATGTAATATAGTGGTGTTTCGGGCAGCCCTACTTCCAGGCCTTTCAGCTCGCTCACAAAATCGTCAGCTCAACGAAACTCACGGAAGTGAGAGCCTTTGAAACGAGCTTTCCAATGGTGTAAAACTTGTGCAAATCCAGTATAATTTTGAAAGTGATTTGACCGGCCTTACTTTGTCTTTGTTTCTTTGAGAACACTGTGTACAAAAATCCCATTGGAGATGCTTTTCAGGAGCGTCCGGAGTAGCCCCACCTGCTGGTCTTTACTGGTATGAAGCGTGCCCGCCGGGACCCTAATAGTTTAATATTCGGATGCAGGGATATCCAAGGAAGAGTCAGGTACAAATTTTGTCTCTCTAGCATGCCTAGATCTGGAGTTATTCCCAAGCTTAGCGCTGAATTTATTTCGGACCATTCTGTGCCGGCATTTTCGCACTGGCGAAGACGAAGGCATGTAATATAGTGGTGTTTCGGGCAGCCCTACTTCCAGGCCTTTCAGCTCGCTCACAAAATCGTCAGCTCAACGAAACTCACGGAAGTGAGAGCCTTTGAAACGAGCTTTCCAATGGTGTAAAACTTGTGCAAATCCAGTATAATTTTGAAAGTGATTTGACGTGCTTACTTTGTCTTTGTTTCTTTGAGAGCTCTGTGTACAAAAATCCCATTGGAGATGCTTTTCAGGAGCGTCCGGAGTAGCCCCACCTGCTTGTCTTTACTGGTATGAAGCGTGCCCGCCGGGACCCTAATAGTTTTATATTCGGATGCAGGGATATCCAAGGAAGAGTCAGGTACAAATTTTGTCGCTCTAGCATGCCTAGACCGGGAGTTATTCCCAAGCTTAGCGCAGAATTTATTTCGGACCATTCTGTGCCGGCATTTTCTCACTGGCGATGACGTAGGCATGTAATACAGTGGTGTTTCGGGCAGCCTTAGTTCCAGGCCTCTCAGCTCACCCACAAAATGATCAGCTCAACGAAACTCACGGAAGTGAGAGCCTTTGAAACGAGTTTTCCAATGGTGTAAAACTTGTGCAAATCCAGTACAATTTTGAGGGTGATTTGACCGTCCTTACTTTGTCTTTGTTTCTTTGACATCTCTGTGTACAAAAATCCCATTGGAGATGCTTTTGAGGAGCGTTCGTAAGAGCCCCACCTAATGGTTTTTTTCCGGTTTGATGCTTGCCCGCCGGGACCCTAATAGTTTAATTTTCGGATGCAGGGATATCCAAGGAAGAGTCGGGTACAAATTGTGTCTCTCTAGCATGCCTAGATCGGGAGTAATTCCCAAGCTTAGCGCCGAATTTATTTCGGACCATTCTGTGCCGGCATTTTCTCACTGGCGATGACGTAGGCATGTAATACAGTGGTTTTTCGGGCAGCCCTACTTCCAGGCCTCTCACCTCGCACACTAAATGGTCAGCTCAATGAAACACACGGAAGTGAGAGCCTTTGAAACGAGCTTTCCAATGGTGTACAACTTGTGCAAATCCAGTGTACTTTTGAAAGTGATTAGACCGTTCTTACTTTGTCTTTGTTTCTTTGACAGCTCTGTGTACAAAAAATCCCATTGGAGATGCTTCTGAGGAGCGTTCGGAGTAGCCCCACCTGCTGGTCTTTACCGGTATGAAGCTTGCCTGCCGGGACCCTAATAGTTTAATATTCGGATGCAGGGATATCCAAGGAAGAGTCAGGTACAAATTTTGTTTCTCTAGCATGCCTAGATCGGGAGTTATTCCCAAGCTTAGCGCTGAATTTATTTCGGACCATTCTGTGCCGGCATTTTCGCACTGGCGAAGACGTAGGCATGTAATATAGTGGTGTTTCGGGCAGCCCTACTTCCAGGCCTTTCAGCTCGCTCACAAAATCGTCAGCTCAACGAAACTCACGGAAGTGAGAGCCTTTGAAACGAGCTTTCCAATGGTGTAAAACTTGTGCAAATCCAGTATAATTTTGAAAGTGATTTGACCGGCCTTACTTTGTCTTTGTTTCTTTGAGAACACTGTGTACAAAAATCCCATTGGAGATGCTTTTCAGGAGCGTCCGGAGTAGCCCCACCTGCTGGTCTTTACTGGTATGAAGCGTGCCCGCCGGGACCCTAATAGTTTAATATTCGGATGCAGGGATATCCAAGGAAGAGTCAGGTACAAATTTTGTCTCTCTAGCATGCCTAGATCTGGAGTTATTCCCAAGCTTAGCGCTGAATTTATTTCGGACCATTCTGTGCCGGCATTTTCGCACTGGCGAAGACGAAGGCATGTAATATAGTGGTGTTTCGGGCAGCCCTACTTCCAGGCCTTTCAGCTCGCTCACAAAATCGTCAGCTCAACGAAACTCACGGAAGTGAGAGCCTTTGAAACGAGCTTTCCAATGGTGTAAAACTTGTGCAAATCCAGTATAATTTTGAAAGTGATTTGACGTGCTTACTTTGTCTTTGTTTCTTTGAGAGCTCTGTGTACAAAAATCCCATTGGAGATGCTTTTCAGGAGCGTCCGGAGTAGCCCCACCTGCTTGTCTTTACTGGTATGAAGCGTGCCCGCCGGGACCCTAATAGTTTTATATTCGGATGCAGGGATATCCAAGGAAGAGTCAGGTACAAATTTTGTCGCTCTAGCATGCCTAGACCGGGAGTTATTCCCAAGCTTAGCGCAGAATTTATTTCGGACCATTCTGTGCCGGCATTTTCTCACTGGCGATGACGTAGGCATGTAATACAGTGGTGTTTCGGGCAGCCTTAGTTCCAGGCCTCTCAGCTCACCCACAAAATGATCAGCTCAACGAAACTCACGGAAGTGAGAGCCTTTGAAACGAGTTTTCCAATGGTGTAAAACTTGTGCAAATCCAGTACAATTTTGAGGGTGATTTGACCGTCCTTACTTTGTCTTTGTTTCTTTGACATCTCTGTGTACAAAAATCCCATTGGAGATGCTTTTGAGGAGCGTTCGTAAGAGCCCCACCTAATGGTTTTTTTCCGGTTTGATGCTTGCCCGCCGGGACCCTAATAGTTTAATTTTCGGATGCAGGGATATCCAAGGAAGAGTCGGGTACAAATTGTGTCTCTCTAGCATGCCTAGATCGGGAGTAATTCCCAAGCTTAGCGCCGAATTTATTTCGGACCATTCTGTGCCGGCATTTTCTCACTGGCGATGACGTAGGCATGTAATACAGTGGTTTTTCGGGCAGCCCTACTTCCAGGCCTCTCACCTCGCACACTAAATGGTCAGCTCAATGAAACACACGGAAGTGAGAGCCTTTGAAACGAGCTTTCCAATGGTGTACAACTTGTGCAAATCCAGTGTACTTTTGAAAGTGATTAGACCGTTCTTACTTTGTCTTTGTTTCTTTGACAGCTCTGTGTACAAAAAATCCCATTGGAGATGCTTCTGAGGAGCGTTCGGAGTAGCCCCACCTGCTGGTCTTTACCGGTATGAAGCTTGCCTGCCGGGACCCTAATAGTTTAATATTCGGATGCAGGGATATCCAAGGAAGAGTCAGGTACAAATTTTGTTTCTCTAGCATGCCTAGATCGGGAGTTATTCCCAAGCTTAGCGCTGAATTTATTTCGGACCATTCTGTGCCGGCATTTTCGCACTGGCGAAGACGTAGGCATGTAATATAGTGGTGTTTCGGGCAGCCCTACTTCCAGGCCTTTCAGCTCGCTCACAAAATCGTCAGCTCAACGAAACTCACGGAAGTGAGAGCCTTTGAAACGAGCTTTCCAATGGTGTAAAACTTGTGCAAATCCAGTATAATTTTGAAAGTGATTTGACCGGCCTTACTTTGTCTTTGTTTCTTTGAGAACACTGTGTACAAAAATCCCATTGGAGATGCTTTTGAGGAGCGTCCGGAGTAGCCCCACCTGCTGGTCTTTACTGGTATGAAGCGTGCCCGCCGGGACCCTAATAGTTTAATATTCGGATGCAGGGATATCCAAGGAAGAGTCAGGTACAAATTTTGTCTCTCTAGCATGCCTAGATCTGGAGTTATTCCCAAGCTTAGCGCTGAATTTATTTCGGACCATTCTGTGCCGGCATTTTCGCACTGGCGAAGACGTAGGCATGTAATATAGTGGTGTTTCGGGCAGCCCTACTTCCAGGCCTTTCAGCTCGCTCACAAAATCGTCAGCTCAACGAAACTCACGGAAGTGAGAGCCTTTGAAACGAGCTTTCCAATGGTGTAAAACTTGTGCAAATCCAGTATAATTTTGAAAGTGATTTGACGTGCTTACTTTGTCTTTGTTTCTTTGAGAGCTCTGTGTACAAAAATCCCATTGGAGATGCTTTTCAGGAGCGTCCGGAGTAGCCCCACCTGCTTGTCTTTACTGGTATGAAGCGTGCCCGCCGGGACCCTAATAGTTTTATATTCGGATGCAGGGATATCCAAGAAAGAGTCAGGTACAAATTTTGTCGCTCTAGCATGCCTAGATCGGGAGTTATTCCCAAGCTTAGGGCAGAATTTATTTTGGACCATTCTGTACCGGCATTTTCTCACTGTCGATGACGTAGCCATGTAATACAGTAGTGTTTCGGGCAGCCCTACTTCCAGGCTTCTCAGCTCGCCCACAAAATGGTCAGCTCAACGAAACTCACGGAAGTGAGAGCCTTTGAAACAAGCTTTGCAATGGTGTAAAACTTGTGCAAATCCAGTATAATTTTGAAAGTGATTATACCGTCCTTACTTTGTATTTGTTTCTTTGAGAGCTCTGTGTACAAAAATCCCATTGGAGATGCTTTTCAGGAGCGTCCGGAGTAGCCCCACCTGCTTGTCTTTACTGGTATGAAGCGTGCCCGCCGGGACCCTAATAGTTTTATATTCGGATGCAGGGATATCCAAGGAAGAGTCAGGTACAAATTTTGTCGCTCTAGCATGCCTAGACCGGGAGTTATTCCCAAGCTTAGCGCAGAATTTATTTCGGACCATTCTGTGCCGGCATTTTCTCACTGGCGATGACGTAGGCATGTAATACAGTGGTGTTTCGGGCAGCCTTAGTTCCAGGCCTCTCAGCTCACCCACAAAATGATCAGCTCAACGAAACTCACGGAAGTGAGAGCCTTTGAAACGAGTTTTCCAATGGTGTACAACTTGTGCAAATCCAGTACAATTTTGAGGGTGATTTGACCGTCCTTACTTTGTCTTTGTTTCTTTGACAGCTCTGTGTACAAAAAATCCCATTGGAGATGCTTCTGAGGAGCGTTCGGAGTAGCCCCACCTGCTGGTCTTTACCGGTATGAAGCTTGCCTGCCGGGACCCTAATAGTTTAATATTCGGATGCAGGGATATCCAAGGAAGAGTCAGGTACAAATTTTGTTTCTCTAGCATGCCTAGATCGGGAGTTATTCCCAAGCTTAGCGCTGAATTTATTTCGGACCATTCTGTGCCGGCATTTTCGCACTGGCGAAGACGTAGGCATGTAATATAGTGGTGTTTCGGGCAGCCCTACTTCCAGGCCTTTCAGCTCGCTCACAAAATCGTCAGCTCAACGAAACTCACGGAAGTGAGAGCCTTTGAAACGAGCTTTCCAATGGTGTAAAACTTGTGCAAATCCAGTATAATTTTGAAAGTGATTTGACCGGCCTTACTTTGTCTTTGTTTCTTTGAGAACACTGTGTACAAAAATCCCATTGGAGATGCTTTTGAGGAGCGTCCGGAGTAGCCCCACCTGCTGGTCTTTACTGGTATGAAGCGTGCCCGCCGGGACCCTAATAGTTTAATATTCGGATGCAGGGATATCCAAGGAAGAGTCAGGTACAAATTTTGTCTCTCTAGCATGCCTAGATCTGGAGTTATTCCCAAGCTTAGCGCTGAATTTATTTCGGACCATTCTGTGCCGGCATTTTCGCACTGGCGAAGACGTAGGCATGTAATATAGTGGTGTTTCGGGCAGCCCTACTTCCAGGCTTTTCAGCTCGCTCACAAAATCGTCAGCTCAACGAAACTCACGGAAGTGAGAGCCTTTGAAACGAGCTTTCCAATGGTGTAAAACTTGTGCAAATCCAGTATAATTTTGAAAGTGATTTGACGTGCTTACTTTGTCTTTGTTTCTTTGAGAGCTCTGTGTACAAAAATCCCATTGGAGATGCTTTTCAGGAGCGTCCGGAGTAGCCCCACCTGCTTGTCTTTACTGGTATGAAGCGTGCCCGCCGGGACCCTAATAGTTTTATATTCGGATGCAGGGATATCCAAGAAAGAGTCAGGTACAAATTTTGTCACTCTAGCATGCCTAGATCGGGAGTTATTCCCAAGCTTAGGGCAGAATTTATTTTGGACCATTCTGTACCGGCATTTTCTCACTGTCGATGACGTAGCCATGTAATACAGTAGTGTTTCGGGCAGCCCTACTTCCAGGCTTCTCAGCTCGCCCACAAAATGGTCAGCTCAACGAAACTCACGGAAGTGAGAGCCTTTGAAACAAGCTTTGCAATGGTGTAAAACTTGTGCAAATCCAGTATAATTTTGAAAGTGATTATACCGTCCTTACTTTGTATTTGTTTCTTTGACAGCTCTGTGTACAAAAATCCCATTGGATATCCTTTTGAGGAGCGTTCGGAGTAGCCCCACCTGCTGGTCTTTAACGGTATGAAGCTTGCCCGCCGGGACCCTAATAGATTAATATTCGGATGCAGGGTTATCCAAGAAAGAGTCAGGTACAAATTTTGTCTCTCTAGCATGCCTAGATCGGGAGTTATTCCCAAGCTTAGCGCTGAATTTATTTTGGACCATTCTGTGCCGGCATTTTCGCACTGGCGAATACGTAGGCATGTAATACAGTGGTGTTTCGGGCAGCCCTACTTCCAGGCCTTTCAGCTCGCCCACAAAATCGTCAGCTCAACGAAACTCACGGAAGTGAGAGCCTTTCAAACGAGCTTTCCAATGGTGTAAAACTTGTGCAAATCCAGTATAATTTTGAAAGTGATTTGACCGTCCTTACTTTGTCTTTGTTTCTTTGACAGCTCTATGTACAAAAATCCCATTGGATATCCTTTTGAAAAGCGTTCGGAGTAGGCCCAACTGCTGGTCTTTACCGGTATGAAGCTTGCCCGCCGGGACCCTAATAGTTTAATATTCAGATGCAGGAGTATCCAAGGAAGAGTCAGGTACAAATTTTGTTTCTCTAGCATGCCTAGATCGGGAGTTATTCCCAAGCATAGCGCAGAAATTTTTTCGGACCATTCTGTGCCGGCATTTTCTCACTGGCGATGACGTAGGCATGTTATACAGTTTTATTTCGGGCAACCATACTTCCAGGCCTTTCAGTTCGCCCACAAAATGGTCAGCTCAACAAAACTCACGAAAGTGAAAGCCTTCGAAACGAGCTTTCCAATGGTGTAAAACTTGTGCAAATCCAGTATAATTTTGAAAGTGATTAGACCGTCCTTACTTTGTCTTTGTTTCTTTGACAGCTCTGTGTACAAAAGTCCCATTGGATATCCTTTTGGAGAGCGTTCGGAGTAGCCCCACCTGCTGGTCTTTACCGGTATGAAGCGTGCCCGCCGGGAACCTAATAGTTTGATATTCGGATGCAGGGATATCCAAGG
This sequence comes from Pisaster brevispinus, assembly GCA_023634235.1. Classification (NCBI taxonomy): domain Eukaryota; kingdom Metazoa; phylum Echinodermata; class Asteroidea; order Forcipulatida; family Asteriidae; genus Pisaster; species Pisaster brevispinus. The sequence goes on along the minus strand of JAMKCF010000002.1, from coordinate 23,199,952 downwards.
AAGAGTCAGGTACAAATTTTGTCTCTCTAGCATGCCTAGATCGGGAGTTATTTCCAAGCTTAGTGCCGAATTTATTTCGGACCATTCTGTGCCGGCATTTTCTCACTGGCGAAGACGAAGGCATGTAATACAGTGGTGTTTCGGGCAGCCCTACTTCCAGGCATCTCAGCTCGCCCACAAAATCGTCAGCTCAACGAAACTCATGGAAGAGAGAGCCTTTGAAACGAGCTTTCCAATGGTGTAAAACTTGTGCAAATCCAGTATAATTTTGAGGGTGATTTGACCTTCCTTACTTTGTTTTTGTTTCTTTGACAGCTCTGTGTACAAAAATCCCATTGGAGATGCTTTTGAGGAGCGTTCGGAGTAGCCCCACCTACGGGTCTTTACCGGTATGAAGCTTGCCCGCCGGGACCCTAATAATTTCATATTCGGATGCAGGGATATCCAAGGAAGAGTCAGGTACAAATTTTGTTTCTCTAGCATGCCTAGATCGGGAGTTATTCCCAAGCTTAGCGCAGAATTTATTTTGGACCATTCTGTGCCGGCATTTTCTCACTGGCGATGACGTAGGCATGTAATACAGTTATGTTTCGGGCAGCCCTACTTCCAGGCCTCTCAGCTCGCCCACAAAATGGTCAGCTCAACGAAACTCACGGAAGTGAGAGCCTTTGAAACGAGCTCTCCAATGATGTAAAACTTATGCAAATCCAGTATAATTTTGAAAGTGATTTGACCGTCCTTACTTTGTCTTTGTTTCTTTGACAGCTCTGTGTACAAAAATCCCATTGGAGATGCTTTTGAGCAACGTTCGGAGTAGCCCCACCTGCTGGTCATTTGCGGTATAAAGCGTGCCCGCCGGGACCCTAAAAGTTTAATATTCGGATGCAGGGACATCCAATGAAGAGTCAGGTACAAATTGTGTCTCTCTAGCATGCCTAGATTGGGAGTTATTCCCAAGCTTAGCGCCGAATTTATTTTGGACCATTCTGTGCCGGCATTTTCTCACTGGCGATGACGTAGGCATGTAATACAGTTATGTTTCGGGCAGCCCTACTTCCAGGCCTCTCAGCTCGCCCACAAAATCGTCAGCTCAACGAAATTCACGGAAGAGAGAGCCTTTTAAACGAGCTTTCCAATGGTGTAAAGCTTGTGCAAATTCAGTATAATTTTGAGGGTGATTTGACATTCCTTACTTTGTTTTTGTTTCTTTGACAGCTCTGTGTACAAAAATCCCATTGGAGATGCTTTTGAGGAGCGTTCGGAGTAGCCCCACCTGCTGGTCTTTACCGGTATGTAGCTTGCCCGCCGGGACCCTAATAGTTTCATATTCAGATGCAGGGATTTCCAAGGAAGAGTCAGGTACAAATTTTGTTTCTCTAGCATGCCTAGATCGGGAGTTATTCCCAAGCTTAGTGCCGAATTTATTTTGGACCATTCTGTGCCGGCATTTTCTCACTGGCGATGACGTAGGCATGTAATACAGTGGTGTTTCGGGCAGCCATACTTCCAGGCTTCTCAGCTCGCCAAAAAATGGTTAGCTCAACGAAACTCACGGAAGTGAGAGCCTTTGAAACGAGCTTTCCAATGGTATAAAACTTGTGCAAATCCAGTGTACTTTTGAAAGTGATTAGACCGTTCTTACTTTGTCTTTGTTTCTTTGACAGCTCTGTGTACAAAAAATCCCATTGGAGATGCTTCTGAGGAGCGTTCGGAGTAGCCCCACCTGCTGGTCTTTACCGGTATGAAGCTTGCCTGCCGGGACCCTTATAGTTTAATATTCGGATGCAGGGATATCCAAGAAAGAGTCAGGTACAAATTTTGTCTCTCTAGCATGCCTAAATCGGGAGTTATTCCCAAGCTTAGTGCCGAATTTATTTTGGACCATTCTGTGCCGGCATTTTCTCACTGGCGATGACGTAGGCATGTAATACAGTGGTGTTTCGGGCAGCCATACTTCCAGGCTTCTCAGCTCGCCAAAAAATGGTCAGCTCAAAGAAACTCACGGAAGTGAGAGCCTTTTGAAACGAGCTTTCCAATGATGTAAAACTTGTGCAAATCCAGTATAATTTTGAAAATGATTTGACCGTCCTTACTTTGTCTTTGTTTCTTTGACAGCTCTGTGTACAAAAATCCCATTGGAGATGCTTCTGAGGAGCGTTCGGAGTAGCCCCACCTGCTGGTCTTTACCGGTATGGTGCTTGCCTGCCGGGACCCTTATAGTTTAATATTCGGATGCAGGGATATCCAAGAAAGAGTCAGGTACAAATTTTGTCTCTCTAGCATGCCTAAATCGGGAGTTATTCCCAAGCTTAGTGCCAAATTTATTTTGGACCATTCTGTGCCGGCATTTTCTCACTGGCGATGACGTAGGCATGTAATACAGTGGTGTTTCGGGCAGCCATACTTCCAAGCTTCTCAGCTCGCCAAAAAATGGTCAGCTCAACGAAACTCACGGAAGTGAGAGCCTTTTGAAACGAGCTTTCCAATGATGTAAAACTTGTGCAAATCCAGTATAATTTTGAAAATGATTTGACCGTCCTTACTTTGTCTTTGTTTCTTTGACAGCTCTGTGTACAAAAATCCCATTGGAGATGCTTCTGAGGAGCGTTCGGAGTAGCCCCACCTGCTGGTCTTTACCGGTATGAAGCTTGCCCGCCGGGACCCTAATAGTTACATATTCGGATGCAGGGATATCCGAGGAAGAGTCAGGTACAAATTTTGTCTCTCTAGCATGCATAGATCGGGAGTTATTCCCAAGCTTAGCGCCGAATTTATTTTGGACCATTCTGTGCCGGCATTTTCTCACTGGCGAAGACGTAGGCATGTAATACAGTGGTGATTCGGGCAGCCCTACTTCCAGGCCTCTCAGCTTGCCCACAAAATGGCCATCTTAACGAAACTCACGGAAGTGAGAACCTTTGAAACGAGCTTTCTAATGGTGTAAAACTTGTGCAAATCCAGTATAATTCTGAAGGTGATTTGACCGTCCTTACTTTGTCTTTGTTTCTTTGATAGCTCTGTGTACAAAAATCCCATTGGATATCCTTTTGAGGAGCGTTCGAAGAAGCCCCACCTGCTGGTCTTTACTGGTATGAAGCGTGCCCGGCGGGACCCTAATAGTTTAATATTCGGATGCAGGGATATCCAAGGAAGAGTCAAGTACAAATTTTGTTTCTCTAGCATGCCTAGATCGGGAGTTATTCCCAAGCTTAACGCCGAATTTATTTTGGACCATCTGTGCCGGCATTTTCTCACTGGCGAAGACGTAGGCATGTAATACATTTATGTTTCGGGCAGCCCCACTTCCAGGCCTCTCAGCTCGCCCACAAAATCGTCAGCTCAACGAAACTCACGGAAGAGAGAGCCTTTGAAACCAGCTTTCCAATGGTGTACATCTTGTGCAAATCCAGTATAATTTTGAGGGTGATTTGACCGGCCTTACTTTGTTTTTATTTCTTTGACAGCTCTGTGTACAAAAAATTCCATTGGAGATGCTTTTGAAGAGCGTTCGGAGTAGCCCAACCTGCTGGTCTTTACCGGTATGGAGCTTGCCCGCCGGGACCCTAATAGTTACATATTCGGATGCAGGGATATCCAAGGAAGAGTCAGGTGCAAATTTTGTCGCTCTAGCATGCCTAGATCGGGAGTTATTCCCAAGCTTAGCGCCGAATTTATTTCGGACCATTCTGTGCCGGCATTTTCTCACTGGCGATGACGTAGGCATGTAATACAGTGGTGTTTCGGGCAGCCCTACTTCCAGGCCTCTCAGCTCGCCCACTAATAAGTCAGCTCAACGAAACTCACGGAAGTGAGAGCCTTTGCAACGCGCTTTCAAATGGTGTACAACTTGTGCAAATCCAGTATAATTTTGAGGGCGATTTGACCGTCCTTACTTTGTCTTTGTTTCTTTGACAGCTCTGTGTACAAAAATCCCATTGGAGATGCTTTTGAGGAGCGTTCGGAGTAGCCCCACCTGCTGGTCATTTGCGGTGTAAAGCGTGCCCGCCGGGACCCTAATAGTTTAATATTCTGATGCAGGGACATCCAAGGAAGAGTCAGGTACAAATTGTGTCTCTCTAGCATGCCTAGATCGGGAGTTATTCCCAAGCTTAGCGCCGAATTTATTTTGGACCATTCTGTGCCGGCATTTTCTCACTGGCGAAGACGTAGGCATGTAATACAGTGGTGATTCGGGCAGCCCTACTTCCAGGCCTCTCAGCTTGCCCACAAAATGGCCAGCTTAACGAAACTCACGGAAGTGAGAACCTTTGAAACGAGCTTTCTAATGGTGTAAAACTTGTGCAAATCCAGTATAATTCTGAAGGTGATTTGACCGTCCTTACTTTGTCTTTGTTTCTTTGACAGCTCTGTGTACAAAAATCCCATTGGATATCCTTTTGAGGAGCGTTCGAAGAAGCCCCACCTGCTGGTCTTTACTGGTATGAAGCGTGCCCGGCGGGACCCTAATAGTTTAATATTCGGATGCAGGGATATCCAAGGAAGAGTCAAGTACAAATTTTGTTTCTCTAGCATGCCTAGATCGGGAGTTATTCCCAAGCTTAACGCCGAATTTATTTTGGACCATCTGTGCCGGCATTTTCTCACTGGCGAAGACGTAGGCATGTAATACAGTTATGTTTCGGGCAGCCCCACTTCCAGGCCTCTCAGCTCGCCCACAAAATCGTCAGCTCAACGAAACTCACGGAAGAGAGAGCCTTTGAAACCAGCTTTCCAATGGTGTACATCTTGTGCAAATCCAGTATAATTTTGAGGGTGATTTGACCGGCCTTACTTTGTTTTTATTTCTTTGACAGCTCTGTGTACAAAAAATTCCATTGGAGATGCTTTTGAAGAGCGTTCGGAGTAGCCCCACCTGCTGGTCTTTACTGGTATGGAGCTTGCCCGCCGGGACCCTAATAGTTACATATTCGGATGCAGGGATATCCAAGGAAGAGTCAGGTGCAAATTTTGTCGCTCTAGCATGCCTAGATCGGGAGTTATTCCCAAGCTTAGCGCCGAATTTATTTCGGACCATTCTGTGCCGGCATTTTCTCACTGGCGATGACGTAGGCATGTAATACAGTGGTGATTCGGGCAGCCCTACTTCCAGGCCTGTCAGCTCGCCCACTAATAAGTCAGCTCAACGAAACTCACGGAAGTGAGAGCCTTTGCAACGCGCTTTCAAATGGTGTACAACTTGTGCAAATCCAGTATAATTTTGAGGGTGATTTGACCGTCCTTACTTTGTTTTTATTTCTTTGACTGCTCTGTGTACAAAAATCCCATTGGAGATGCTTTTGAGGAGCGTTCGGAGTAGCCCCACCTGCTGGTCTTTACCGGTATGAAGCTTGCCCGCCGGGACCCTAGTAGTTACATATTCGGATGCAGGGATATCCGAGGAAGAGTCAGGTACAAATTTTGTCTCTCTAGCATGCATAGATCGGGAGTTATTCCCAAGCTTAGCGCCGAATTTATTTTGGACCATTCTGTGCCGGCATTTTCTCACTGGCGAAGACGTAGGCATGTAATACAGTGGTGATTCGGGCAGCCCTACTTCCAGGCCTCTCAGCTTGCCCACAAAATGGCCAGCTTAACGAAACTCACGGAAGTGAGAGCCTTTGAAACCAGCTTTCAAATGGTGTACATCTTGTGCAAATCCAGTATAATTTTGAGGGTGATTTGACCGTCCTTACTTTGTCTTTATTTCTTTGACAGCTCTGTGTACAAAAATCCAATAGGAGATGCTTTTGAGGAGCGTTCGGAGAAGCCCCACCTGCTGGTCATTTCCGGTGTAAAGCGTGCCCGCCGGGACCCTAATAGTTTAATATTCGGATGCAGGGACATCCAAGGAAGAGTCATGTAAAAATTGTGTCTCTCTAGCATGCCTAGATCGGGAGTTATTCCCATGCTTAGTGGCTACGACTGTAATGTTCATACATTAACTTGTCACTATGGTGACATCTCTGAACCATGGACAGAGAAGACTGAAGCTCTAACACTTCTACCAAAGCCAGATCAAAGTCTTGAGACGCCAAACCCTAACTACGTCTACTGTCCTGATGGTCATTCTTATTGCCACGATGGAAACACCTGTTGCCCATTGCACGATGGACACTGGAGCTGCTGCCCATATCATCATGTAAGAACCCAATTATTTTTAGACTGATTTCACTTTTGTTATTTCAGAAACAATTTGACCATATCTTGAGTTGTATTTAGGAAGAATAATTTAGTTTCATTTACGTTATTTCAGGCATCTTGCTGCAGTGATGGTTGGCATTGCTGTCAACATGGCTACCACTGTAATGCTCATACATTAACTTGTCACAATGGTGACATCTCTGAACCATGGACAGAGAAGACTGAAGCTCTAACACTTCTACCAAAGCCAGATCAAAGTCTTGAGACGCCAAACCCTAACTACGTCTACTGTCCTGATGGTCATTCTTATTGCCACGATGGAAACACCTGTTGCCCATTGCACGATGGACACTGGAGCTGCTGCCCTTATCATCATGCAGGGAAATCCAAGAAAGAGTCAGGTACAAATTTTGTGTCTCTAGCATGCCTAGATCGGGAGTTATTCCCAAGCTTAGCGCCAAATTTATTTCGGACCATTCTGTGCCAGCATTTTCTCACTGGCGATGACATAGGCATGTAATACAGTGGTGTTTCGGGCAGCCCTACTTCCAGGCCTCTCAGCTCGCCCACAAAAATCGTCAGCTCAACGAAACTCACGGAAGGGAGAGCCTTTGAAACGAGCTTACCAATGGTGTACAACTTGTGCAAATCTAGTATAATTTTGAGGGTGATTTGACCGTCCTTACTTTGTTTTTGTTTCTTTGACAGCTCTGTGTACAAAAATCCCATTGGAGATGCTTTTGAGGAGCGTTTGGACTATCCCCCTTGCTGTTTATTTCAGGTATGATGCTTGCCCGCTGCGACCCTAACAATTTGAATTTCGGATGCACGGATATCCAAGGCAGAGTCATGTACAAATTAATGTTCCTCTAGCTTGCCTAGATCGGGAGTTATTCCCACGCTTAGCGAAAAACTTATTTCGGACCTTTCTGTGCCAGCATTTTCTCACTGGTGATAACGTAGGCATGTGATACAGTAGTGTTTCGGGCAGCCCTACTTCCAGGCCGCTCACTTCGGCTACAGAATCGTCAGCTAAACGAAACTTATGAAAGACTTTCCAATGGTGTAGAACTTGTGCAAATCCAGTATAATTTTGAGGGTGATTTGACCGTCATTACTTTGTCTTTGTTTCTTTGACAGCTCTGTGTACAAAAATCACATTGGAGACGCTTTTGAAGAGCGTTCGGAGTAGCCCCACCTGCTGGTCATTTCCTGTTTGAAGCTTGCCCGCCGGGACCCTATAATTTGATTTTCGGATGCAGGGATATCCAAGGAAGAGTCAGGTACAAATTTTGTCTCTCTAGCATGCCTAGATCGGGAGTTATTCCCAGCTTAGCGCAGAATTTATTTCGGACCTTTCTGTGCCGGTTTTTTCTCACTGCGATGACGTAGGCATGTAATACAGTTGTGTTTCGGACAGCCCTACTTCCTGGCCGCTCACCTCGCCTACAAAATTGTCAGCTAAACGAAACTCACGGAAGAGAAAGCCCAAGAGACGATTCCAATGGTGTAAAACTTGTGCAAATTCAGTATTATTCTGTGGGTGAATTGACCGTCCTTACTAAAAACCCCGTTGGAGATGTTTTTGAGGAGTGTTCAGCATATTCCCGCGTGCTGGTCGTTTCAGGTATGAAGCTTGCCCGCCGCGTCCATGAAAGTCTGATTTTCGGATGCAGGGATATCCAAGGCAGAGTCAGGTACAAATGTTTTCTTTCTTGCGTACCTAGATCAGGAGTTATTCCCAAGCTTAGCGCAGAATTTATCTTCGGACCGTTTTTTCCCGGTATTTTCTCGATGGCGTTGACGTAGGCAACCCTATTTCCAGGCCACTCGCCTCGCCTACAAAATCGCGACCTAATAGTTGTTGTGCTTGAAGTAGGCTGTAAAGTGACCATCTGTTTCTTTACAGCAGATCATAATTTTATCTAGTGCCTATTCTTCCGGGCCCAGCATCAGACAAGGTGCTTAAATTATGGGGGGAGTTATACTTCCATCTGAAAATACATTCTTCTGTTCATGTCCGTTGCTTTTATTTAGACAACAGAAATCCAAGTTATATACACAAAAACAGGTGCAGTTAATCACTCAAGAACTTTAAAGAATGTGCACTACTTGATGTACTTTATCATGGATGCAAATGGCATTGCCAAGTTATTATACAATTGTTTCCTGATTCATGTGATGGGAATTTAATTACTAAAACTCCTCTCTTGGTCCTTATAAGCGGCAGGTTTCATTTACAGTATTTTTGTTTCAATATGATACTTTGATAGCATGTCATTTGTCACCTCTGACCAGGTCACTGATATGTCACCGGTCATTATTATAAATCCGCAAATAATCATGACAATCGCTTCTATAAACAAGCCACAAAACCTGTTAATTATATGAATGTAATGCTACATCTTTGGAAGATCTTGATAAAATGTATACTATCTGCTATAAACAAGTTTTACCCTGACAATCGAATGTTCAGCGAGGCAGCCATAACGTGTGGCTAATGCTCTGCACGTGTCCTGTTGTTTACATCAGCGTGTACCCAGACTTCATCAAGTGATGTTTCACACATTGCACCAGAATGGTACCAGTTTGATAAGTGTCAATTTACTGTAGGCTCATTCTACAACTTTAAATTACTTGGAATGTTGTTTTCTTTAAAAACATGTTTAAAAACATATTTGAAAAGTATTAATTTGTATATAGCAGTAGTTGATTTTGTGTTTGATGTTAGAGTAATGTATTTTTATTTTAAATATTTCAATCGTTTTATAATTACATATAAGCAAACAGCGCCACCATTAGTTTGTAAAAGTTACCCTGTTTGGAGTTGGAGGAATATTTCGCCTATATCTCGAAACGCCCAACCTTCACAGGGTGTCATCATTCATTTTCTGTTTGTACAAGGTCTATTGAACATGGATCAATCAAAACCTGTTATATTTCCTCCGCTGCAAGGTTCAGGTAAAAGGTGGCTTTTGGCTGCCGGAGTAGAAGTTTTGACCGTCCTTGTATTGTATTTCTTTCTTTGGCAGCTCTGTGTACACAAATCCCATTGAAGGTCCTTTAGACTAGCGTTTGGAATATCCCCACTTGCCGGTCTTTTCCGGTCTGAAGATGGCCCAAAGTGGCCAAAAAAGTCTAATTTTCGGATGCAGGAATACCTAAGGCACAGTGAGGTACACGTTTTGTCTTTCTAGCATGCCTAGTTCAGGAGTTATTCTCACACTTAGATCAGATTTTGTTTCAAACCTTTTATCGGCCGGAATTTTCTTGCTGGTGTTGATAGGCAGCCCCGGTCAGTTAATGTTACGGTGGTGGTAGCCCTACTACCTGGCCGCTCACTCCGCCTACAAAATCGACACAGAGCCGAAAGAAACGAAAAGAAAGCCCTTGAGACGGGCTTTCCAATAGTATAAAACTTGTGCAAACCCTATGTTCATCTGAGTGTGATTTCACCTCTTCGTTTCTTATTTTACTTTTTGACAGCTCTGTGTACAAAAAACCACTTGAAGGTGATTTTGAGGAGCATTCGGAATATCCCACCAGCTGGCCCCCAAATTTGGGGATGCACGAATACGCAAGACACAGTCAGGTACAAATGTCGTCTCTCTAGCATGCCTAGTTCAGCAGTTAATCTCAAGCGCAGACTTTGTTTCAAAGCGTTTTTTGGCAGGAAATGTGTTGCTGGTGTTGATACGCAGTCCCAGTTTGTTAAATTTGTCAGTGGTAGTACCCCTACTCCCTGGCCGTTTGCCTCGTTTACAAAACCGCGACATTGGCTTTTCAGTGGTAAAACAACTTGCTGGTCATTTCGGGTCTGAAGATTGCGCATAGTGACCATAACAAAATAATTTTCGGAGTCAGGAATATGCCAGGCTGAGTCAGGTACAAATTTCCTCTTTCTAACATGTTTAATCGAGAGTTATAGTCAAAATATAACACAGAATGTGTTTCAAACCACTATTCGGCAGGAAATGTGTTGCTATTACCATCTTTATAACAAGGAGGCTTTCGTATAGAAATTGCACAATTGCTTTAGGGGTCATTACCAAAACATGACCTTACCTGAAGGTCAGTTGTTGATTTTGTGTTTTTCTGGGTTTTTATTTTGTTTTGTTTTGTTTATTAAAATCAAAAGGGCCTGAAGGGGATATGAACGGTTAGAAATCAGCATAACAAAATCCAAGCCAAAGAAAAATGTTTTCCCGAACACAAGTCAATTGCTAAATAAACACACGGAAGGTATATCACCAATAAAATCAATGTGCCAGACGCGTCTCAATATATCGAAAACTATTTTTATGGAATTCATTCCAATTAAAATAATGACCTAATTGACTGAACTGACGATCGGGGGAAAGTGGTTATACAGGTAAACAAAACAGTCGACACGTGAATGACATAGGAGTAGAGCCACTAACGATTTAATTAAAGTGTCGTTAAAAGCAATTCACGGGGCCACCCTTCAAGCCTATGATAATTAAGAATCATGTACATAATGTAAATTAATCGCCAATTTTCACACTTCACAAAACAATTAGTCATCATCATCTCACAACAAAAACACCATTGGGGTGACAAGTGATAACTAATTGCAACCTGTCTCTCTGTTTTTCATATTTCATCTTGATTCACAAAGTGCCCCCCCCCCCCCCCCGCGCTCAAGCCTGATTCACCTTTTTTGTTCTCCTCTCTCCCCCTCTCTCTCCCCCTCTCCCCCTCTCTCCCTCTCTCTCTCTCTCTCTCTCTCTCTTTCTCTTGTGCCACTGATTAGCACAACAGAAATAAATCCCTCCCGCCTTTTGGAAATCCATTATGATTCCCCTAAGGCGTTGGAGCTTGCGCGGCTCGCTTTAATTGAAGGCGGTCTTTAAAGGCAGGGTCATGCTTTGGTAATGACCCAGACACACATTTTGTTCTATTTATCTGAAAGCTAACATGCCATTACAGATGGTAATGGTAGTAAAGCGTCATGTGACATTATTTCGTCTGAAGTGCCCCCGTTGATCAAAGTGTGTCGACAACATTTGAATCTCCAAAGATCGCCTAAAGTCCTTGGAGATTCTAATGTTCGTTGTGTACGTTTGTGAATGCTGCGGCCAGAGATGCTGCAGGTTGTTACCCGCTGTCACTTTGCTAAACGTGGATGGATTCCACGTTCTTGATCAGAATACCGTGGTTTTTGTTTACAGTTTTCTCAACAAGTAGACACTGTTTGAACAATTGAAACGACTAAAAGTTTCACACGTGACTTTTATTGTATCTTTTCGTGATTTGTAAAATTCCCCATAAATCCCTACGTTAGATTGAAAAAGAAAGAAACAAAATCAATGACCCTACCTTTTAAACCGTTCGATTGTTTCAATCCTATATAAATGTAGATACATACAATAAAACAACCTGTGAAAGTTTCATTTCAAAAGATGGTCGCGTTTTTGAGATATCGCCGAGAATCCGGGGGGAATCCGGTGGGAATATGTGGCAGGAAGAACAATCCCTATAGGAACACACAACCTGAGAAAAGTTTCTGACAGATTCAAATTTTGGTGGATAAAAACTTAAAATCTGTTTCCATAACCACATTATTTCGATTTGAAATGTTTCTCAAAATGTTAAATCGAAAGCTGCTGTATTCTAACCATAAGTTTTTATTGCCAGTAATGTTTAGAGTGATACCGTATACCTTCCCTACGAATCATACATAATAGGTTTCGAGGAGTGTTCATTCATTTCCATCCTCTATAGACTTCAATAAACACACTATCGTATAAACCAACAGGAAATGTTTCATCAAATCTCGCGTTCGTCAACTCTAACTGATTTGTAATAGTCAATTGCTCTAAACAATCACCTCGTTTTTTATTTCATTTAATTGAACAGCAGCGTTCTTGACAAAACCCTTAATAACGGGGTATGTTATTAGGCCTAAGTCCTTATTTTGATTTTGGGTTTGTTTGGGTTTTTTTTTTTTTTTTTTTTTTATATCTCAATCATTACCAATGAGGTATGTACTACACCAGCCAAAATGGTTGGCGTTGATTACTGTTTTTGACTATTGACTGCAATGCTTTATTTGCTGATCAAGTACTTTCCAACAAGACAAATCTTTATATTTATCTAGAACTTTGTTCATACCATGAAAAAACTAATGCTTCCAACATTTTAGCGCTATTCAGTACATGGATTAATGCAGGAACCTTTTAGCCACGATCGTATCTATTTACAACGTGGTAGGGATTTTGTATTTATTATTATTATATTTTTTTTAGAACATCGCACTCCTTTAACCGCCCGTCTTTAAGTACCCCTCTATGGTCTTATTATGAAGTTACTATAATGTTGTGAATCCTAGCGTGCTTGGGTTAGCACCAGTAATCGCTACAGTGCTGTGTGTAGAATGGGCAATTACATACACAGTATTGTATTAAATTACCATTTTCCATCTGAAGCCCCACACTCATTGACATGGAAAGTGCCGCATTAATCCAACTGGCCAATTTAGAGTCATGTGACGACGTCATGTGACATTGGGAGGCGTGTGCGGCTCAATGCACAAGCTACACTGTAAGTGTTTTGTATAAGGCTTTCAAAGGGAGCGAATCTGACAGCACGGCACAGTGCCTACGGAGCCGTCTACGGTAGAAAGCAAGCTCGCGCTCCCGCTGTTAGAGGAGAGAGCCCCATTCATACATTAAACATCGCCTGTGCAGGTTGCTGGTTCGTCAGGGAACATCTGGTGCGTTGAATGAGCCTACGCCTGGTCGAGCTTTGTGTCTGCAACCAGTGGGATTAACCCTTGGATGTACTAAAGGTAAGGAATTTCGTTATATTCAACCAACAGGTAAATGATTGAAAGGTTTGTGATATATCATGGAAATGTTTACAGTTAAGGCACTATGAATAGTCATGTACCTGTATACGACCCTACCTTGTTATTTATAAATTTAACGTGTACCTAATAATTTTGTGTTTTATGTACACGGATCTGCATATGCATAAGAACCAATCATCGTGTCATTAAAACATTGACTGATAATGTGATCGAGGGATCAAATCGCAACTGCGTAGTAAAATATGTTTTACAGCGCATCCAATCATGTAGCACAGAAATAGAGATTACTCCATGCGTAAATGAATCCCATAAAAGAGACCATGGGGCGATTTGTGTGCAACCAGTGGCGATAATGGTTCATTTAAATACCTCCAGTTGTCATTGTAACACTGAGTTGGTGGTGCATCCATTTTTGTCCTCTGTCAATGAACCAACGAGGAAGGTTTTCCTTCATCCATCATTGAACCAACCGTGAACAAACTACGTGAACAGCCTCTGTCTACGGGCTACAAACAGCAATGAATACGGTGCTATACGATGTGCTGTAGGAATATTAAGTAATAAAAAAAATCTATAGCTGTACATTTATAGGAACTGTAATTAATTGTCCGTTAAAAAGTGCTATATATGCAGATATAAGACATACATGAATACATTATAATTAATTGCCACATGCTTCTTGTAGAAATGCTAAAGGTAAATGACATTGGGACTAATTTGTGTGAGTTTTTCATTTCCGTGCGGTGTAATTTTATGCAGATGTCAGGCCTATTAAGCTCATGGTAATAAAAGCAAACCTGAATTAAGTATCGGGGGAGTTCCTGCGGGCAGTGATTTTAATTTAGTCCAAGAGACAGAGACCTTAATGGTTTAGACCTCAATCATCCTTCACCTTATTGTCATTTCTCCCATATGCATTAACAACAATGAATACAAATTCTTTTTCGACCAAATAGGGGCCAGACTATTCGATATTGGACAAAGGTATCCCCCATTGTTCCCGTATTTTAACACACTATTCTCCTCTCGTATACTGAATTAACCCCCCCCCCCCCTAAAATCTTCTAAAGATTTCCTGAGATTCAAAGCACACAATGAAGAAACAATAGAAGGTACACCATGCCCCCATATCGAGCACCAGACGTCGGTTTGGTTTAAGGCCCTCCTCGAAACAAAGTCTTCGGCTTTGGCTTCCGCTTAGGCTCCGTCAATAATTTTGAAAGCGTTGCATTCGTATCTAAATATAATCTTGTTATAGTGTAATATTCCATCAGTAATCTGCAATGCTATAGTCAAAAATAATAATTTTGTCATTAATAATATCAATACTGCAAAACAAAATGGTGGGCATCACCAATCAACTCATACGTGCGTAATGACGGGTGACGTGATTGCATACAGAAAGCAATGGTGACTCCTAGATGTCTCACAAAGACACGGTGAGTCACCAGAAGATTGCAATCAGCTTATAAAATATCTTAAGAAGGAATGATACAATTATTTACATGTTTCAATTTTCATCATAAGGTTTTTGATGGGGCGGGAGAGCTCCTGTGGTTGGAGGGAGGACCCACTGGGGTGGGGTAGTAGACAACAAATTGAATTTTTGAAGTGATTATGTAGAATTAGTCATGGTCTAGTTGTATTCTGTCAATGTCACGTTAATATTAACACAAATTAACTCTGATACACGACTTCTTTATATATGCATTCCTGTAGATTACATTAATTAAGAAATCATAAATCACGTCCAGAGTGCAAAATTGCTTGTGCCAGTAAAACATGGTTAGAATCAATGAGGAATTAAACAGAACGAAATGGAAAATCTAAAACAAAACGTAAAAAATAAACAGGGAGACATGTTAAATCTACAAAGACAACAAATAAGAATCACATCGTTGAGCTGGTTGCAGCAGCATGAGATAATATCCAACTTTAACTCTTTTGTAAAAGCAGAAAGTGTTGTTTGAAACATTTCTGCTGCGTGAAAAGTTAAGCGTGGACACAAGCAGTACACGTGATAATTCGACAGTTATATCTTTTCAGGTAAACAAGCTGCATGTTCTTTAAGCTAATCTAATTTATTTGCTTGAGTAGGGCAAGAAATCGGGCCTGTACAGTTAATAATACGCACAAACATTCATCACTTCATTTTACACGCAGAATTAATTGCAAGAACAATTGACCATTGTTTGGAAATTCACCATTTGATGCCTTAATGAGGACCGTGGCTCCATCAGAAAACCTAATCTTGTGTCGATCAAATTGATGACGTAGCATTTTATGATTGGATCCCAAATGAGGCTTGACCGGACGTGCATTAATTTGAACGAACAACATCGCTGCATCCGTGCATCGTGACTATACGTGCGTTGAACAATTAATTTTTTTGCAAGTCTGGTTTTTTTTTGTTTTTTTTTGGAAATGATAATAATGTTGCCTTTATCGCAGCTACTGTCTATTTTTAAACCTAACCATTCGCAATCCTTCAAATCATTGTTTTGTTTGCTCTGTTGGACTGATGCAAGTAAACTAAATTTGCTTCACATGGGGTGGTCTTTGACAGGTTTCCTGTATGTAAGACGGCCATTTTAATTACCAGATTGCACCAGAATAGTATATTTCTAGCCTCGGTTTGGGTATACGCCTACAAGATTGGTACTGCAGATGTATACTAATAGTTTTCTGTATAGATGGGTTGCAATGAAAATATATCAGTGAGTCAGAAACAGTTTTTATCGTGAAAATATCTTGTACTTAATGTTTATTTCTAGTTGTATATTATAAATTAGTATTCATAAATTATATCAAATGCAACATATACCAATAAAGGAAATAACATCATCGGTAATTGTTGCAGTTTTCGAGAAAATGTGGATTTGTGAAATATCGTTTGTTTACGTTTGAGTGTCTGTGACTGCCGAGAAAAACGAGAGCAAGTGGTGACGATTTTAAGTTGTCAGACAGACCTTGTTACATTAAAAGTCACATAATCAAACGATGGTCGGCCGACCATCGCTTCAAAATGAAACCAAAATGCAATTTTCGTTAAAATGAAATCACACCTTGGCAAATTATTTCACCGTGAATGTTTGTACTTTCAGTCAAATAAGTTATTAGTAACTAATTTTGAAGTACTTTTTTCTACAAATGATGTAATCTACCTGTGTCGGGAACTCTCACCCAGTGACTGCACGCGGGAGCCCTCCCTCCGTATAATTGCCATGGAGAGCGCGCGCGTGCTGTAATTGGTGAGAGTTCAAAATGTTCAGCCACAGACCTTCTTAAATCATGACGACACAGCCCCTTTAACTTTATTTTCAGACGGGCTTGCCTGTCGATAATGCCACGTTATTACATCATATGTAAGGTCATAAAAACCATACTAATTAACTTCGCTTCAAATCCTCCCCATTCTGGCGAGCATGAATGTTAACAGCGTTATCCCACAATCGAATTGCAAAGGAGGAGCATTCTTCTGGCACGACCTTAAAGGTATCGCCCTGAATAATGGCGAAACTGTTGCTCCTGCAATGTGTGCAGTATTTAGGTCAACCAAAAGCCATTGTTTCCGTTGCCCTAGGCTAGTTTTGGCCTTATCTACTGCCTTACAATTTTACAACTGTTGATCATACTTAATGTGTGTCCATACTTATAAACCAAATAATAGCAAGTATTTAGGTTGCTCCACTTGTTGGCCTTGCTGCTTACAATTTAATTATAGTCATTGCTTTTTTGCACTATAGCTTTGGCCTCTGGCCTTAATATTTCGACTACTTCTCCTCAATGTATTTCCAGTCTTGAGAACAGAATAACCGTAGCCAATGATTTGCTGCCCGCGTTCTTTGTTTTTGGGGCTAAGTAACACTTGTTTACAACTGCTGATTCTCGTAATGTCCACAATGAGATCAAACAAAATGTGATGCATCCATACACTTTTCCAAGCCTTACACTTTGCCATGTGGTGCACTCGTATATTTTCCCATGTGGTGCACCCAAACATTTCCACATGCGGTGCCCTATTGCCATGTGGTGCACCCATTACCAGGTGGTGCACCCATTGCCAAGTGGTGTACCTATAAACTTTTCCATGCGGTGCCCCATTGCCAGGTGGGGCACCCATTGCCAGGTGGGGTACCCATATATTTTGCCATGTTGTGCGCTCATTGCCACGTGGTGCCTCATACATTTTGCAAGGTTGTGCACCCATACATTTTGCCAGGTGGTGCATCCATACTTTTGCCATGTGATGCCCAATTTGTTTGCCAGGTTGTGCATCCATACTTTTACCATGTGATGTCCATTTTTTGCCATGTGGTGCACCCATACTTTTTGCCATGTGGTGTCAATTTTTTTTTGTCAGGTGGTGCATTCCCCACTTTTGCCATGTGCTGCCCATTTTGGGGTCATGTGGTGCAACCATAATTTTAAATTGAGCATTTCAAACAATGGCAGAAAACGAAGGTGCTTGACAACTAACGACACCTTTAAGTTGCATTGACATATTATACGCAGACACAGAATCCAATAACCGGGCAATTTACTCCATGATTCGATTTGTCAGCATCTTTGAGAGGCGTTCACGGAGGCAGTCACGGTCAGGTGGTGATAAAGTAGACTGACCACTGTCATAAACCTCACCTCACAAATTGACCTCAAGGCTAACGTTGAGCGGATATGATAGCCTGTGACTTTAATGGCATTTTGCACAGTAGAATCGTTTTTGAATAATTGCTCTGTTTTAACGTATTAGACAGATCTGTAATTTAAGGGTTTCATTAGGTTTTACATGGAAATACTATTTCGACCCTTTGGAGGCCATACTTTGGGTTTTTTTAAATGTATAATTTTAAGGAAAAAATGAAAACAGGACTTGTACACAAGTCGTCATTCAGAGATGGTGTAAGCAATCATTGTTTCTCTTCCATTTAGATCAGTGCTTGCTACCATACCGAACGTTTTAAATAAATTAATATCAAATTTAATGACATTGTCACACAGTTTTATCTCGGTATACTTTCCATGCGTACACAACCAATTTCTTTATTTAATTCAAGTTGGCATGCCACTATAGGCCATATAAAACAGTGTTTACTATATTCGTTTCCAGTGAGACAGCTGCAGTGAAGTGCCCCTATTTGAAACAGCAATCTTTAATAATTTTCAAATTGGAGAAATTCAATTATAAGTGCAGCACTTGGTAGATTTTGTGACCTTTTAGTAGAACCCTTGTCCACTTCAAATAGCATGCCGCTCTAATTCATTCACATGGATCGTTGGCCATTTTCCTCCGAGGCTACGCACTTGTTCACGTACGATAGTTCGCTGAAGGACGCTTGAAAAAAAAGCAGTGATACCCAACACAATTAAAGATCATTAACCTTCAATAGACAACTTACACACTGCCACCATCTTTGTCGTGTTCCCAACCTCCGTGCAAAAGCAACTTGGTTACTGATCTGTATTACTTTTCCAAAAGGACCACTATTTTTTCATTCCAGCCTTGACTTGCTTAGTAGGGACCTTTTGCTTTGGTTCTGGATTGGGCGATGTCATTAGTTTTGGAGCAGTGGGAACTTTTTCAACATCAAACGGTTATCCCAGAGCTGAAGACTATAGCCAAGGTTTGGAAAAAGCACATTGTATTGACAAAATGAGGGGGGCGTGTTCTGGCTGTACCACGATTGAAGTGTATGTGGGTGTGCCTCTAAAACGAGTAGCACGTAAAATGGAGAAAAATGGGCGCAGGGCTAAAACACTATGTACAGTTATACTACCGACTGGCATAAACCTTTCCGCCACAGCCAGTTTTGTCAGGTGCATAGTATTCACAAATTCATGCTCACATCAACGGTAATATCTAGAAATCTTAATATTTCAACATGGTTTTTTCTCTCTTCTGTTATTACCCAGGCTCTTACTTAATGAACAGCTGTTACTCCGGTAACCGCATCCGTTCTAGCCACTTTACCCAGACAACCACGTTGTGTATTGACAGAACGTTTGGAGATAATGGGTAGTCCGCGCGAGTGTGGGGGAAACAAACCGTATCTTGAATGCCATTAGGGTTGTCGTGGAAACGGAGCAGTTGGACTAGGATGCCTGGAATGCGATATATCACAACGGACCGGGCTCGTTGGCTTGCGTAGTGTACCCGCATACATTAAACACTCTTGATTTCCCTGGATGCAAACCAAAATAACATTATAGCTCGTGAGAAATAAGGAACCCGAGATGATCGTACAGTGAATAGACATTTATCATTGTCCACTGCAGTCATGTGACTTTCCCATCCGTGACAATGTTTTCTAGTGACTGGAGGCAGGAAAACGGTAAAATAGATCAGCCATTTTTCCCCTAATGGTTTACATATATTTATATTCGTAGATGAAGTGGCCGTTTTTTAACATTCGGGCGCTGATTGGTGGTTTGAGGGGAAACGTTAATGGTTGCAAAACATACTGAACTCTCAACCACATGCAGTATTATTAATTCTATAGATGTTAAGTTTGTGTCTGGGATAAAGAATACCGATGTTTGTAAAGCAATGTATACTCAGTACTTTCCCAATTCCAGTGACAATAAAACCAAATAACATTCATAATTTTGTTGCTTGAAATTAAAAAGTATTGTGCATTTCTGTTGATTTGTTGTTCTTCTCTTTTTGATTACGAATGATCATTAATTATTTATCCAGAATTCCTTCGTTGTCAATTGTTTGTGTAAAAATGCTATCAAAGATTAAAAATGATCGAACAAATTACGTGTACAAGTTTTTAACGGGAAGACAAGATTGCGACGACAAGATCTATGCTGCCACCGTCGTGTTACCTGCTTGCCTTTAATTGTGAACACATGGTTCCAAAGCAGTTACCAGACTTTTTTCCCTTTCAACCTCAGTTTGGGTACAACAGCAAATGAAACTGAAAGATACAAACAAATTGTCCGCTGAAGCAAAAACTAGGTCAGAGCAATCAAAATGGAAACCTTTTAATAATTGAAAGATCTCTTGTTTCTTTACACGCTTGAATTATGCTCGGCTCGTCACATAGAACAAATGTCTGAAAAGAGTTCCGTGTGATGTTACACAGACCATAAAGAAAATGTGTTAACAATACATTTCTCTCATCAAGAGAAATGCTATATTCTTATTCAATTCGACGCGGAGCAATTCACATGGTTAATAAAAGTGGATATCAATCAATAATTTTTCTCGCTCCCGCTCGGTCGTCATGACATGTCATAAAATTATTTTGTTATGTCTGCATTTCATTTTATTTTATTTATTTTTATTTTATTTGTGTAAGTTCTTTGCACTTACCATTATACATTATTTAATGTGAGTTTGATTAAATTGAGCATTTGGGCTGATGTTGGAAACAAAAGGCTATACATTCAGTACCTGAGAAAATAAATTTCTACCGAGTTTGATTTGCTGTAAAAAAGAAATTAAAAAAATTAAATCGTTGCATGACAAAAATCAGCCAGTTTTGTAATCAATGTGTTTCAGGACTCAGTCTTGTTCAAACAAAAGTGCCCACGTTTGGCACGAAATTGTGGTGGGGAGGGGGAGGTATATAGAAACTTTTAAAATCAATCCGGTTTCTTTGGAATTGTTACAGATCCTACTTTGTTTACAACTGATCAATTGCACAGGTAAGAGAAGATAAATTGTATCGAAACACAGTTTGTTATTCCATGCACGGCATATCAGATGACTGTAACCCGGTACTGCATGCTTTTTGTCGCCATTGAAATACCTGAAAAAATAGCTGAGTTTGTAAAAATTAAAGACGAGGGAGGAAAATCTAAATAATACATTGACGCCAAAGTATCATACACATGATAGACGTGACTCGAGTCTGATATACACGATGCAAGAACTGCATCACGTTGTAGGTCTTACGTTCAGTATAGCTTTTAGTCATAAGCTACTGGAAATGCGTTCACATTATGCGTGGTCCCTGCAATATTACGGTACCATATGGTGGCATAATTCTGTTGAAATTTAAACCGTAATAAAAATTCCTTCAGAGAGACACTAAATGTTAAAAGCTGGAATGAAATATTTTACGGTGTGTCATCAAGTGAGAGACTACCGACTGCGTAAAACTTGGTAAAGTAAATAAATAAATAAGTCATAGTGAATGGCCGCAGTCATCCATGGTAGTTATAATTTTTATCACATCCCTTTATGCAATTATAAATTTACGAGAAAACAACTGCAGTTTTAATTTCAAATGCTTTCGGCATTGCCATTTTGTTGAATTTACACTCAATGTAGTCTTAGTGTCTGTCTTGTTTTGAGAGTTGTGTTGGTAAGGGAAATGTTTTCAGTCAACTAACGATTTTGTCATTGACATCATGCTTTATGTCTCTTATGACGAAACTTATTGAGTCAATACCTTGCCAAGAAGTAAGAATTTCTCATGCGTTGATGAAACTCACACATAAGATGCAAATAGACAATGCCACATTTGCCCAGAAGAATTTTTCCTCAAGTTGATGGAGCTCTTATACACCATAACAGTTATACCATATCTTGATTCAAAGTGGCCCACAGCCTGCCAACAAAAGCAAGGCAGCTAGGAAGTGTAACTGCTCAAACAATAATGCCGCGGCGTGGGAGTAGTTCAAAGGGTAAAACAACACAATGTTCTTATTGATTGAAGACCTTAATCTAATCACAACTATACTCAGTATAAAGCAGACATGCCTTGGCTTCTATACACATCATGTCAATCATCCACGACCCCCTTGCTTCATCGTCTCTAGTTGCGCCAAGTTCAATTAATGGGCGAGATATTTCATTTCACAACCGCATGACGCGATATGCCTACCTTTTTCAATCAGAACAATTTCCTGTGGGAAAATGCTCCATGGACCACAATCCTCTCAGTCCAAAAAAATCCAATCTAGAAATGAAAAATCTTCCAGGAAAATAATTTGTCAACATCAAACAGATTTTTCATATTTTAAGTAACACGTTCATGATTGTATCCAGGTGTATGTAAATTTCCAGAACCAGAAAGCAGGCATGGAAGCTACCTCTATTTTATTGAGCTTTCTGTCACGCCCCGCATTATGAAAAACAAATTTCAAATCATAAAAAAATTAAGATGGCTGTTTCATTTTCCAGACAATTCAAGTCGCCAAAAAATGATCCACATGCTAAAATGATTTTTATTAAATCAGTGTGCTGATTTATAAAATGTGTTTGTAACAATTTCACCATAATTTCAGATTTCATACATTTAAGAGCATTTAAATATTGATTGTCGTGTGAAATATTTTTACGGAAATAAAACCTTGTAAATAAAACATGTTCACGCATTACATTAGCAATATTGGCATCATCAAAAATAAACATTAATAAATTCACTTAAATTAAATTATTGTTTACATGATATCCCATTGTGGGTTGTCTAATCTTTAGGAATATCCTTCCTGAATCTCAGAGAAAGGATTCTTCTTTTAACGAGAAGCCAACGGGGATATTCAATATTAATTCCCGCCAAATCGATTTAGTCAGACTTAAAGGTTAAAAGTCAATGTCGAAAGTCATATATCCCAGAGATATCGTCTGTATCGAGTACCGGTAATGTAATATGCATAGACTTTTACTATTACTCTCATTATCATCGTCTTGTACCCTGTGCTGTTAAAATAACAATCTTAACTATACATCAATCTAAATGGACTAGACCAATTTTCTTACAGCATCTGTTTGATTTTGTTGATGATTTTTATAATTATGTCAAAAACAAGATGGCTTTACTGTGACAGATGCTTATAAACAAACCGCGTTTTATACTTTCTGCAAACTTTCAATCAAATAAAACCCATCATTGGTTGCTTTGTTTCCAAAAAATTCAACACTAGTTTTGAATATTTGTGGCTATCTGTTTTTGCTTTGCATTTATGGCTTCACGTAGTTTTCCAACCTCGGTTTATAAAGATCTTTATATGTTCGACTATTATGCTGGATTACCCTATCATGATAATTATTTGTAACTCATCAAGAATTTGTTGCCCATTTTAGTTCCCATCTTTCATACAAACTAATTTTTACGGCGTTTTTGCTGTTCCAATCAATAAAGAAAAAAATGAATTCCTTCTGAAGATTAAATTTTAATTGAAATTGCTACAGCTTTTCTTTTCTTTCTTTTTTGTTGAAAGCAGGGCCCGTTTTACGGTTTTCTGATAAGCAAAACTAATCAGGAATCTAGTCCAAGGCGGTATATGTGCTACGGTATGCTGGCTGGTAACTGCAATCTAGTAATTCCAATTATTAATTTGTGCTTAGCTGCTCTTTCTGCTTAAAGCTCTATGAAATTGGGCCCAGATTTGCTTAAAAACAAAAACTTGCTTTCCCTTTAACTTCATCTTTCAAGTCGCCCAGAAAAGCAACATCTTTTATCCCTCCGCCCAAATCTCAAAGCAATTTCCAAGGGCCCTCAGAGGAGGTTATACGCCCCTCCCAGTCATAATAACGATTCTCTTAAGTGATGTTCGTTGCAGATGGCCGGGGCACTCGTTCCCCTAAAGAGTTGCATCCACAAGCACTCTCTATACTTGAACCCTAACAAAGTGTGGAATGATGAATTATTCATTGCTCCTACACTGGACTTATATGAATAACATATGCGTAAAATATGGTAATTTGTTACATAATGAGAGCTTTAATTACCCGTGTTAAGGCAATGTAGGTTCGCATTAAACCTACGATCAGGTTGGCATGTGAAACTAAGACGACAATTGTTACTTAGATCATTGCTTTGTATTCTTAAAAGGGGATAACTATTATCATCAATGACAATTTTTGTTTAAACTGTGAGTCATGTTGACATGGTTTGTATGAAGTTTGTCGTAAAAGGATCTGGCATAAGAGTTAATCGTGGCAGTCTCCTGAATATGAGTGGAGCAGGCTAGTCGAAACGTTGAGATAAATTAAGAACCCGCTCCGCGGCAGTGGAGTTAATAACGAGAAGTCCACTCGATCCACTAAGCGAAAGATAGTAGTCCTACCTCCCGCCCAGGTAGTAGCTATTGAAAGCAGGACAGTTCTTGTCAGAACTAAGAAGTCTCCCGAATTCGACCAGTAGTTTCGACCAAAGCAGAGGCTAAACAAGTATCTATATTAGGCCCTACATTATATCTCATAAAGTATGTATAATAATAACGTATACAGTATTTATTCTTTTAAAATGATGGAAAATCTTTGAGGTGGCATATATCTCTTTAAGAAGGAACACCCATGTTTGCGATTGATAAAAAAATCCAACCACGCGCCGCAGCAATTAGACTTGCCATCTAAGTCTCCTCGCAGTAATTATTAACCATATAAAGTGTTAAAACATCAATAATTAACCCACGCTGTTTTAGTCAACCGCACAGATGTTACTCTATGCATAGCGAGGCTGTGCTCGCGGAGGACTAAAAAGTGTTTGAATAATTCATTAGATAAATACCTGTCGCGGAACACGCGCAAAGTTGTGATAATATTCCACTATATCTGTCCTGTCCTCTTGGGCAGAAGGTTGAACATGGGCCGAGGCTAAAGGGCAGTCTCTCCGTGCATGACATCAGACTCTTCCGCGGTGCCCGTTTATGGATTCCTTATTCGTCAGAAACGTTCACCATTATGTAAAATACATAGTGACTATGTAATGCTATGAAACAGAATTAATGAAATCAGATTTGTCGTATTGCAAAACGGGACCAGACTATTTTGCCTTGCCAGCCTCGCTTTGGGGCTATTCGTTTGAATGAAAGAGAAGCCATATGGTTGCGCCATGGTAAAATCTGGCTCTTTCAATTGATTTTATTTTAATATCGCACTCAAAAAGACAGATGCAGTCAGAGGCGGCCTATACACACACTCACCACAATCAAGTCTGCATTTTTCATTCAAATTTAGAATTAAAACCAGACGCTTTGTGCTTTTGAGGCATCTGCCATCGGGAAAGACTCGCTCACCAGTCAATATTCCCGTAAAACTACGACTGATACCCAAGGCTACACTTACAGTAAATCGTATCACATCAGGCCAACATGCGTTAATCGTACACGATGATGAGTCCTCAGCGTAATTTCATTTGGTTTGGGGAGCAGGGAGCGGCGGTTTTAAAGAGGTACCTTTGTTTGGTTTATTGAAGTTGGGACGTGGCGACTTTATTTCTGTTGGTATCCCTAAGTAAGTCTGGGTCGCAGCTTTTGGTAGAATTAAAAGCCCATCCATAATATAAAGCTTCCTCATGCAATTGTAAATTTTTCATATTATGTCAACGGGAGGAATTTAACTTGCGTTTTTTTAGTCTTCCCATGTGATGTTTTTCGTTGGTTATACTTTTTCCTTTATAGGCCTACATTGTTTTCATGTACATGTACCTTTATCCTTGTTAAGTTACACTTGCACTGCTAGCCAGTTTCGTACTATTGCGCCTAAATATCGCTACATAAAATAATGTGTATTCACTTAAAATTCTAACCACTTATAAAAATAGACATTTATATATAATTTCATATTAGAAGATGTAGAGACTCCAGGAGTCCACAGTCTCTTCTGATCAAAATTAATATTAACTTCATCCCCTTGAAAATGCAATCTTTTCTTAGCCATGCCGAGATGTTCGCTATTTCAATATCTTTATACGAAGCAGACGAGAAATTACACCTTCTTAATTATTTGACGAGAAGCTCAAGCGATGACGAACCAAGCGGCCTCGTTCATGACGTCACAATTTCAGATAGCGCCCTCGCTGAGCAGGGGGTTAACAGAAGACTTGTCAAGCAGGGGGTTAACAGAAGACTTGTCAATGGTTGAGAATTGTGTGTGGCGCGTATATAATACACGTGCCCGTCTTGACTATGTCCCCCTTAATTGTTGCAGCTAGCCTCTCCGTCTTTTTCTCTGGTGCCCTCTATTTCGTTTGTTCCCATATGGCGTCCAGGGATTGATTGCTGAGATCCAACGGTTATCTGCTGTGTACTGCCCAGCTCCATTTTCTCTGTTTATTCGCTGTGGCTAAAATGTAATTAACTTTGGTCTGTTCCAATATCCATATGTTTGCTGTTCTGTCCTTCTATGTGATCTTTCTTCTCTCCATGTTGTGTTGAGCTGTTGCTAGTTTTCTTTCCAATTGTGATGTCCAAACACTTAGCATATTATTGTTTACGTTTGTGCAAGTGGTCAATAACTAATAGTCTGAAAATACTTAGACATGAAGAGTTTGACATTTAGATTCAACCGTGTGGTTATTCTTGTATTATTTATATACCGACTTTGTTATTTCTACATTTAGGGCCAGAGTAAAAATAAATTGCGTTTCCCGTTTGATTTCTAACCCCCGAGCCATATACACAAATCCTCTGGGGGAAAGTCGTGCATAAGCGATTTCGGTTGAGGAAACGCAAATTAAAGTACCCTTGGTAGCATTGTAACTGTCGATGAAAAACCGAGTTGCCAATAATTATTTGCTGTAAGGGTTTCAATCAAGATGCAAAACATTTGCGATGGGTGAGTTAGAACACAAGCACGAATTTACATGAACTTCAGACAAATGGGATTAAATTTAGACACAGTTTGTCTGTAGAGTGAAGGGCACTCTGCTCTACAAAATATAATGCACTGTATAGGGTGACAACGATTCTGTAGAATGACGTCAACGTGATGTCATTTGCTAATGGTTCGATCGTTAGTCATCAAAGGCTTGCGCCCCTTAGCCATGCGTTGTGGGTTAAACTCTATTAAGGGCGAATGACGTCATTAATGTGACGTCACGGATGTCCACTTCTACGCTCATGCTACGCGTTTGAATGAGCCGTCAGTCAGTACTACTCAGGTTCATTTTATAACGCCGTGTACTATTAAGCAGATCTTATCCGACGTATTTACTTATGAAATGCAGCGCATCCTACGGGTGCACTACACGAAACAGAGAGAAACTCGTGCGCGGAGCCTCATGAATAATGTAAACCCACAACTTCTCGTGAATCAAAGATTTGAAGGTCATGACTTGTATGCATAGACCGTGCAAGTCTCGCGCGTATTCGAACATTTTTGGGACCACTGTGGTCCCATGTACATTGCTTTAACGCGTTAAAGAAACAAACTCACGCGCTTTAACGGATCCCAATGTTCGAATACGCGCGAGACTTGCACAGTCTATTGTGGGGAAATAGTCCAGTTTTGTGCACCTGGGGTTGTTGACTTTCAACCTGGAGCGTTTAAGGTACACTTATAGTCCTCCTAAAGATGGCCCTATTTTGCTGAACAGTGTACGGTAATTTTTGCAAGATGGAGTTTGGCCAGTTCTCGTTCAGACATATTTTTTGTTTGGATGAGCCATAGCTCAAAAGCTATACGTCTAACCTAATATAAGTTGAACAGAAAAACTAAGTGTAGTTGTCAGAAAATATTAATTTTATTTGTTCTCAGGAGACTTTTTTGAATAGTATGTATTTAGCATTGGTTGCTGTGTGAAGCTTATTTAGTGTGGTGCACTCGTGTAAGACAACGCTGCACTGAACACATGCGGTTTATTAACTATGGGCGTGGGTTTTGTAATGAAAGGGGCATGGAAACATGTTCTCATCCAAGGCACTTTTCGAAGCTTTGGCTCCATTTGTAATTTTGTAAACATGTACTTGTGATACGGAGCTAATAAAAAGGATCTGTGCCGTGCTGACTTGTCCATGTAAACGTTTGCATGGTTTCCTGCCTAACCCGCCAAAAAGACCAGCCTATAATTAATGGTATCATAAAGTAATTCCATACAATGGATGTATACCCGCATTAGTTGTTATTCATTTATGTTAATGGCCTGGTGCATTCCATTTCAGGGAAAACAATGAGAAATTAATTGAAATGTATATACCCAAAGGGCTTAGCTGTAGCCATTCCGGAAAACCAAACGGTTGGCTAAAGCACGGAATACCTTTTACAATGGTCAACAATGTTGGCAACTGCCTGAAACCGTTTACAGCAACGCCACTGAGACCTTTATAATACATCCGAGTTCCATCCCACATCATTCAGTTCTACATAAGGTCATCACTTAATGTCAGCAGAGGGCTATAGTGGCATTAGGGAGATGAATGATAAGCTGTTGCGAGTCTCTTCAGCGTCAGGTCCTCCAGGCATTGCTTAAAGGAAGTGTCAAGCTTTAAGAAGTCTGTAAATACATCCAGTCATGGTTGACCGTGGTGCATAAAGAACCGAAAACGCGTGCATAAAACGCTATGCCGTAGACAACTCGAAACAACACCACGCCCATTTTCATATCAAAATTACTTTTGGCAAATGTCACGCAAGTATCAATTCAATTTTCTTAATGTCTCACAATAGTACACTCCGGTTCTTGATTAAATGCCCCCCCCCCCTCTCGATTCGAAGAAACCATTTAAGGGAGTTCTTGGTTACGAGTGAGATCATCGTGTTGTGTGTATATTTTACCCGTATCTCACACCAAGAGATGTGCATCTTTAAACTGTCCCAGCCAATCCACTTAAGTCCAGCAACCCCTCGCCATCATGATGCGAGTGGAATCCAAACAGTCTCCAAATGGTCTGTTTTACATGGCTAATGGGATAGCCGTCAAGTGGATAGGTCGCTTAACATTCCTCATCATCTACACATCAATTGGGTCGGTATCTCCACAATTTATGTTTGCAATTGAGCCTTAAGAGGATGTATTCTGCATTTCACGCTCTATATCATTGCAGCCTATAAGCCGTCGACGGCACATGTACAGTCTTGCTGTGATCGCGGTACTTTTCGTACAGTGCAGACATTTTGGGCCTCTTATAGTCTCATCGAAACCCTTTTCGAAAAGATGGCTTCGGGCTTCCGGCTTAGGCTCCGTCTGCCTGTTTGAAGCTCCGTATACCAGAAGTGCACGTCTTCAAAATTACTGACGGAGCCTATATTAGAAGCCAGAGTTCGAAAATGGGTCTAAGTAACTAAGGTGAAGGTGGAAGGAAAAATAGTTTGGATCTTAATACAGTTTGCATTTTATACAAATCAAATGTAAACAGGAAGCATGGCAATGGTGGT
Source organism: Pisaster brevispinus (assembly GCA_023634235.1). Classification (NCBI taxonomy): domain Eukaryota; kingdom Metazoa; phylum Echinodermata; class Asteroidea; order Forcipulatida; family Asteriidae; genus Pisaster; species Pisaster brevispinus. Next base: position 23,170,922 of record JAMKCF010000002.1, on the reverse strand, counting down.
TGGTTACATGTCCTATGAAAAAAGGTGTATGCACACAACGCGTCCGCCATATGAAGTGCTTTGTTTTTACCTATCCTTTTTTAAAGTTTACTCCATTCGTTAAATTCACTCTAATTTCACTCAAAATAAATACAAGTTGTAAAATTCAATGGGGAAAAAATCAAGATCGCGTCTTGAATATGTGACCCCCTTGCTGAATGTTTTAGTTTTAATTTCACTGTGATGAGTTTTAAGCAAAGAGATGTTATACTCACATTCAAATTGGATACAGGAAATAAAGTTTGGGGGGGATTGGACCCTAATTTCGGATCAAAAAAATCAATGGATCATTATTTTATGACTAAACTTTAGAGTTTAGCAATGGGTGAGTAAATGTGAGTTGTATGTAGGTTGAACTATTCATTGTTTTTTTTTATCATAATCCATTTCTAAATTACAATCAGCAGCTGACTTACCAAAATGCAAATTCATTGTTCTCACAAATGTGCGCGTGCTCAGAACTATGTAAACAATGGAAATTGACCTGATAAGTGTCAAATTGGTTTTCTTGCACAAAAACGCTTAGCAAGTTTGAACATGACCGACTATTCAGTACATTTTAAAAGAAGTGTGTCATATGGCAGGGTAAACAAGAACGTATTTTTGAAGATACCATTATTATACCCAATTATGATCTCGTTTTCCCAACGGGAACATCACATCTCTTCTATACTCGCATTAAACTCTAGATCTTGCTGCATTTTCTTCTTATTGATTGTTGCCCACGGGCCATGGCTGTGCCCAACTGCATGTACAAAACACAGTCGCTTCTGAAATGTGATATTAATAGGTTTTACTTTTCGAAAGACCTAATAAAGGCGACAAGAGCCCGTGTCTGGAAACATAAAAGCATCCGTGAAGGCGTACGATTGCGAAATGGAAAACTCTTATTGGTAATGTATCCAGTTCTGCCTGTTCTGGAACCACTTCAAATGCTAAACGGCCACAAGAAAAAGAACAAATGTTGTCTGGGCCAAACCTTCCCCAAATCAATACACGGGAGACAAGAGATACACTTCGATAGAAAGGTCGTTTAACATACGACAATCATTATGTTGTTTTCATAAAATTCAGTTTATGTTTTAGATGTAACAAAAATAATAATAATAAAATAAAATAGCCGTTTAAATTATGGTCCAAATGTCATTTTAGGGCCTTCAAAATTTCATGAAAATTTGCATAGATTGTAAGAGGTTGAGATTTTTGGCTGTGGCCGGGGCTCACGGGGGGGGGGGGGGCGGCTGGGGCTCACTAGTTTCCTATTGGTCCATCCGGTGCGCCGCGCGTACATTGTAAGTTTCCATTGTTTCATTATTGTTTTACTGCTATGATGGCGGCAGGTTGACTTCAATTTATAAAATATGTAAAAAAGAAGAAAACCTGAATTAGTTTTTTATAATGAACAAACGCCTAAACACACCATAGAGTTCACCATCACGCAAACTGTCAAAAACATTTGGCATAACAGTACCACTATGATCAGGACGCTATGCGTCGACTGGCTTTGTCTCAAACGACTCATATATTTTTTGCTCCAACAATCCCACTTAAAATACGAGGGATGCGAAGCTTTTTACCTGCTGAAAGCACCGAGATTTGCAAACACCTGTCACGGTTTAAAAATAGCTTTTATGTTCCAAATATAGAAATACTTTCAATAAATGGCAACTAGGCAAATGAATAGCCACCGGGTCTGAATCAATTGATTCAGAAGACCCGCTAGCAGAACTTTTTTCACTTTGCTTTGTTACAATTAAGTTCCTTTTAGGTCTGTTTCTGATTTTAATTACAAAAAGGGGGGAACTGTTCATCGTTTAGTTACTGAATGCAGAAATGTATCTAAATAAATACCTTTAAAATAGTCAGTTAGGTTTAATCTTAAGTAATACTGGCCAATACAACTAGACGGAGAGAAGCAAGGGTTAGTATGTGATATTATCATGACGTAATTATTCATGAGGACATCCTGACCAGGATGCGTAAAATGTTTGCTAAAACAAAACAAAAAAGTACGTTAAATATCTTCTTTGAAACTGTGAAAATCTGTTCCCCTTGCCCCCCCCCCGACCCCCATCAATAACAAACAAAGACACCCTCAACAATCCCATCCCCCAACCCAATGATTTTATAACAAGTAATGTCAGCAGTGGCAGAGCCGTAGGGGATTTGTCCCCCCCCCCCCCCAAGTCAGTATAATCATGGAGGAGAAAGTCTTCCTCCATGGTATAATAGAGGTCAGTGGTGTGGCCCCCGCACGGTTAATTAACGTGGGCTAAAGGAAGTTGATTCAAAAGAGGGCGCTGTCAGACGAAATTTCTATGGGCGACAGAATCTCCGGGTGACAAAATTGCCTGCCTCAGCGGCACCGTTGGTGAGACAAACAAGAGAACCAGAGAAATGTTTGGAGCGGGTGGAGGCAAATTTTAGTAGCCACGAGTCAGGAATTTCTGACAATGCACTCACTTATACAACTATAGTCAGTTTCAGTGTACAGAAAAATACCCCCACCCCACCCCACAACTCTGCAGCTCTATGACCAACGCATGTAAGCGAGTGTAGTAGTGTTAACCCTGGGCCAGTGGTTTAAAGTGTTACTAGAGCGATTTGTGCTGCGCTTCCCTTCTATAATAAAACTGTAGAATGATACTTCATTATGTCACATAAAAAAAACCCAAAGAGTTGGCTCTTTTGTTCATGCAAAAAAAAATACTTTTATAGACCCATTTTTTTGCACTCGCCACTCCGAATCGCGAAAAGACCCCCCACGTAGAGTCCCTGTGCACACAGCTTCCGCAAACAACTGCGTGACGTCACAGAGTGGTATAGGTCTTGTGTTGTCATACACAACAGCGTGAAGGAAGCCATTACTTTCCCTTCGCTTAGGCTTGTTTCACGAATTCTCCTGCATATTTCACCATGGCTGAAAGATCACAGTGTAACAGAGGATGTCATCGGTGACAGCAGTAGCGATGAGTATTTATTCTGGTAGCAATTTCAGTTTGCCTGACCCCGCTGCCGACGAAGTCATAAGGAGTCCGTGGTCAGAGTGGTGCAGAACCGTACATCCACCGTACAGGTTCGAGCCCATTGCCCCGGTAGGCCAAGGCGGCGAAGATGACGACGAAGAGGAATCCGATTAGGACAACGATCGTCTTTTAAACACAGACTGGTGAGTAGAGGGGACTTCTAATACATTCCAAGTTTTTATTTAGTGAAGGTGGTTGAAATTTTGACTTGATTTCATTTGAAAAGCCACAAAAAATGCCTCAAAAATGAAAAAAATACCCAACAAAATAGCTTGTAAAAACAACCGCCTGCTTTTCAGACGGGTGCCCTGCCTCAACCATGTAAACTACGCGGTTGTTGTGGCAGGGCACCCGTCGATACATGCGAGATATGGATCGTGATGGATGGTTTCTCAGCTCATATTGACCCTTGCTCTATGTATTGACTAACAAAATCGTCAATTTGGAGTACAAAACATGATCGTGAGTACAATTAAATGACTGATGTTGCATCTTAGACATATCAAGAAGCCAGTACGTTATTTGTTAAAGCTTCTGGGTCTAGTTCTACACTAACTATTGGGTTTGTAAAATCCTTCGCCTTGCCCGGTGATTTTTGCCGATTGACTACCTTCATGCCACTGCCAGTACACACATGGATCACCACACACGTGTGAATTGTACAGGCATAGTTTACGTAGTGAATGATAGTCATAATATAAGTGCTTAGTACTAGTAGTAGTATGTTTTACACTAGTACATCCTACATGTACTGTTCAGAGAGAACATGTTCATGATGATACAGTTTAATTGATAGTTATGGATGTATATTTTCACCACTCCTACTAAAAAAGTACTAGTTAGTACTAATCATGCTAATTGAATAATTTTAATTAAAAAAAGAAAAAAAAAGAAAATAGATGCAGAAAACTGTTTTGCTTTGAGGTTTTTTTTATTTTTTTATTTTTACTTATGGGTAAATTAACTATCAAGCTCCATTCAAAAATCAAACATTGTTTTGACGGCATTAGTAATGTAAGCTAGGTTGGTATAATTTTCGACCCCTGAATGTGCAAAATAATTTGTTTATCCCGAATTACCCTTAACCTTACGCAGTAATCCTATCCAGTGTGGTATTTAATTTTAGTGCACCCTTTTTACCATCAAAGTTTAAAAGTAGTTTGGGATAAATGTTTTGACGCAATGCATGGGTGAAATCCTAAAATAGTTACTTACTACATGTACATGGTCTAATCATTGAAAGATGTGAAATATTGGGATAAGTCCCCCCCCCCCCCCTCCACACACACACACACACATACGCAAACTTGTTGGGTAGTATTGTTCAATTAATCAATTGTTAAATGTAGTGTACCCTTTAAGTTGGCATGTGTTGGGGCACACACCCCACCCCTATGGATCCGGTTTGTGGGGTCCTGCTATTGCTGTTCTATTATTTTCTTTTTCTAAATAATTCCTCTGTTGGGTCCAAGTTAAATGAAGAATACCTCGTGGGGTCCATCGTTCCGTTGTTTTCCCACAAGGACCCATGCATAAGCCTACACTTGTATAGGCTTACAAATAACAAAACAAGAAAAAGACAAAAGGAAACCTACCCCCTCCCCCCAAAAAACATAATAAAATAACAAAAAAATATTAATATATAAATATTAAAAGTTAATGAATAAAGTAATCCTAGTTTTAGTAAAATTAAAACTTGTTTTTGCGAGGTTTATTTGTAAATGAATTTCACAAAAAGTATTTGCACACATCACAATGTTAAGGTTTTTTCTCTCCTCTCCTCCCCCTTATTATATCCAGGTGTACTTGTTGACATTGCATCATGCAACCTGATATTTCAAATTGTATTTGCTGTGAAGAGGTTGATGCAATTCGCACAAAAATGACAGATTTGAGGATCAACCTGGATGCTCAGGACCAGTGTATCAGCCAGCATGAATGGTTCGAAGCCTGCTGTTTGCATCCTGCAGTTCTGCAGACTGCACATTTACAGTACCAAGCTCAATATGGGGTGTACAGGGAACAGTTGACAAGTAAGTAGTGTTTTAAGACAAAAGTGATTGTATGTTTAAAACTCTTAACTGTTTAATAATATTACCAGTATTGTACATTGAAAAAGTTCAACAAAAGACATTGTGTTTTGTCTCCATATACACCTTGTTGTTTGTAAATAAACATGTACACTGTACAACTTTAAATAGAACATAGAATCAGATCATAAAAAATCATAAAAAAATTACATAACTCTACAGAAAGTTACAACTGACTCCTTTCATTTTTATAGTATTGTTTGTATGGTCAACAAGATTACATGTATTAAGATAGATTGATTGATTCCGCAAAATAAATGGCTATACTGTATTACAGTATGAACTAGTATAGTAAATTCACAAGTTTACTTACTTGGTACTTATACTTTTCTGTTTATTAAATTCGTATTAATCTCCAGGAAATATCGACATGTGGCTTACCGTCAAGTTCCACTCCCATGTTGTGCGGTGAATCAAATCCATACCCGACCCGAACCCAGATGGAAAATACAAATGCTTCAGCTATCCCGAACTGGATCAACTTTATTTTTGTGTATGCACTTTTCATGTACATTGTACTTCTTTCAAAATTATTTTTGCTGTTTAATATTACTTTAGACATGGACATGCAACTTTGATAAAAATAAATAAAAACTGCCGAGGTAATATATTTGCATATAAACAGTGTTTTCTGATTTGTGTGACACTAAGGAAAGACATGCATCCCTGTATTGATGACCAAATTTGTCAGAGTTCACTCTACAGTACAAAAGCTGACAATTAAGGGATATAACATTACAATGACAATGAAATGACAAAGTAATAGTGTGTAAAGAAAATATGAGAAATTTTGGGGCTATTTTTACTGTCGTGTTAATAATTGTTTCCTGTGTAACATTTCCTAAACTTACATTTTTCATAATAAAACAAACAGTGGTGCATTGTGATCATATCATATCATTAGACCCCTACTTGGTATGGAATTTAATCAAACAGCATGGTATTTCCAGAGGTTGCAATTAAAGTTTAAACAGAATTTTGTGGTAGCCCCAAAACAAGTAATTTCAAGATTTTACTAGTAAGTCCTCAATTAAAAGTACATGTGTCCTGCACAAAAACAGTGTTATTTACATATTGAAATGTTGGTTGTGCTGGTAAAACCACAAGCCTATGTATATAAGTAACGGTGTTAGTTTTACCTCTTTTTTATTTTGGTAATGAAAATACCCACTTGGAAGTATTTTACAGCTTTTTATTTATGTTCGTGTACTATCTTTTATTTTTGGAAAAATATTATATTATGTTGACACTCTCATGGTAATTTTTTGCAATGTTTCTATCTCAGAAACCCAATTTAGCTCTGCACATATAGATTTATACAGTACTTTCCTAACAACGTCAAACTTCTTATGCTAATACTGTTTTTGTTTTGTTTAATTTGTATTTGCACATTTATTACAACTTTGGCAAAATTAGTCCACAGAATGTTGCTTGTGAAAGTATTGTAATCAACCTTTAATATATAAACTTTCTATTGCAATATCAACTTGTGATAAATTAAAAGAGTTTGAGTAAATAAACATTTATTTTGGTCCACAAAATATATCTGTTAAATAATTTACATACTCCTTTAGCTTGTCATTTTTAGCCTCCTGTAAAACAATATCAACTTTCTAGATTCTATATTTAGTTGAAACTCTATTTTTTTCATTATTCTAAATTCCGATTCAGACTACGATAATAACCTTGGTATCTGAGCTGTAGGTCGATGAATCATGGGTTACAGTACTTCTAAACATTTCAGATGATGACGACGTCAATTCCTAAGAACAAACAAATACATGTACATGTTTAAATTTGACATATGAACAAAATAATTTTTGGCAAATAATATACATTATAAATGTGACATATAAAGGGCAATTGATTTGAACTGACCTATCACAAAATGATTTCACATGAGCTGAACACAGGAATAGTCTCTTAAGTAAATATGTCATGTGTGTGAATTGTACACTTTCAAGAAATTACGACATGACATTCAGTATCTATGTAATGCTTTTCAATCAAATTTAATTAGTAAAAATGTTGTTTTAGAAGAATAGATGGTTAGGAATATTAAATAATTAACATCTACCTCATCAGATGAATCAATCAGATCACTTGATTTTGTGGACAGTGTAGCAGACGCTGAAGACGTTGATGGTTTAGCTGATGACAGTACAGCTGTTCCTCTAGGTTCAAACATTTCCTTCAGCATCTAGAAAAAATAAAATAGAACATTTTTTTTTTATTCACCACACAAATCCATATCTGAATTTTTATTTGTTTTTATGGTTGTTTTTTGTTTTTGTTTTGGAAAGACACTCACAAATATATTTCACTCATTATATGACCAAGAAAGATCTTCCATTATAATTCCATTCATACTGCCTGAGGCTACTGGCTAGTCAGTACCCTTGGCAACAGGAGGATACATATGACTATTATGACAAGTTAGTTACAACAACATTGAACTTGAAGGAAACATTCCCCATGTGTTGTATTTGTAACGATGACAGGATTATTTAATTAAGGAAGGGATGTAATAAGCTACCCACTTCTATTTTACAGAGAGATATACAATGTATACAATGATGTAGTTATTGTTTATTGACCTGATGAACACCATTTTACACCACCGATCAAAACATAATACCACTGTACTAATATTATGTACACATTGCCGGTTGGATTTGCCCAGTATCCGGACACGTCTTTCTTCCCGATCTCAATCTCATCTGATCGATCGTTTCATACATAATACAGCATGCAATAAATGCAAGACCACCATGAAATGTATCACATAAATAGGGCAAACACATATAAAGATTACCATGCACACGTCGAAGCCGCACTTCCTTGAAAACATGGGGAAACTTTGGCTGGGGGCCGGTTCGATCATGCCTGCAATGCATGCCGCGGCCAGTCCCCACTTTCGTCCCACTTTACTGTTTCACCAACCACACACTCACCCTTGTTCGCTCCAGTTTTTTCCCCTCCGTTCTGCCCTTTCACTCTGTGGCTTTTCATCTTGTTCCCCGACCACGATGTACAAATATTAGGGGCCTTCAGTGTTGTTGGAACTGCACCAGTTTTCAGGGTAGTTTTAGGGGTGAAACCAAACCGTTGCTTGAGTTCGGTCGATGTATCCAAGCACAGAAGCAGTCGTCGGTGAAGTGCTTCCCGGTGAAGTGCGTGCGATGCACATACACTTCGAAACGTTGAAGTTCGATCGCGTTGAGTTTACAAAACGTATCGATTGTCTCCTAATAACAGAATCTGCTGAAAATTTTAGGAAGCTGAGTTGAGGATTTTTAGTGCTGCTCCTTGTGCAGCCTCCAACAGCACACGTTTTTGGCATTTTAAGTATTATCCAGACCCTTTAGCAATGACATGTATCAGGACGTGTGATTCTCGACGGACCTTTCGCATTGCTCGCACACTGCTGCAGCCGTGATTGCGCAACATCATCAACGACCTAGTCCACCCTGTGACGTCAGGATCTTTCTAACAAATCAAACGCCCTCAACGGCGAAATGCTTTCAAGTTTTGCCAAATCCCCAATAATGACCCTTTTTTTGGATGCGATATTACAGACAAACTATGAACCCAAATAACTTAACTTACTCATTAAATAGTAGTCTGATATAATGTCTGCAAGGTTTACAATCTTTTCTGCTTTCCCCAAAATCGCTCTAGTAACACTTTAAGAACAGTGCATTAGGGCTTTGTTGAGGTTTGATGCAATTTGTTTTCCATCCACACTGACTCAGCACAGACATGTCTCGAACGCCATTTTTATCTCCGCCTATTTCCACACACCAGTAGTCAGTACGTGCTTTTTCAAATGCCAGCCGTTTTACTAGTGTATGAGAAGGTTTTTTCCGTAAAAAATTGTCCGAGACTTATATTTTTAAGGTCAGCCCCGGGCAAAAGGCCGCCTTAATAAAATTTCGAATCTTATCCATGATTAAAGTGGAAATATTCTAGATCAATACTAAACTATGTTTGTATCCGTTTGAGTTGGAGTAATGTATAGCCCATGGGAATTTTAGGCAGATCGACTGATTTCAAACTAAACGTAGGTACGCAAAAGAAAACTAGAGAAAAGTAGTGTGGTGCTGGGATCACGGACGAGGTAATTACTTTTGTCGGTTTCATTTTAAGGCTCAAATAGTGAAGTGCTAGTCTTCACGTAGCGCGTCCGGCGCATCCCGCTGGAGTTGTTTAATTTTTATGTTCAATATCTCGGCTAAAAACTGGTCGTAAATGCTTCTGTATGAACAACAAGAAATTTTGTTTATTTTGAGAGTCCTTAATGGTGAAAATAATACTAAACTCGTGCAATGTGGATGAACAAATGTGGCTTTTTTGGCTTCCAACTTCCTCAATCTAAGCCTACATACACCTGCCATTATTAGCCTGTACGTCTGACGTCAGTCTTCGAGGCTCCCTGCCATAAGATCTTTACAAGGTGCAATGACACCAGTAAATGCACCTTGAGGAGAATGGCTACAACAATGTGTTTCGTTTGCCTGGTTTAGTGACGATGTCTGAGACCAGAGAAAAAAAGGGTATTAGTTTTACCAGGGAGGACTCTTTCTACCTCAATGGTCTTACCATTATTATCAACTATCAACAACCTTGAACTGTCTACCTCGATGATAGTCTTGAAATCAAGTCGGTAATAATTGTTGTGCGGTCTAGTTGCGGGGACGGTACACACATCCTCGATCCCAACATGTGTGTGAGTCAGTCGCAATTACCGTCTTGAATAACTTGTACCCAGCTTTGTACACATGCAATTGGACTTGCTACCAATATTGGCTAGCGACTTGTCATCAAGTCTAACCTCGATGAGTGCATGGGCCGGGCCTTAGTGTGTCAACGTAGAATTTCATAACTAACTGCGTGTTACGTGTGTTTTATTTACGCGGTGCTCCGTCATTGACTTCGTGTTCATATTGAGATTGAAGTCTGTTTAACAAAATATCCAGTGGTCAAACCGCAAGACCGGTTCGAATTGTGATGGAGTCGGACAACTCAGAAACGGAGCAGATGAAGCCTGCTGACAACATAGGTAAACTGACTCTAAAATTACCAGAATAGAATCAATTCAGCCTGAATGTCTGACTGATCAAAACCAGATTCCCCTCAACGGATCAAAGCTGACGTCAGCTTTGATATGCTGTATCCCTGGAGCAAGTTCGTTTATTTGACGTTTTTTTCACCTATTTCACCCTAAAATAGTATTTTATTCAGCCAAAATAAGATACTCTTAACGGAAAAAATTGCAGCTGCATCGGCATTTTGTTTTCCTGTTTAATTGTTTAGTTTTACTATAGTAGTTACAGCAGTGGCAGGCATGATATATTTATTATTCCTGCTTATATCTGTTTTTCGATTGTTTTGCTCTTGCGAAAACTCAGACTTCAAAGTGTGAGTTTAAGTTATAGCCTGAAAAGTCTATGTAACTACGCCATGTAGGTCAGCCCTTGCACTTGATAAAATTAATGTTCCTACTTGTTTCAATTGCTAAATATCATGCCTGCACTCCGTGGCTTGGTTCTGGTATGTACCGAGCCTTCAGCCAATCTTGTTTACATCAAGTTGCCATAATTAGATTTGTCAATTGGAGGAGTTGAAATGGATAACAAATCCTATTCCTGAATCCTAGGTTTTCATCAGATCCACGAGATCAATTTCACACTTCTGCTTCTTGATTTAGGCTCTTTCTCCAGGGGTTTACTTCAGCATGCTTAAAAGATGAGCTCAAAATGTTGTTTCAGATGGAGCTATCTTTGTGCCTGTGTTAATTTAAAATATTTGTCCACATTGCAAGGTCATTTTAAGTTTGTTAGGGCAATCTATTTGAAGGAGCACTGACATGACTGAGGCAAGGACCAAAGGCAACTGAGGCCATGGTCGCCTGTTTGTTAATAATCTCTTAGCGTTTATTAAGGAATTCCACTCTTCAAGATGTTGCAACTAACACACATTAAGGGTACACCTTGTACCTGCTAAAGTTTTAAAAAATTCAGTCTATGAATGTTATTTATTTTTTAGAATGTAACAATTGCTGTGGAATTTCGGACAGTTGAGTTATCTGACAGTCTGTTGTGTCAGTATGGCACGACTCTTTACAATCAGCTGGATAATTTAACAATTGAAACTTTGCAAACTGATAAGTATTCTTAGATATCTGACAATTGAAGTGCATACTTCAAATTGATATACACGTACACTGTTAGAATCTTTACAAATCAGATATCAATCGTGTGATAATACTGTGTATTTTATCACGCATTCTTGTCATGTCATAATGTGGTGGAATCGATGCTGATACTGATTGTTATAGTTGCTGATGGGATTCTTGTAAACACGCTGGTACATAATGGTGTTGTTGGCATTTAATTACTAAAATTTTAGCCAATTATTTTATTGCAGCTAAATGGGATACTTTTTGGAAGTCTTCCCTCCTAGTGATGATAGTTATGTGTTAAGGCTAGACTTGGTATAGCTGACAAAATATGAGTCACAGTGTTCATAGTTTGTGTGATCAATCAACCTAATACATGGAGTGACAAACCTGTGAAAATATAAGGCTTAATCCGTTATGTGAGTCAGAAAAAATTGTGAAAAACCAGGCACAATCTTTTTTTTTGGGGGGGGGGTTCAATATACAGGTTTTTGGGTAATTGGGTTGGCGTAGTGGTATCTTTCCTCGCCTGCCAACTCTAGAACCCCAGTTGGAATAATGCTCGGGCATTATGTGGATTGGGTTTTTCGTTCCCATCTGATTGCTATGGTTTTCCCTGGAATAATTTTCTGGGAGTTTCCTCCCACATCTAAAACTGAAACTTCCTATTTTTTCTTTTATCCATTGGGTTCTTGGCAAGTATAGTGATTAAGTTCTCTTTTCTGAGAGTCCTTGGCTTCACAACTAGAATAAATAAAATGAAATGAAACAGGCCTACAACTTAATCCCAGAGGGAAATATTTGACCAAAACTATGGGTCTAGTATGAACTTTATAATCAGACAGCTCATTAAACTAAAATTAAACTATGATACTATTATCCTTACTAATCCTGTATTCCTTTAACTGAGACGCCTACTGAATGTTTCCATAACTTTGTCATGAAGAGAATAGCAGTAGGCCCATTCCAAAGTTAACCCTAACCTAATGGATCATTTCCTTTTCATCAGGCAACACTATCTGAAATATTATCATATTAGTTTTAATTTAGTTATAAGGCTAGATGGCTCAGTTGGTAGAGCACCAGCATGTTAATCTGGAGGTCGCAGGTTCAAGTCCTGCTGTAGTTGATGGTTCTTTATTCAACCCCAAATAATTTAACATTACTCAGTCAATTTCCCTTGTGGTTAATTATTACTTATTTTAGTTTTGACATTTTATGTGTTTGGTAGATGATAAAATACGCATTCAAAATATCACTCATATAATCTTAATTGTGTAAAACTTTAAGATGAAGTTTTTGAGAATTGTTGAAACCTCATTGTAGTTGGTTTTCTTGTTTTTACAGAAGATAAGGATTTAACATCCAAGAAATCGGGTCAGCCCACTGCAGTCATGTCAGGAGCTTTCTACCCCCTGGTCCTGGCTTCTCAGATCGCCGTAGTCACCGTCCTGATCCTGGCAGGCTACTGGACAGGTCATTTCCTTGGAGGCTTTGCCTGGGACGGATCAGCGCAGGAGTTTAATCTCCACCCGCTGCTGATGATTCTTGGACTTGTCTTCTTCTATGGAGATGGTAAGAAAAAGAAATACACAATGAAACCACAAATTTTATGAACTTAACTCAGACCCTGCTAACCTTGGTTTCTTCTGCCAGACAGCTCTACTAGATTTCTAAAATCCATTTCACATGAGGCAGTTTACAGGCAACCAGTCCCAGTCAATTTCCAATAAGGAAATTCATTCACATTTCAGTTTTCTCACTATTTTCGTTGGGATAGTTTGTTACAGCTGCTATAAGAATGTCTCTTGTGCTACTGAAGTATTCCTTTTGCATGCAGCACAATTGGTTGCCTCCAAGTTGCCTGTAAAAATTGCCATGTGTGACATGTCCTTAAGGAGCAAGTTCTAGTCGGTATTTAGAAGCAAAGGTTTGTGGTCATGCAACCCAACATTTTGTTGCTCTGTCTTTCTTACTCCTTACCTTAGTTTCCTGATGTTTGTTTTTCTGTAAAATTTCAAATCCTGCTAAAATAGGATTTGTGGACAAACTGCCCTCTTGTGACCTGAGACCCAAATCATTTTTGTGCGTTTGATTGAAACAAATGTTCCTGCCGTCGATTTCACCAAACTCTTCCTAACTTAGGATTAATCTTAGGACTTAGGACGAGTCCCAGCCTTGCACTGTAACATGTAAACCTTAAGATTAATCCTAAGTTAGGACTAGTTACTCGTCCTAACTCGAGATAGGATTAATCCTAGCGTTTCGTGAAATCGGCTGCTGGTCTCAGATTTGGAATCCACGCTACATGAACTGTAGTATGCTTCCATAAGAAATCAACAACACATAATACATCATTTAACAGACTAACTTAAAACTTTCTTCTCTGGTATTGTGTGAAACAAAATACGTTGTAAAAAATTTCTGAGAAACACAGAACTTTTTCAACTCTTTAAAGTTCATGAACTGCTTTCTCGAGAAGTGTTTTCTCAAGTTTCATGAGTTGGATCTAGGAGATTTTGTAAAAGTTCAGCATTTGCAGAAGCTGTGCAATCACTTCCTAAATTTGAATAAGTTTCTTTTTTACCTCCAGCCATCTTGATGTTCCGCATTTTCCGCAAGGAGAACAAGACAGTAGTGAAGATAATCCACATGTTGATGCAGTCCTTTGCGATCATCTGTGGGGGCATTGCCCTTAAGGCGGTGTTCCGCTTTCACAACAAGGCAGGCATCCCTAATATGTACACGCTCCACAGTTGGATTGGGTTACCAACTTACTTCTTGTTTATCTTACAGGTAAGCTTGAGGGACCCAAGATTTTACTATATTATGAGATACATGTTGTTCGAACAGCCCAGTGAGCTAAAATTTAAGTAGATTAGAGACCATTGCTATGTCCCCCTTTGAGAGAAGATTTAAGGGTTAGGCGTACCATTAATGGTTTAAATTTGGTACCAACAACCCTGGGAGCCCCGGCAATTCATGCAGGAGGTACATGGTCACCCAAGGACTTCCTGTTTGGGAAACCAATTATTTTCTTATCCTAACTGGGATATTGTTGGTGACAATAACCCGGGGAGCCAATCAGGCACATCATGCAGGAGGCGCATGGCCACCCAAAAAACAGCTGTTTTCTCTTGTACCCAAACTGGGATAACATGTACCATTGGTGACAATAGCCATGAGAGCCCATTGGGCACATCAGGCATGGTCTGATCACCCAAGGACTACCTTTATAGGAAACGATTTTATCCTTTGCCCAACTGGAAATACCTGTGTAACCCACCAGGGAGGTTTTTATTTTTGCAGGAGTACTGTACACGCGATCACCATCCTGATGCAATTGTAACATACAAGAGTAAATTTTCTGGGGAACAATCATGTATATTCTAGAGTCCAAATCAAGGTGCAAAAGGGTTACTTCAGTTGACAGTAATCAAGGAAGCCCATGTAGAGTAGAGGGTTGGCTGTTAATTAAGGGATTCTTCACTGATGCAACTGATACTCATATTGGAGAAGAATGTGGATAACAATCTTTTTTTTATTTGGATCAAGCCCTGAACGATCCGAAAACCCCACTGACCTTAACCAATGCCATTTCTGTTTTCTTGTTTTATTCAGTATGTAGGTGGCTTTGTCTCATTTCTATTCCCCAAGCTGAGTGAGAGAGGAAGGGCTGCCATCTTGCCCTTCCACAAGTACTTTGGAGTTGCTCTCTTAGGGATGGTCTGTGTCACAGCAATAAGCGGAATCAATAACAAGCTCTTCTTTGTTTTACCGTAAGTCTTTGTCAGATTCAGGGATTGCAGTTTAACCCTAAAGCCAATGGATTCATTGTAGCTCTCCACATGGATATTTGAACCTCTTCTTGAACATTCTTCTTTTTTTTTCACTGATAGTTTACTGCTTAGTCAAACGACACTGGTATTGCAATGGGGATTCTCTAAATTTTGAAATCAGACTCTCGAAACATAGAATCTTGCTTACATTGATAACCAAATACGTAACCCTTTGATGGTGGTGGTATATTAATGACAAATCAACAAACTTTTTCTGTAAAATGTATTTAGGAATGCAAGTGATACTCCATACAACAGCCTCCCTGCACAAGCTCATGTTGGTAACTTCCTTGGCATTGCCATTATTATCTACTCCCTCATTGTTGGCTTCCTCGTCACCTTTGATGAGTTCAAGAGAGAGCAGGTAATTAACCCAGAAAAGCTCCCCCTAGCCCAAGCAGAGATGAAACAGTTCAAGACAATGGATCCCACAGATACAACAGGTGAAGAGGAGATCAAATAGATAGTTGGGTGTATCTTCAATAGGAGACAGGAGTGGAATTACTGGTGTCAGAAGTGGGTTTACTGGTGGCAGGAGTGGAATAACTAGTTGCACATGGGACAACTGGTGGTAGAAGCAGGATTTATGGTAGCTTCAAACCAAAGAATGTACCTCAACTAACATACATGTAATTGGAGAGGAATTTCCACCAGTGCTTTGGGTTTCTCAGTTGTCCTGTTTCCAAGTCTGTCATTTACAACTATTTCCAGAAATGGCTCTTAATAAGCTAGGAAATGTACTTGTAACTAGTTTGTTATAATATATAGTCCAGATCGCTATCTAGTTTAGTCTCCTCTAATTGTATTATAGTTCTCTAAGTTGAGTCGCAAAGTGCTAAATCTAAAGATCAAGGTTCCAGAAAGTTTGTAGTTGAAAATTAGTTTAGGGTTTGTCATGAATTGAAAGCATACAGCAAACCTAAAGGAAAGTTGTACTAAGAGGAAAAACCGTCACTAAAATGCAAAGTGTTACTCTACAAGGTCAGTAATGTGTGAGGTAGGGCCTAGGTCATAAGTAAAGGTCCTGTTTAGTGTTTAGTAAATAGTCTGTCCAACAATGTGCTCATCATTCGTTTGGCTTTGAAGAATATTGTATTGATGTTTATTGAATGGGAGCTTTATGATGACTTTAAAAACGTAGCCCTATATTTTAAAACATTTATTGTTTTGTGTGACCAAGTTTTCTTTAGCCACAAGTGAGATGGATTGGTCTTGTGATTATTAGAATTGGTTATTATAACTAAACCACGAAATGTTACTTCAATGAGCTTGCCACTATTTTTACTGTTAGATTGTGAACATACTGCAGTTTAAAACACCTTTCTTAGGCTTGCTTAGCGGAAAGTTCTGCTTAGTGCTTGATCAAAATTAGATAAGAACCCAGAACCAAAACACCTCTTAACCTGTAGACCCAATTTCATTGAGCAGTTTAAGCAGAAACTAATGCTTTACTTTTCCTGCTGAGCAAAAAATGAGCAGGCTACCAGTTATCGATAGTAGCCTACATGTGACATGGCATTTAGGCTGGTAACCTTATTCTTGCAAGCACAATTTTGTTGTACTTAGCAATACATTTTTTCTGCTAGAGCAGCTCTTTGAAACAAGCCATTTGTAAGTTCAAGATTTGAATAATGTCAAATGGTTCAGAGCAAGCATTTGTATAGTAACCCTCCAGATGAGTAAACCTTTTGAGAAATGTGTATGGGTGTTCGCTGTCTCTTATGTAACTAACAAAAACTTGCCCCAAACCATGAAACATTGCAACTGTTTCTATAGTCTGAGGAGATCATATTTAAGCAATAAGCTGTGACTAAGCAAGCCATTGTACCAGACATTATTCAAATCAAACTCGTAAATGGCTTATTGAGAGCAGCTCAGCAAGCAGAAAACTACGGTGGCTGATTTCCGCCAACAGCAACACACTTTTTCAGTACGGCGTTACAACGCCCTATACGGCATTATAACGCCCTAATTTACAGCGTTATTACGCCCTAATACAGCGTTACAACGCCCTATACGGCGTTATAGCGCCCTAATTTGCGGCGTTATAACACCGTACTTCAGGGCGTTTGTAAATTAGGCCTTTATAACGCCGTATTAGGGCACAATAACGCCGTAAAATAAGGGCGTTATAACGCCATACTGAAAAAGTGTTTTGTTGTTGGCGGATATCAGCCACCGTAGAAAACATGCGTGCATGTTATGAGTGAAGTTGTCACTAGGTTAAGTGTTGATAGATCTATAATTTTTCTTTCCATTCTTGATTTAGAAGTTCCTTGTATCACAAATGCCTTGCTAAACACTGGGATGTACATGTACTAGAAATAACAGCAAATAAATATTTATATATGTATATAAACAGTGTGTAAAGACAAAGAATATTAATGATACGAATTGTCTGTGGAACATAATGTATTCTATTTTGATGTTAAAATGTGAGTCTGCATTCTAATGTGACAAAATATTCCATAGTGTTATTGCATTTCGACCCAGTAAATAATTTTAGGGTAAAACGTTTTAACAGATTAATTTAATCCGTCACAGAGAGTTATTTAAGTAATTTTACTTAATGCCTTATAATAAAACAAATTTTATTTTAAATCAAATTATTTGTAAGGGATTTGAAGAGAATGTATATCCCTTGAAAGTAAACACAGATCGTTTTTCAACAGGTTGTACAAGTTAGGATCGTGTTATACTTTTTGGTAACTATAAGTTTTTATACCTTTTTTTGGGGGGGAGGGGTTAGAGTTGAGACAGTACATCTGCATAAATATGTCATCTGCAGACAGTATTTTTCTGAAAACATCAGCACCTGTTTCAAATATGTTCATAGTTAATTAACGAGCCCACTTAGGTAACAAGTAAATCTAGACTATTTGAAAGGATTAACATATCAGT